>JAIOJX010000024.1:12700000-13275000 GCA_022376925.1 Tragulus kanchil
CCCGGACAGTGCTGTTCTGAGGCTGCGGCTGCACCTCCGGACCTCAGCTCCGGGGCCTCCCTCACAGACACCCAGGCCTTCAGAGGTAGGCTGAGCAGCAGGTGCGACTGGAGAGACATGAAGTCCCTGGCCATGAGTAGAGGGGAAGGAGAGGGGACCAGGGAAAGAGGTGGCAGCAGTCGGGTAGATAACTGGGTTACTGGTGTTTCATGTTTTACTCCTCTAATTCCAAGCTGATCTTAGTGTGTTACTAAGCATCTGGGTAGCCTCATCTCCTACTTTCTAACTGTTGCCTTTCTATATTTATATGGAAAACCAGCCCACTGGGGAGGTCCGTTTCTCCTTGGCTTTGATCCGCTTGGGGAAAGAGGATGCCTCCAAGCAACTTCTGGCTTTGTTTTTACTTGTATTAAAGAAACCAAGATAATAATCTTTTTTTTTTTTTTTAAACTTTAGTAAATTGGGAAAATATAAAAAAAATAGCCAAAACTATAAAAAATAAAATTCAGCTACACTCTGCCCCTCTTAGATAGTTTTGGTTATAGCTTCTTCTAGCCATGGTTCAATGTCTTCTTTCCTCTCTGAGGTTTCTGATTGTGTGCACCAGTTGGCATTTTCATTTACGAGTTTGGGTGCAGCTCGCTGCCCCAGCATAGATGTTCTTACAGAATGTGTTTTTTTTTTCCTTATCTCCCACCTTGGTCCGCAGTGTCCTTTTATCATAATTTTAAAAATAACCCCCGACTTTTGGACATTAAAGTTGTTTCTGATTTTCCCCTGTTATAAATAGACCACTTCCTCCCAGCTGGTCCCTCTCGGCTCTGGTGCTTGTTCTTGTAACTGGGCTCCTACTTTGTTCTTTGTCACTGAACCTCCACCCGGTGCCCCATTTCTGGGAACTGCATCCCTGCTTGGTTTCCTGCTCGGGGCCTCAGTGCCTTCCGGGCACTGGAGGCCTGTCTCTGGTATCCAGCCTCTCCTGGCCGGCTGGCTGTCACCTGCTGCCAGGCCTGCCAGGTGGGCTGCCGACACCCCCGCGCCTGCCGGCCGCTCGACGCTCCTGGGGCGACCATCTGCCTGGCCCAGCTCCAAGAGGCTTGTCACATCTTTAGGTCTTGATTTTGCCTGTGCGGGGTGTCATCTCAGGCCTTGGATGGAGAGGAGAGGGTCGCGCAGGCACTTGGGAAAGGAAGGAGAGGGGTGTATAAACGTGTGAGTGGGTGGGGGTGAGGGTGGCAGTTGGCTGGTGAAAGAGGGGGTGTACTGGGAATGGGGTGGAGGGCAGCAGGAATCCAGGGGCTGCAGGACAACTTAAAGTTCCCCCACTGCCCCTCTTCTCTCTCATAGCTGGACCCTGGCTATCATGTTACTTGGCCTGGAACATTCTTTCCTTTCAGTGCAACTAACAAATCCTCATCCTTCAGGTCTCGGCTTAGATCATAGATGCCCTAGCTTTCCCAAGCTTTGAGGCTGAGAGAAATCCCTAACAGTTCCTCTGGTTAAGTAGTTAGGTCTAAACCATGTAGGGTAAGTCTTCACACCCTAATGACTTACTGACTATCGAAAAAAGAATTCTTACACATAGAAGGAAATGTAGTATTTAAAAATCATTTTTTTAAAAAGTATATTTATTTATTTGGCTGTGCTGAATCTTAGTTGCAGCATGTAGGATCTAGCTCACCGACCAGGGATTGAACCCAGGCCCCCTGCACTGGGAGCTCAGAGTCTTAGCCACTGGGCCACTGGGGAAGTCCCTAAAAATCATTCTTAGATAACCAGTTACCTGCTCATGGGATATACAGAGCTGCAGGACAGTATCTACCTTCTTAAAATTTAGGATCAGTTTAGGCACAAACTTTTTTTTTTTTTAATGCAAGTACCTCTCTTGTCACAGCCCATGCTGAAAAGCCAGCTTTCTAGATACATCCTTGCAAGGAATGCAGTGCAATCCATGGTGGAAACAGAAGCCACCTCAAGCCAGTAGTTCAAGCTGTATCCGGCAGATGGAGGGTCATGCTGTGTGACCCTCAAAGACTTCAACGCCAGCCTCGGGCACTGGAGGCCTGTCTCTGGTATCCAGCCTCTCCTGGCCGGCTGGCTGTCACCTGCTGCCAGGCCTGCCAGGTGGGCTGCCGACACCCCCGCGCCTGCCGGCCGCTCGACGCTCCTGGGGCGACCATCTGCCTGGCCCAGCTCCAAGAGGCTTGTCACATCTTTAGGTCTTGATTTTGCCTGTGCGGGGTGTCATCTCAGGCCTTGGATGGAGAGGAGAGGGTCGCGCAGGCACTTGGGAAAGGAAGGAGAGGGGTGTATAAACGTGTGAGTGGGTGGGGGTGAGGGTGGCAGTTGGCTGGTGAAAGAGGGGGTGTACTGGGAATGGGGTGGAGGGCAGCAGGAATCCAGGGGCTGCAGGACAACTTAAAGTTCCCCCACTGCCCCTCTTCTCTCTCATAGCTGGACCCTGGCTATCATGTTACTTGGCCTGGAACATTCTTTCCTTTCAGTGCAACTAACAAATCCTCATCCTTCAGGTCTCGGCTTAGATCATAGATGCCCTAGCTTTCCCAAGCTTTGAGGCTGAGAGAAATCCCTAACAGTTCCTCTGGTTAAGTAGTTAGGTCTAAACCATGTAGGGTAAGTCTTCACACCCTAATGACTTACTGACTATCGAAAAAAGAATTCTTACACATAGAAGGAAATGTAGTATTTAAAAATCATTTTTTTAAAAAGTATATTTATTTATTTGGCTGTGCTGAATCTTAGTTGCAGCATGTAGGATCTAGCTCACCGACCAGGGATTGAACCCAGGCCCCCTGCACTGGGAGCTCAGAGTCTTAGCCACTGGGCCACTGGGGAAGTCCCTAAAAATCATTCTTAGATAACCAGTTACCTGCTCATGGGATATACAGAGCTGCAGGACAGTATCTACCTTCTTAAAATTTAGGATCAGTTTAGGCACAAACTTTTTTTTTTTTTTAATGCAAGTACCTCTCTTGTCACAGCCCATGCTGAAAAGCCAGCTTTCTAGATACATCCTTGCAAGGAATGCAGTGCAATCCATGGTGGAAACAGAAGCCACCTCAAGCCAGTAGTTCAAGCTGTATCCGGCAGATGGAGGGTCATGCTGTGTGACCCTCAAAGACTTCAACTCTCCACTGAGCCCCGTGAGGTGTTGGACTCTTCAGGCTCGTCAGCCAGCATGGTCTGCTTCCTTGTCTCTTTCTGTTTTCTTAGTTGGAAGCCCCCTGAGCACAAGGAGCACGTCTGTCCAGTTTATCTAGAAGAGCATGGGCACAGAGAGGCCACAGTAAATGCTCAGTGCAGTGGAGGAACGCTTTTTGTTTATTCCCTTAGTCGTGTCTGACTCTTTTCCACCACAGGGACTATGTCTCACCAGGCTTCTCTGTCCATGGGGCTTTCCAGGCAAGAATACTAGAGTGGGTGGCCATTTTCTTCTCCAGGGGATCTTCCCAACCCATGGAGTGAACCTGCATTGGTGGGCAGATTCTTAGCTGCTGAGCTGTCTGGAAAGCCCAGTGGAGGGATACAGCCCACTGGTTTCTCCTGCCTGATCTCCTTATAAGGTATGGTTGGAGGATTTAGAGGTAAATTAGCTGAAGTGCTGGGTTTTGTGAGAGCAAGGACGGCATTTCCAATTGAAAAGGCAGGTGGAGGATGAGAGGAAATCATCAAGGTTGTAACAGAGGACAGGTATGGGGTGAGAAGGATGCTGCAGATTACAGAATGAGGGCGAGGGAGTGCAGGCCATGATAAGAAGAGCCCAAGGAGAGGATGAAAGGAAGATTGCACAAGAGGTCAAGACGGATAATGAGAAACGCTTCCCTTATTTAAGGAACGGGCAGCGGCCCCTCCAAGACCGAGCAAAAGCAATTTATTGACAGACATGGTTTCTGAAAATTAAATGGATCTTTGCCTTGGTATGCTTACAAAAGAAGGGCAGAGGACAGACCCACAAAGACACAAATTTCCCAAGGGACAGAGAAGAACTATCATGGAAGACAAGAAGGGTGAGTGGAGAAGGGGAAAAAAAAAAAAAAAACACCTTATTTTCATAGCGTGGCTGTGACCTTCAGGGCTGGCAAACGGTCCAAATGGGACATCAACAGAGGAAACCAATCTCTTATCGCTGGCCCTGCTGGCCCCAAAGCTGCCAAGTGTGTGGTGCCCACACCAGTCCCCAGGGACTCATTTGGTCACATTCTGTTCCTGGGTCTGGGGCACACTGCTCCAAACAGGCTTCCTTGCCAAGTCAGGGCAGCGAGAAAGCTGCACTTTTGAAGTTGCTATTAGTGTCTTCCTCAACTGATTTCTATAAGGTATTGTTTTCCGGTAAAGGAGGAATAAGGGAAATACTTAAACAATAACTGCTCTGAGGGAGTGTGTACAGGGAAATCGTTATCTCTTATTGCGCCAATAAGTTTCAAGGCAACAAGCCAAGCTTTTCTTAGACTGGTGGAGCCCAGGCTGTGGCTCCGAGGTCGAAACCGAACCAAGGGGGAAGTTTGTGCGCGATGCCTCCCAGAGACTCCCAAACTGTCGGGTTTGGATTTGCCACCAACTGTTCTTCTCCTTTTGGGGATTATGGTTTTGAAAGCTGTTTTTCAAGGAGAGAAAAGAAATTCTCACAATGGCAATAAAACATAAGAGCGGATGTTACCGAGCTCCTGTTCTATGCTAGGCATTAGAATAAATACTTGGTGTATAATCTCATTTAAAACTCATTAAACAGTCATCTCCATTTACAAATGAGAGATCTGAGAGCAGGATTCACCCCAGGCCAGCTTGTTTGTGAAGCTTAGGTTTGGCCCGGGAGTGCTGCTGAGACAATCCAGCCAGCCCCGTGAGGCCTCCTATCTTCTGAGTATGTGTTATGGGTGAGCCGTATTTTCAGCATTGAGGTGGCCGCACAGAAAAGAATGATGTGTTTACCTCTGGGCCCTCCCCTCAGGGAGTTTACTGGGAGCACAGAAGAAAGACGCACCCAATGAGGGGTTCAATTGGCCAAGCTGGAAATAAGTACAATTTCAGAAAAAGTTTTAGGGTGTGATTCTATTATTACAAACTGGAAAATCTATCTCAGATTTTAGGACAAAAAGAAAATAGGATACAAGTCCTTAGAATGACATAGTCTTAGAGGAATGAAAGATTTGGAAATTTAGTAGAATTCTTTGTTTTTCTTTTTTTATATATATAGTGATTTGTCATCTTATCGCTGGCCCTGCTGGCCCCAAAGCTGCCAAGTGTGTGGTGCCCACACCAGTCCCCAGGGACTCATTTGGTCACATTCTGTTCCTGGGTCTGGGGCACACTGCTCCAAACAGGCTTCCTTGCCAAGTCAGGGCAGCGAGAAAGCTGCACTTTTGAAGTTGCTATTAGTGTCTTCCTCAACTGATTTCTATAAGGTATTGTTTTCCGGTAAAGGAGGAATAAGGGAAATACTTAAACAATAACTGCTCTGAGGGAGTGTGTACAGGGAAATCGTTATCTCTTATTGCGCCAATAAGTTTCAAGGCAACAAGCCAAGCTTTTCTTAGACTGGTGGAGCCCAGGCTGTGGCTCCGAGGTCGAAACCGAACCAAGGGGGAAGTTTGTGCGCGATGCCTCCCAGAGACTCCCAAACTGTCGGGTTTGGATTTGCCACCAACTGTTCTTCTCCTTTTGGGGATTATGGTTTTGAAAGCTGTTTTTCAAGGAGAGAAAAGAAATTCTCACAATGGCAATAAAACATAAGAGCGGATGTTACCGAGCTCCTGTTCTATGCTAGGCATTAGAATAAATACTTGGTGTATAATCTCATTTAAAACTCATTAAACAGTCATCTCCATTTACAAATGAGAGATCTGAGAGCAGGATTCACCCCAGGCCAGCTTGTTTGTGAAGCTTAGGTTTGGCCCGGGAGTGCTGCTGAGACAATCCAGCCAGCCCCGTGAGGCCTCCTATCTTCTGAGTATGTGTTATGGGTGAGCCGTATTTTCAGCATTGAGGTGGCCGCACAGAAAAGAATGATGTGTTTACCTCTGGGCCCTCCCCTCAGGGAGTTTACTGGGAGCACAGAAGAAAGACGCACCCAATGAGGGGTTCAATTGGCCAAGCTGGAAATAAGTACAATTTCAGAAAAAGTTTTAGGGTGTGATTCTATTATTACAAACTGGAAAATCTATCTCAGATTTTAGGACAAAAAGAAAATAGGATACAAGTCCTTAGAATGACATAGTCTTAGAGGAATGAAAGATTTGGAAATTTAGTAGAATTCTTTGTTTTTCTTTTTTTATATATATAGTGATTTTTTTCTTCTTTTTTGCCTCTAAGTCATCGTTTATTTTTCATCCATCTTTATTCTTTGGCCTTGTGTGGGCCTCCCATCGCAGTGGCCTCTCTCATTGCAGAGCACTGGCTCTGGGCACATGTGCTGCAGAGCGCAGGCTCGTAACTGGACACATGGGCCCAGCTACTCCTCGGCATGTGGGATCTTCCCAGGCCAGGGATTGAACCGGTGCCCTCTGCACTGCAAGGCAGACTCTTTACCCACTGGACTGCCAGGGAAGTCCCCTTTGCTTTTTTAAAAAGAGGAAATTAGGGGCCAGAATGGTTGTCACAGATTTTCCTGGTAGACGTTTGTTATTAGTGGTCTATAGCACTTACAACTAACTTCCAGACTGACTCGTGACTCCCAGCATGCCTGCTGAGGCCTGGAGAACACTGGGTTGCAGGGGGTGGCAGTGAAGAAAGCCCTTGCGCAGCTTCTTAGGTGAGCCTCTGTGTATGAGATAGGTAGCAGTGAGCAGGAGGAAGTCCTACCAGGGGAAATCATACTAACGTTGTTGTTCAGTCACTCAGTCGTGTCTGACTCTTTGTGACCCCATGGATGCAGCATCCCAGGCTTCCCTGTCCTTCACTGTCTTCTGGAGTTTGCTATAACTCATGTCCATTGAGTTGGTGATGCAGTCCAATGATCTCATTCTCTGTTACTGTCTTCTCCTCCTGCTCTCAATCTTTCCCAGTATCAGGGTCTTTTCCAGTGAGTTGGTCTTCACATCAAGTGGCCAAAGTATTGGAGATTCAGCTTCAGCACCAGTCCTTCCAATGAATATTCAGGGTTGATTTCCTTTGGGATTGACTGGTTTGATCTTCTTGCTGTCTATGGGGCTCTCAAGAGTCTTCACCAGCACCACAATTAGAAAGCATTAGTTCTCCATTGTTCAGCTTTCTTTATGAACAAAATCTCACATCTATACATGACTACTGGGAAAATCATAGCTTTGACTTTGTTGGCAAAGTGATGTCTCTGCTTCTTAATACGCTGTGCCGTCATTGCTTTTCTTCCAAGGTGCAAGCGTCTTTTAATTCTGTGACTGCAGTCACCGTCTGTAGTGATTTTGGAACACAAGAAAATGAAATCTGTCATTGTTTTCACATTTTTTCCCATCTCTTTGGCATGAAGTGATGGGACCAGATGTCTTGATCTTAGTTTTTTACATGTTGAGTTTTAAGCCAGCTTTTTCACTCTCCTCTTTCACCCTCATCAAAAGGCTCTTTAATTCCTCTTCAATTTCTGCCACCATGAAGAGTTATCTGCATATATGAGTCTATTGATATTTCTCCTGGAAATCTTGACTGCAGCTTGTGCTTCATCCAGGCCAGCATTTCACATGATGTACTCTGAATATAAGTTAAATAGGGTAACAGTATACAGCCTTGGCATACTCCTTTCCCAATTTTGAATCAATCTGTTGTTCCACTTCCGGTGCTAACTGTTGCTTCTTGACCCACATATAGGTTTCTCAGGAGACAGGTAGATGGTCTGGTATTCCTGTCTCTTTAAGAATTTTCTGCAGTTTGTTGTAATCCACACAGTTAAAGGCTTTAGCGTAGTCAATAAAGCAGAAGTAGATGTTTCTCTGAAATTTCCTTGCTTTTCTATGCAATTTCAACTTGACCTCTGGTTTCTCTGCCTTTGTTGTTCATCTGTCTTCTGGAGTTTGCTTTTTAACTCATGTCCATTGAGTTGGTGATGCAGTCAAATGATCTCATTCTCTGTTACTGTCTTCTCCTCCTGCTCTCAATCTTTCCCAGTATCAGGGTCTTTTCCAGTGAGTTGGTCTTCACATCAAGTGGCCAAAGTATTGGAGATTCAGCTTCAGCACCAGTCCTTCCAATGAATATTCAGGGTTGATTTCCTTTGGGATTGACTGGTTTGATCTTCTTGCTGTCTATGGGGCTCTCAAGAGTCTTCACCAGCACCACAATTAGAAAGCATTAGTTCTCCATTGTTCAGCTTTCTTTATGAACAAAATCTCACATCTATACATGACTACTGGGAAAATCATAGCTTTGACTTTGTTGGCAAAGTGATGTCTCTGCTTCTTAATACGCTGTGCCGTCATTGCTTTTCTTCCAAGGTGCAAGCGTCTTTTAATTCTGTGACTGCAGTCACCGTCTGTAGTGATTTTGGAACACAAGAAAATGAAATCTGTCATTGTTTTCACATTTTTTCCCATCTCTTTGGCATGAAGTGATGGGACCAGATGTCTTGATCTTAGTTTTTTACATGTTGAGTTTTAAGCCAGCTTTTTCACTCTCCTCTTTCACCCTCATCAAAAGGCTCTTTAATTCCTCTTCAATTTCTGCCACCATGAAGAGTTATCTGCATATATGAGTCTATTGATATTTCTCCTGGAAATCTTGACTGCAGCTTGTGCTTCATCCAGGCCAGCATTTCACATGATGTACTCTGAATATAAGTTAAATAGGGTAACAGTATACAGCCTTGGCATACTCCTTTCCCAATTTTGAATCAATCTGTTGTTCCACTTCCGGTGCTAACTGTTGCTTCTTGACCCACATATAGGTTTCTCAGGAGACAGGTAGATGGTCTGGTATTCCTGTCTCTTTAAGAATTTTCTGCAGTTTGTTGTAATCCACACAGTTAAAGGCTTTAGCGTAGTCAATAAAGCAGAAGTAGATGTTTCTCTGAAATTTCCTTGCTTTTTCTATGATCAAATGGGTGTTGGCAACTTGACCTCTGGTTTCTCTGCCTTTTCTAAATCCAGCTTGTACATCTGGAAGTTCTTGCTTCACGTACTGTGAAGCCTAGCTTGAAGGATTTCGAGCATTTACCTTGCTATCATGTGAAATGAGCACATTTGTATGGTAGTTGGAACATTCTTTAGCATTACCCTTCTTTGTGATTGGAATGAAAACTGACATTTTCTAGTCCTATGGTCATTGCTGAGTTTTCCAGATTTGCTGGCACATGGAGTGTAGCACTTTAACAACATCATTATTTAGGATTTGAGATAGCTCAGCTGGAATTCTATGACTTCCACTATCTCTGCTCATAGTAATGGTTCCTAAGGCCCATTTCACTTCACACTCTAGGATGTCTGGCTCTAGATGAGTGATCACATCGTCGTGGTCATCCAGGTCATTACGACTTTTTTGACAAACCTAGATGATAAGATGTTTGGATGGCATCATCAACTCAATGAACATAAGTTTAAACAAACTCTGGGAGATAGTGAAGGATGGGGAAGCCTGACATGCTGCAGTCCATAGGGTTGAAAAGTGTCAGACACAACTGAGTGACTCAACAGCAACAAGACCTGTTTTGTGTGTAGTTCTGGGTATTTTTGCCACCTCTTCTTAATCTCTTCTGCTTCTATTAAGTCCTTGCCATTTCTGTCCTTTATTGTGCCCCATCTTTGCCTGAAATATTACCTTGGTATCTCTAATTTTCATAATAGGATGCTCATCTGTTATTTGGAAGTGACACCGATGGCAGTTATAGCCATTGCAATACGAGATGCTTTCTTTTTCTGTCTCAGCATTCAGAAGTGTCAATTCGTCTAATTTTCATAATAGGATGCTCATCTGTTCGCTCATATTTTGAATCAATCTGTTGTTCCACTTCCGGTGCTAACTGTTGCTTCTTGACCCACATATAGGTTTCTCAGGAGACAGGTAGATGGTCTGGTATTCCTGTCTCTTTAAGAATTTTCTGCAGTTTGTTGTAATCCACACAGTTAAAGGCTTTAGCGTAGTCAATAAAGCAGAAGTAGATGTTTCTCTGAAATTTCCTTGCTTTTTCTATGATCAAATGGGTGTTGGCAACTTGACCTCTGGTTTCTCTGCCTTTTCTAAATCCAGCTTGTACATCTGGAAGTTCTTGCTTCACGTACTGTGAAGCCTAGCTTGAAGGATTTCGAGCATTTACCTTGCTATCATGTGAAATGAGCACATTTGTATGGTAGTTGGAACATTCTTTAGCATTACCCTTCTTTGTGATTGGAATGAAAACTGACATTTTCTAGTCCTATGGTCATTGCTGAGTTTTCCAGATTTGCTGGCACATGGAGTGTAGCACTTTAACAACATCATTATTTAGGATTTGAGATAGCTCAGCTGGAATTCTATGACTTCCACTATCTCTGCTCATAGTAATGGTTCCTAAGGCCCATTTCACTTCACACTCTAGGATGTCTGGCTCTAGATGAGTGATCACATCGTCGTGGTCATCCAGGTCATTACGACTTTTTTGACAAACCTAGATGATAAGATGTTTGGATGGCATCATCAACTCAATGAACATAAGTTTAAACAAACTCTGGGAGATAGTGAAGGATGGGGAAGCCTGACATGCTGCAGTCCATAGGGTTGAAAAGTGTCAGACACAACTGAGTGACTCAACAGCAACAAGACCTGTTTTGTGTGTAGTTCTGGGTATTTTTGCCACCTCTTCTTAATCTCTTCTGCTTCTATTAAGTCCTTGCCATTTCTGTCCTTTATTGTGCCCCATCTTTGCCTGAAATATTACCTTGGTATCTCTAATTTTCATAATAGGATGCTCATCTGTTATTTGGAAGTGACACCGATGGCAGTTATAGCCATTGCAATACGAGATGCTTTCTTTTTCTGTCTCAGCATTCAGAAGTGTCAATTCCCAGCAGTTCTCATCTGCATTTTTGTGCTTGATTTCTAGCTTGAGTCAGAGGCAGCTGGGCTCAGCTGGCATTCCTTCCAGTCTCAGTTTTCTCATATTCAGGGGAGTGTCTCAGTCTTCCATCCTTTAGGTCCTAGTGGGCTCTGCTGAAAGGAGGGCTTTGACATGGGTTGGTTTCTAGGTACTATGTAGACAGCTTGCTTCCCACTGCTGTTCCCAAATGCCTTTACATTAAGAAGTCACCTGCTGGGCTTCCCTGGTGGTCCAGTGGGTAAGGACACCACCTTGCAGGGAAAGGGGCACCGGTTCGATCCCTGGCCTGGGAAGATCCCATGTGCTGCGGAACGGCTGGACCGATGTGTCCAATGACCGAGCCAGAGCTCTGGAGCGCATGCGCCTGGAGCCTGTGCTCTGCGCCAAGAGAGGCCACTGCAGTGGGAGGCCCACACAGGCCGAAGAACAAAGATGGATGAAAATAGATAAATGGAAGACCAATAGAAGTGGCCTGCCCGCCCCACCTCCCTCCCCAACCCGCCCCCGCTCCCCCCACAAAAAGAAGTCACCTGCTGGCCATCCTGCCTTGGAAGATTTCTTCCACAGGCTGTGTGGGCCATCTCCCTGTTGAAAATAAAGACCCTCAGGAGGGTAAATGTTTGTGTGAAATGGCCAAGTAGATATTTTCCCAGGGAGTGAGAGATAATGGAAGAACCCGCATCGTGGAGCGTGGCAAGAGAGGGAAGGGCAGTGGTATGGGGATCAGCGGGTGAATGAAGTGGGATCTTCAACAGCTCATACCAGTCAGGTCCCCACAGGCAGAAGCCGGGTGGATCTGCTTGGCTTTTGTAAGAGCATCTTGTAAGTGTCTTACTTTCCTAAACATCTTGCTTTCCTGAGAAGGCCACCCTCCCGGCCTCCCAGGATAAAGACAGCTTTGTGATTAGGCCAAGGTCCCAGGGCTTCTCCAGGAATCCAAATGTCAGAAGGTACAGAAGGGAAATAACACTTGGAAAGTGGGATTCCAGGGTGGCAACAGGACACAGGGTTCACTTGTAGATTGCGTCAAAGGCCAGCAGGCTATGGCTTCCTCATGGAAACACAAACCTGGACATAGGGACAGACATGTTTAGATTTTGAAATAAGTTTGTACTGATTATAAAAGCAACCCCTAATCACTGTAGGAAGAAAAACAAAAAAACAAAAATATAAAGAAAAAAGGTTCCTCATCCAGAATTTCGTGTAACATAAACTCAGTCAATATTTTGGTGGTTTTCTGTCTTTTACATACATATATATATCATATATTTATATTTTAAATCTTAAATTTATACCATATGTTCTGTAACTTGATTTTCAATTAATATTGTATTGAAGTTTTTTAAAAAATTTTTCATTAATGTAACATAAATTTACTAACATAATTTTAAAATACTTATATTGTATGTTGTTTAGTTACTAAATTATGTCTGAGTCTTTTGCAAGAAGATTTCGGCACACCAGCCTTCCCTGCCCTTCCCTATTTCCCGGAGTTTGCTCAAGCTCATGTCCATTGAGTCACTAATGTTATCTAACCATCTTACCCTCTTCCACCCGCTTCTCCTCTTGCCCTCCTTTTGAAAAATAAACCCCCACCCAGCATTTTAGGGCCTGTTTCCTAAGTGCCATCCTGCCTTGGAAGATTTCTTCCACAGGCTGTGTGGGCCATCTCCCTGTTGAAAATAAAGACCCTCAGGAGGGTAAATGTTTGTGTGAAATGGCCAAGTAGATATTTTCCCAGGGAGTGAGAGATAATGGAAGAACCCGCATCGTGGAGCGTGGCAAGAGAGGGAAGGGCAGTGGTATGGGGATCAGCGGGTGAATGAAGTGGGATCTTCAACAGCTCATACCAGTCAGGTCCCCACAGGCAGAAGCCGGGTGGATCTGCTTGGCTTTTGTAAGAGCATCTTGTAAGTGTCTTACTTTCCTAAACATCTTGCTTTCCTGAGAAGGCCACCCTCCCGGCCTCCCAGGATAAAGACAGCTTTGTGATTAGGCCAAGGTCCCAGGGCTTCTCCAGGAATCCAAATGTCAGAAGGTACAGAAGGGAAATAACACTTGGAAAGTGGGATTCCAGGGTGGCAACAGGACACAGGGTTCACTTGTAGATTGCGTCAAAGGCCAGCAGGCTATGGCTTCCTCATGGAAACACAAACCTGGACATAGGGACAGACATGTTTAGATTTTGAAATAAGTTTGTACTGATTATAAAAGCAACCCCTAATCACTGTAGGAAGAAAAACAAAAAAACAAAAATATAAAGAAAAAAGGTTCCTCATCCAGAATTTCGTGTAACATAAACTCAGTCAATATTTTGGTGGTTTTCTGTCTTTTACATACATATATATATCATATATTTATATTTTAAATCTTAAATTTATACCATATGTTCTGTAACTTGATTTTCAATTAATATTGTATTGAAGTTTTTAAAACATTTTTCATTAATGTAACATAAATTTACTAACATAATTTTAAAATACTTATATTGTATGTTGTTTAGTTACTAAATTATGTCTGAGTCTTTTGCAAGAAGATTTCGGCACACCAGCCTTCCCTGCCCTTCCCTATTTCCCGGAGTTTGCTCAAGCTCATGTCCATTGAGTCACTAATGTTATCTAACCATCTTACCCTCTTCCACCCGCTTCTCCTCTTGCCCTCCTTTTGACTAAACAACCCAGCATCAGGGCTGTTTCCAGTGAGTTGGCCCTTCTCGTCCGGTGGTCAGAGTATTCTCATCAGGTCGAGCTTCCGCTTCAGCGTCAGTCCTTCCAATGGGTATTTCATGCCCATTGAATTGATGGTGCCATCCAGCCATCTCATCCTATGGCTTCCTGTCACATGGTTCTGTCTTCCCTCAGGAAAATAGAATTTGGCTTGTGATTTTGAAGTTTACTCGGATCAGGGCAAGTGATTACGGTCTGGAACACTCTTCCTGGGGCAGGAATTGTTTCAATGCTTTTTCCTCATCCTGATTTGCAGGAAGACAGTCTATGACAGATGTGGGCTGGTGACCATGTGCCAGGTGTTCAGGAAGCAGAAGGGTTAATTTGCTTCAGGGAGTCCTATTTGTGGGTGCAGAGGGGACTCCATAGATCTAGCAACTGGAGTCACCCGATTTGCCAGCAGGAGCAGTGTCGGCACCTTCCTGTTTGGGAGTCCATCTGCGGGACTGCATGGACCAGGCGTCTCCGAGAGTGAGGAGCATTTGCTGTGTATAATGACTGTCTTCTTGGGCTGCCTGTAGGGGTCGTCACCATAAATGCTTTTATTATTCTTGTATTGCTTCCTGTATGAATCTTCTTCCCTGATTGTCTTAAAGGCTCCTTGGGTGCAGGTCTCTGTTTGATTCTTTCTCAGGTTTGTTGGCCGCAGGGACTTAGATGCTGTTTCTTCTGTCTTGTTATCTTTTAAAATGAGGGAGCTCCATTTGTGTAACGCACCTGGCCTTGTTCTGCCTCCTCACTCACAGTTCTCCAGGAAAGGAGGGACAACCTATCTGGTTTGTAAACTTGAGAGAAATTCCTCCTTCTTCTTGGAACCCAGCGGCCCACATGAAGCAGGTGTTCTGCTCTGTCTTGCCCTCCTACCCCCCATGCCTTGGGTGTTTTTTTACAAGTCAGGCTACCTACATGTGTCCTCTGGGGAAGGGGTGGTCGAGGTACACTTGAAATTGAGGCATTATCCTGTCAACTCCATAGGATCACTCACATGTGAATGGAATATTTTTCTAATGAGTATTTATCAGATTGCTTTTACTCCATGAAATGATAGGAAGGGTTATCAGGGAAATAAAAGGGGGCTGCAGTCATGTAAAATTGGAAAGATCCATGTTAAATGTAGACCAGTCCACATCCTACAGGACTTCCCAGAACCTCGAGTGTACTAATGTGCATTTTGGATTGTGTGGGGAGGTTAGGGGACTATGGGATGAGATGGTATTTAGCTCATGGAGCGAATTAGCAAAGTCGCTCCATTGACTAAAACTGGTGTTCCTCATATCTGTCTTCAAGTCTTTGCTGTTTCTCAGAACCCACAGTGAAAGGCTGCAATTTATAATCATAGCCATGGAGCTGGAATTGGAGCACAATGGGCAAATGCCATCCCTAATATACATATGACTAATCTGTAAATCTGTAAACAACAAAACTCTGTAAAAGTAAATAAGCAAAATAAAAAAATGGCAAAAAAAAATGCCATCCCTAGAATAGATATAAAGTATGTGGCAGGGAGGGAGCCCCACAGCACTCACTGTACAGGCGCCTTCCTGGGAAGACCCCAGCCATAGAGGGACTGGAAGATGCAACAATCCTGTGATGAATTAGCATCTGCCCTTTGACTCAGACTTAGCAGGTGTTTATTTTCTGAATAGGGGAGCTTTAGGGAAATGTCCCACACTGCCCTAGAAGCTCACCGCACCAGAACCAGGGTCAAGGGCAAGACTGGGTTCATCCAGCTGTGAAACAAGGACTTAAACCTTTGAAACTGTGAGTCACAAGAAAAAGGGCATTTTACATCATTGTGTGTGTGTGTGTGTGTGTGTGTAGTGTTAATCTAATGAAATGATACCATGCCTATGATGACACACTGGTATGTTCTATTCCATTGTATCTCATTAAACAGTTGCTTGCTGTGACATGATAGGGTTCCTTGTTCCACTGATGGGTCACAACCCTACAATTTGAGAAGCAGTGACACTGAGAACACATCTTCGGCTCCCCCGAAACAGCCTGGGGGAGTGGGAGGCTGAGGGTGGGGGAGCTGGAACTTTAGATGGCCCAGGCAGGCTGCTCTGGGGTGCTCTGGAGCCAGGAGCACATGGAAGGAACAGCACAGGGGCTCTTTCATTGGCCAATGTCCTCGTTCTGTGGATAAACAGAAGATACCAGCCTTCAGTGCCTGCAATCTGCTACCTTTCAAGAGCTTTCCAACTCAGCCTGAGAGAGGAAGGAAGGAAGGCTTGATGCGAAAGAAGAAAGCAACCTCCTCTGGCCAAAATGCCTGCAGCATTCACAGGCTGGATGTGGCCAAGGCTTTCTTTCGCCATCAGGATGCCTGTTAAGAGCAAGACATCTTGCTGAAGGGCCAAGACAGAGGGACAAATGATTTGGTGGCACTCAGCCCCCAGGCTGCATTCCTCCCTGGCTGGTGCCTCCCTCCATCCCAGCATGCTCCACAGAACACGCCATCTGGGGGCCTTGATGCAGGAGATGGCTGGGACTTTGGGAGCTGACTGAGCTGCTGCTAAGACAGAATGTGTCCCTGTGAGAATGTACACTGTGTCCAGGGGGAGGCATACAGCCTGCTTCCCTTCGAGTCTAGCTCTGCCTGTCTCCCATGGGGACTTGGGTGGGAGAGGGTGATTCCCTGCAAGGAATGACTGCAGGGAGTGGGGCGGAAGGCCACTTCTGTGACTGTTCTGGGATAGGGAGAGGTCAATAATTATGGAAAATTAGCTGATTAGTTGACTGACTCCAGTTCCAAACCCCAAGTGAGCCAAATGCCTTGTGGATCAGGTGCTCAGAGGAATCCTGCTATCTTAGGCATCCCCTCTGCTCCCCACTGCAACAGGCTGGAGTTTGGTAAGGACAGGATTGGAAAAGCAGTGTCAGCAAAGTGCAAGGCAGGGCCTCGGCTTCTAAGGAGCTTACAATCCAAGTCAGAAAAAAAGGATATTCAAAATGGAAATCTACTAATGCACAGTACACATGAGCCTGTAAGCAAGTGCTACATGGGCAGAATGTGGATCCTGTAGGGGTTCAGGAAAGGGGAGGTTAGGGGATGTGGGGGGCTGAGCTGGCCAGGCAACTCTCACAGAGGCCTTGGTGGAAAGGAGGCGGGAGGCTATCCAGAGGGTGGCCAGGGAAAGGCCTGGAGGTAAGGAGCACATGGAAGGAACAGCACAGGGGCTCTTTCATTGGCCAATGTCCTCGTTCTGTGGATAAACAGAAGATACCAGCCTTCAGTGCCTGCAATCTGCTACCTTTCAAGAGCTTTCCAACTCAGCCTGAGAGAGGAAGGAAGGAAGGCTTGATGCGAAAGAAGAAAGCAACCTCCTCTGGCCAAAATGCCTGCAGCATTCACAGGCTGGATGTGGCCAAGGCTTTCTTTCGCCATCAGGATGCCTGTTAAGAGCAAGACATCTTGCTGAAGGGCCAAGACAGAGGGACAAATGATTTGGTGGCACTCAGCCCCCAGGCTGCATTCCTCCCTGGCTGGTGCCTCCCTCCATCCCAGCATGCTCCACAGAACACGCCATCTGGGGGCCTTGATGCAGGAGATGGCTGGGACTTTGGGAGCTGACTGAGCTGCTGCTAAGACAGAATGTGTCCCTGTGAGAATGTACACTGTGTCCAGGGGGAGGCATACAGCCTGCTTCCCTTCGAGTCTAGCTCTGCCTGTCTCCCATGGGGACTTGGGTGGGAGAGGGTGATTCCCTGCAAGGAATGACTGCAGGGAGTGGGGCGGAAGGCCACTTCTGTGACTGTTCTGGGATAGGGAGAGGTCAATAATTATGGAAAATTAGCTGATTAGTTGACTGACTCCAGTTCCAAACCCCAAGTGAGCCAAATGCCTTGTGGATCAGGTGCTCAGAGGAATCCTGCTATCTTAGGCATCCCCTCTGCTCCCCACTGCAACAGGCTGGAGTTTGGTAAGGACAGGATTGGAAAAGCAGTGTCAGCAAAGTGCAAGGCAGGGCCTCGGCTTCTAAGGAGCTTACAATCCAAGTCAGAAAAAAAGGATATTCAAAATGGAAATCTACTAATGCACAGTACACATGAGCCTGTAAGCAAGTGCTACATGGGCAGAATGTGGATCCTGTAGGGGTTCAGGAAAGGGGAGGTTAGGGGATGTGGGGGGCTGAGCTGGCCAGGCAACTCTCACAGAGGCCTTGGTGGAAAGGAGGCGGGAGGCTATCCAGAGGGTGGCCAGGGAAAGGCCTGGAGGTAAGGAGCAGGGGGAAGCCCACGGTGATGGACACTACAGACACGCAGGAGGTCTGGTTGGAGGGTGGAGCAGTCCCTGGAGTTTCGTGACACCAGGCTGATAAATGTCCCAAGGGAATTTAAAGTACAGCGCCTTGATCGCTCTGTGACACGTTCGGCATGTGCAACAGACATGTGCATGTGAAGTGGACCCAGGACAGGAAGTTTGTCCCTGTGGCTGGGAAGCCACAGTAGAGCATCTGATGGGACTGGACTAAAGCTTCCAGGGACTGAGGCCACTGGGAGTGCTTGAGCCTAGGACGACAGATCTTTGAGTGGCGACTGGGCTTGGTAAACAGGTCTGGCTCTGGAAGCAGACAGGCCTGCATTTATACTCTTGCTCTGCCAGCTTCGAGTCATGAGATGTTGGCAGCCTCTGTGGGCCTCAGTGTTTTTGTCAGTAGAGAGGGAGCAGAACAGGTGTCCATGCAGGTAAATGACTGTGTGATGGATTGGGCATATTTTAGATCCTGTTGTGATCCAGATGTTTGTGTCCCCAACCCCAAATTCGCGTGTTGAAATCCCAATGGGATGGTATTTGGAGATGGAGACTCTGGGGTGATTAGATTGTGAGGGTGATGCCCTCATGAATGGGATTAGTGCTCTTACAAGAGAGACCTCAGAGAGCTCCCTTCTCTCACCGTGTGAGGACACAGTGAAAAGTCAGAAGTCAGTGACCCAGAAGGACCTCACCAGGATCCAACCATACAGTCAACTTGATCTTGGAATTCCAGCCTCCAGAACTGTGAGAAATACATTTATGTTGTTTACAAGCCACCGTCAGTGGTATTTGTTTTAGCAGCTCAACAAACTGAGACAGCCCTTAGTAGAGATAGTTATTATTGCAACTGCTACTTCTGTGTGTGCGTGGTGTTAGTCACTCAGTCACATCTGACTCTTTGTGACCCCGTGGAGCCCACTGGGCTCCTCTGTCCATGGGATTCTCCAGGCTGAGCTGGCCAGGCAACTCTTTCACCAGAAGGCGTTGGTGGAAAGGAGGCGGGAGGCTATCCAGAGGGTGGCCAGGGAAAGGCCTGGAGGTAAGGAGCAGGGGGAAGCCCACGGTGATGGACACTACAGACACGCAGGAGGTCTGGTTGGAGGGTGGAGCAGTCCCTGGAGTTTCGTGACACCAGGCTGATAAATGTCCCAAGGGAATTTAAAGTACAGCGCCTTGATCGCTCTGTGACACGTTCGGCATGTGCAACAGACATGTGCATGTGAAGTGGACCCAGGACAGGAAGTTTGTCCCTGTGGCTGGGAAGCCACAGTAGAGCATCTGATGGGACTGGACTAAAGCTTCCAGGGACTGAGGCCACTGGGAGTGCTTGAGCCTAGGACGACAGATCTTTGAGTGGCGACTGGGCTTGGTAAACAGGTCTGGCTCTGGAAGCAGACAGGCCTGCATTTATACTCTTGCTCTGCCAGCTTCGAGTCATGAGATGTTGGCAGCCTCTGTGGGCCTCAGTGTTTTTGTCAGTAGAGAGGGAGCAGAACAGGTGTCCATGCAGGTAAATGACTGTGTGATGGATTGGGCATATTTTAGATCCTGTTGTGATCCAGATGTTTGTGTCCCCAACCCCAAATTCGCGTGTTGAAATCCCAATGGGATGGTATTTGGAGATGGAGACTCTGGGGTGATTAGATTGTGAGGGTGATGCCCTCATGAATGGGATTAGTGCTCTTACAAGAGAGACCTCAGAGAGCTCCCTTCTCTCACCGTGTGAGGACACAGTGAAAAGTCAGAAGTCAGTGACCCAGAAGGACCTCACCAGGATCCAACCATACAGTCAACTTGATCTTGGAATTCCAGCCTCCAGAACTGTGAGAAATACATTTATGTTGTTTACAAGCCACCGTCAGTGGTATTTGTTTTAGCAGCTCAACAAACTGAGACAGCCCTTAGTAGAGATAGTTATTATTGCAACTGCTACTTCTGTGTGTGCGCGTGGTGTTAGTCACTCAGTCACATCTGACTCTTTGTGACCCCGTGGAGCCCACTGGGCTCCTCTGTCCATGGGATTCTCCAGGCAAGAACACTGGAGTGGGTTGCCATTTTCTTCTCCAGGGGATCTTTCAGACCCTGGGATTGAACCTGGGTCTTCCACACTGCAGGCAGATACTTTACCATCTAAGCCACCAGGGAAGAGCTGGTGAGAACTTGAGAGCTACTACTCATCCTATTTCTCTAACCTGGCTCCTACCTCCTATTGCAAAATGACAGGACGCTACCAAGTTCACCCTCTCCCAGAAGTTGCCTAGGGATGTGTGGCATGAGAGCAACACACTGTGGCTACCTGGCACCATTCCCCTTTGGTAGGAGGGTCACCACATCTGATGGGCACAATAACTGTATTCAGCTGAATCCCACTGCCAGGTACCACTGCCAGAGCCCACTAAAGTGTGCTTAGCTGACACTGGAGGGTAAGAGGGGACAGGGCAAAACATTGACTCATGTGGAGATGGAAGGGGGAACGCCGACCTGGCCTCATTCTGTTTAATTTAACAAATGATGTGGCATGTGCTGAGTGTCTTCTCTGTGCTTAGAGTTGTTCCATCACTGTTTGTTATTGCATTGGAAGCACAGTCACTCAACAATTGATCAGGTAGTCAATATTGAAGCTTAGGATGAATGTGTTAGGAAAACACAAATACCATGCTTTAGATAATCTATGAAAAGAGGATTTTGCTCTCAAGGAGAGAGTTGAGTAGGAAAACTCATGTGCTTTTGTGAGAAATGAAAGCATGTCCCTACTGACCCCCATCGTGCCTTGTGCTGAGATGAATGAAAGCATGGTCCCTCATGAATGGGATTAGTGCTCTTAGGAACCTCAGAGAGCTCCTTCTCTCACCGTGTGAGGACACAGTGAAAAGTCAGAAGTCAGTGACCCAGAAGGACCTCACCAGGATCCAACCATACAGTCAACTTGATCTTGGAATTCCAGCCTCAGAACTGTGAGAAATACATTTATGTTGTTTACAAGCCACCGTCAGTGGTATTTGTTTTAGCAGCTCAACAAACTGAGACAGCCCTTAGTAGAGATAGTTATTATTGCAACTGCTACTTCTGTGTGTGCGTGGTGTTAGTCACTCAGTCACATCTGACTCTTTGTGACCCCGTGGAGCCCACTGGGCTCCTCTGTCCATGGGATTCTCCAGGCAAGAACACTGGAGTGGGTTGCCATTTTCTTCTCCAGGGGATCTTTCAGACCCTGGGATTGAACCTGGGTCTTCCACACTGCAGGCAGATACTTTACCATCTAAGCCACCAGGGAAGAGCTGGTGAGAACTTGAGAGCTACTACTCATCCTATTTCTCTAACCTGGCTCCTACCTCCTATTGCAAAATGACAGGACGCTACCAAGTTCACCCTCTCCCAGAAGTTGCCTAGGGATGTGTGGCATGAGAGCAACACACTGTGGCTACCTGGCACCATTCCCCTTTGGTAGGAGGGTCACCACATCTGATGGGCACAATAACTGTATTCAGCTGAATCCCACTGCCAGGTACCACTGCCAGAGCCCACTAAAGTGTGCTTAGCTGACACTGGAGGGTAAGAGGGGACAGGGCAAAACATTGACTCATGTGGAGATGGAAGGGGGAACGCCGACCTGGCCTCATTCTGTTTAATTTAACAAATGATGTGGCATGTGCTGAGTGTCTTCTCTGTGCTTAGAGTTGTTCCATCACTGTTTGTTATTGCATTGGAAGCACAGTCACTCAACAATTGATCAGGTAGTCAATATTGGAAGCTTAGGATGAATGTGTTAGGAAAACACAAATACCATGCTTTAGATAATCTATGAAAAGAGGATTTTGCTCTCAAGGAGAGAGTTGAGTAGGAAAACTCATGTGCTTTTGTGAGAAATGAAAGCATGTCCCTACTGACTCCCTTGCTCACAGGCATTGGGTGAGACCTGTTTCGTCTTCACTTCTAAGGGACCCGTTGCGTGGCTGCTGATGAGTGCTGACTGCCTGGTCCATGGGAACAAAGACATTCCAGCATCCTGAAGCCTAGGATGGAAGCAAAGAGATGCTCTAAAGAATGAGATTTCTCTTATTGCTTAGCTCCATGTCTCCATCAAAGAGGTTTTGACAGAGGGCTCTTCTCAGAATGAAAAATGTGCATGGAGCTGGAAATTAGGGAATTGCTATCTGCAGCCTTGTTTCTTCAGGGAATTGGTTCTTCCTCATGATTTATTTTTCCACTTTGAAATATTTCATTCATTCATCCCACATTTCATTCGTGGCATTTCATCAACATGCCACTATGAAAAACTGGGCCAACTTAATTTTTTCCCTTTAGTGCTTTAAAAAAAGTTTCTTGATTCAGTTGCATCAAGTTCTTTGCCCTTCTAAAAAGTGGTTTCTTATTTAAAATGTATTTTAAAAACAAAAAACTGGAAGATACAGGGGAAATAAAGCTCTATAATGACCCCAGTGTAACTTATATTTAGTTGATAGCATTAATGGTATCAAAACAATGTGGTTGATCATACCCACAGCTCTTTGAGAACACTGAATGAGAACATGTGCATAACACTTTGACAACTATGCAGTGCTTGGAAGGGGGCTTTGGGGGAGCAAAATGGGAAGAGCCCAGGCTCCTGGGGCTAGACACCTGGGTTCTAATCTTGACTTAATTTTGTGTTTGCCCTGTGACTTTCAGCAAGGCATTTATCCCTGTTAGTTGGGAGTTACTGGTATGGAGGAGTGTTTGGAATTTGATGGGCTCAGCTAATGGTAACCATTATTATTATGCAAAGGCATTACTATTGTAAGGGGAACGACCTTTTTTAATTTAACAAATGATGTGGCATGTGCTGAGTGTCTTCTCTGTGCTTAGAGTTGTTCCATCACTGTTTGTTATTGCATTGGAAGCACAGTCACTCAACAATTGATCAGGTAGTCAATATTGGAAGCTTAGGATGAATGTGTTAGGAAAACACAAATACCATGCTTTAGATAATCTATGAAAAGAGGATTTTGCTCTCAAGGAGAGAGTTGAGTAGGAAAACTCATGTGCTTTTGTGAGAAATGAAAGCATGTCCCTACTGACTCCCTTGCTCACAGGCATTGGGTGAGACCTGTTTCGTCTTCACTTCTAAGGGACCCGTTGCGTGGCTGCTGATGAGTGCTGACTGCCTGGTCCATGGGAACAAAGACATTCCAGCATCCTGAAGCCTAGGATGGAAGCAAAGAGATGCTCTAAAGAATGAGATTTCTCTTATTGCTTAGCTCCATGTCTCCATCAAAGAGGTTTTGACAGAGGGCTCTTCTCAGAATGAAAAATGTGCATGGAGCTGGAAATTAGGGAATTGCTATCTGCAGCCTTGTTTCTTCAGGGAATTGGTTCTTCCTCATGATTTATTTTTCCACTTTGAAATATTTCATTCATTCATCCCACATTTCATTCGTGGCATTTCATCAACATGCCACTATGAAAAACTGGGCCAACTTAATTTTTTCCCTTTAGTGCTTTAAAAAAAGTTTCTTGATTCAGTTGCATCAAGTTCTTTGCCCTTCTAAAAAGTGGTTTCTTATTTAAAATGTATTTTAAAAACAAAAAACTGGAAGATACAGGGGAAATAAAGCTCTATAATGACCCCAGTGTAACTTATATTTAGTTGATAGCATTAATGGTATCAAAACAATGTGGTTGATCATACCCACAGCTCTTTGAGAACACTGAATGAGAACATGTGCATAACACTTTGACAACTATGCAGTGCTTGGAAGGGGGCTTTGGGGGAGCAAAATGGGAAGAGCCCAGGCTCCTGGGGCTAGACACCTGGGTTCTAATCTTGACTTAATTTTGTGTTTGCCCTGTGACTTTCAGCAAGGCATTTATCCCTGTTAGTTGGGAGTTACTGGTATGGAGGAGTGTTTGGAATTTGATGGGCTCAGCTAATGGTAACCATTATTATTATGCAAAGGCATTACTATTGTCATTATAATGATTGTTTTTTTAGGATTTTCAGCCTTAGAATGAGTCACATGGCCTTTCTGCCAACCTTCTTAATGATATTTCCTGTGGCTTAATATCAAAATGAGAATGTATTCTGGGACTACTACTGTTTGTGGGAGGTGTGCTTAAGGAGTGCCAGGCATCAAGGGGCAGTTCTTCAAAGTTAAACCATGACAGAGGACAGAGGATAGTACCTGAAGTGGCTAAAATTCAATTTTTCTCTGCAAAGCCTTGGATTCACTGTAGTTTATAAAGGTTCACACTATTTGCATTATGCCAGGTGCTGGGAATGCCAATAATCAACCTCAAGAGGTCCTTGATCAGAGAAGGCAGATGTACAACCACAGAATTGTGATGATAAGGAGGTACATACAGCTTCTGGGTAGAAGAGAGCCAGGGCATATGGCTCCATCATAGGATGCCCTTAGCCACGTGTAACAGAACACTTGACTAAAATTGCCTTAAATAATAAACAGAAGCATTGTTTTATGTAATAAGAAATCCTTGTCTAGGAAAACCCAGAGTTGATTCATCTGGTGACTGAACACAGACCCAGGTTCTTTCTGTCTTCCCACTTTGCTGTCCTCACTCAGGATACTTGTCAAGGTTACCCTCATGATCACAAGAAGGCTGCAGTGGCTCCAGATATCTCAACAGTATCAACAAACTAACACCAAGGGAAAGGTAAAGACTTGTTTCTTTTGTAAGTATCACTTTTTACTAGTGAAGAAAACTTTCTACGAAGTACCTACTTGCCACAGCAAATTTCTCTTAGCATTTCCTCACCAAGTCACCTCTCCTTCACTTGTGGAAAAATCACAGTAAAAAGAGGGGTAATGACAACAATGACGTTTAGATTTATTAAAACTTACCAAGTCACGGGGGAAGAAGACCTTAAATAAAACTGGGGCTTTACCATTACTAAAGAAAATAAAAGTTGGTCTTGAGATAGGCAGCCAAAAGAATCTTAGTAGCATCTAACTCAGCTTTGGCATGAAAGAATGGGAACCAGGAAGTCTTTCTGGAGGTGTGATGCCTCCTAAATAGGAGGTAGCCAGATGAAAGTATCCAAAAGTGGAATGGAGCTATGAATTGGAAGAGAGAACTGCATGAACAGAAGTGGTGGAGGGAAAAGTAATGTAATAAATTTGATTGACTGTAATGAGCTCAGAGTTGTGGAGTTTTATATACAGTGTTTTAAACTATGCAGAGAATTAGATCCATCCAAAGAAGTATGTCCCTGACGAATTTGGAAGAGTGAATACTTGTTGACTCTGTACTCTGTTACCAGCACTGGTCTGTTTTGGCATAGAAGTTGTTCTGGATAGTGCCATAGAGATTGTTTCATCTATGTGTGGCTACTTAAGCAATCTTCTTTCGAACTTAGAGCATTGAAACAATAATCCTTTGTTTCACAGTTTTATGGGTCCAAAAATTGGGCAAGGCTCTGGATGATTCTTCTGCTTCAGATTATGGGCGTTCAGTGATATAGGGCTACATTCAGAAGAGCCAGGGCATATGGCTCCATCATAGGATGCCCTTAGCCACGTGTAACAGAACACTTGACTAAAATTGCCTTAAATAATAAACAGAAGCATTGTTTTATGTAATAAGAAATCCTTGTCTAGGAAAACCCAGAGTTGATTCATCTGGTGACTGAACACAGACCCAGGTTCTTTCTGTCTTCCCACTTTGCTGTCCTCACTCAGGATACTTGTCAAGGTTACCCTCATGATCACAAGAAGGCTGCAGTGGCTCCAGATATCTCAACAGTATCAACAAACTAACACCAAGGGAAAGGTAAAGACTTGTTTCTTTTGTAAGTATCACTTTTTACTAGTGAAGAAAACTTTCTACGAAGTACCTACTTGCCACAGCAAATTTCTCTTAGCATTTCCTCACCAAGTCACCTCTCCTTCACTTGTGGAAAAATCACAGTAAAAAGAGGGGTAATGACAACAATGACGTTTAGATTTATTAAAACTTACCAAGTCACGGGGGAAGAAGACCTTAAATAAAACTGGGGCTTTACCATTACTAAAGAAAATAAAAGTTGGTCTTGAGATAGGCAGCCAAAAGAATCTTAGTAGCATCTAACTCAGCTTTGGCATGAAAGAATGGGAACCAGGAAGTCTTTCTGGAGGTGTGATGCCTCCTAAATAGGAGGTAGCCAGATGAAAGTATCCAAAAGTGGAATGGAGCTATGAATTGGAAGAGAGAACTGCATGAACAGAAGTGGTGGAGGGAAAAGTAATGTAATAAATTTGATTGACTGTAATGAGCTCAGAGTTGTGGAGTTTTATATACAGTGTTTTAAACTATGCAGAGAATTAGATCCATCCAAAGAAGTATGTCCCTGACGAATTTGGAAGAGTGAATACTTGTTGACTCTGTACTCTGTTACCAGCACTGGTCTGTTTTGGCATAGAAGTTGTTCTGGATAGTGCCATAGAGATTGTTTCATCTATGTGTGGCTACTTAAGCAATCTTCTTTCGAACTTAGAGCATTGAAACAATAATCCTTTGTTTCACAGTTTTATGGGTCCAAAAATTGGGCAAGGCTCTGCGGGATGATTCTTCTGCTTCAGATTATGTCAGCTGGGGTCGTTCAGTGATATTCAGCTGGTGGTTAAGCTGGCCTTCAGAGTCCAAGGTTGTTTACTCACATGCTTGGTGCCTTGGTAGAGAGGCTAAAAGGCTGGATTTGGCTGTGTACCTCTTCCTCTCCAGTAGTCTTACTGCCTCTCTGTGGGGCTTCTCCAGTGGTGAATCTTATTAGAACTAGCAAATTTTGCCTCTCCCCCACTCTATTAGCCAACGCTGTAATAAATCAGCCCAGAATCAAGAGGAGAAGAACTGACATTCTTTCAACAGGAAGAATGTCAAAAAATTGGCAGCAGTCTTTAATCCACCAAATACTCATTTATTTATTCTTCCAGTGACCCAGAGATAGTACAAGTTCTTTATGAATAAGGAAATGGGGACATGATGTGGTGAAGTAATTTGCCCAAGCTCAATGCTTTGTAAAGAAGAGTGTCAGGATTGGAACCCAGCCATTCTGGCTCCAGAAATCATACTTCCCTGTCATTCCACTGTTGTCTGTCCTGAGGAAGACCACATTTACTGAAGAACTGATGTTTCTATAGTTTTAAACCACAAGGAAGGAAGAGCTTCTTTCTTGGAAGAACCATCCTGAGCCTTCTACTGGCTAACTCATTTTCCATAACACATGTATTAAGTAGCCCACTGACACCGTTAATGCCTTGGTTTGGTGCCCCCATTTCCAAAGAGCTTTTGCTCTCATCTTTCTGCCTCCAGTAACTCTAGGCTGAGTGTGGAGACCCCAGCAGCAGATTAAATGCATTTCAAATAATGAGAAGACAAAACCCTGCCTTCACTGCCCCCACTACTCTCTCGGATTGTTGACGGATTATTTACTGTGTTTGCCTTGACTTGAGCTATTTAATTTTTCCAAAACAGATGCAGCCAATTGATTAATGGCCCTCCCCACTAAAAGTCAGAAATGTCAGCGAGGCTCTTCGAATCAGTGTCATTCTGGACGAGAACAATAGACACGACTGAGAAACAGGGACGGGTGCCAAGTGCTCTTGAGGCTAGGAGGTCATGTGCCACGTTTCTGCCAGGAGACAGATATATATATATGCCAAGTGCTCTTGAGGCCTAGGGGGCTCTGGGATGATTCTTCTGCTTCAGATTATGTCAGCTGGGGTCGTTCAGTGATATTCAGCTGGTGGTTAAGCTGGCCTTCAGAGTCCAAGGTTGTTTACTCACATGCTTGGTGCCTTGGTAGAGAGGCTAAAAGGCTGGATTTGGCTGTGTACCTCTTCCTCTCCAGTAGTCTTACTGCCTCTCTGTGGGCTTCTCCAGTGGTGAATCTTATTAGAACTAGCAAATTTTGCCTCTCCCCCACTCTATTAGCCAACGCTGTAATAAATCAGCCCAGAATCAAGAGGAGAAGAACTGACATTCTTTCAACAGGAAGAATGTCAAAAAATTGGCAGCAGTCTTTAATCCACCAAATACTCATTTATTTATTCTTCCAGTGACCCAGAGATAGTACAAGTTCTTTATGAATAAGGAAATGGGGACATGATGTGGTGAAGTAATTTGCCCAAGCTCAATGCTTTGTAAAGAAGAGTGTCAGGATTGGAACCCAGCCATTCTGGCTCCAGAAATCATACTACGCTGTCATTCCACTGTTGTCTGTCCTGAGGAAGACCACATTTACTGAAGAACTGATGTTTCTATAGTTTTAAACCACAAGGAAGGAAGAGCTTCTTTCTTGGAAGAACCATCCTGAGCCTTCTACTGGCTAACTCATTTTCCATAACACATGTATTAAGTAGCCCACTGACACCGTTAATGCCTTGGTTTGGTGCCCCCATTTCCAAAGAGCTTTTGCTCTCATCTTTCTGCCTCCAGTAACTCTAGGCTGAGTGTGGAGACCCCAGCAGCAGATTAAATGCATTTCAAATAATGAGAAGACAAAACCCTGCCTTCACTGCCCCCACTACTCTCTCGGATTGTTGACGGATTATTTACTGTGTTTGCCTTGACTTGAGCTATTTAATTTTTCCAAAACAGATGCAGCCAATTGATTAATGGCCCTCCCCACTAAAAGTCAGAAATGTCAGCGAGGCTCTTCGAATCAGTGTCATTCTGGACGAGAACAATAGACACGACTGAGAAACAGGGACGGGTGCCAAGTGCTCTTGAGGCTAGGAGGTCATGTGCCACGTTTCTGCCAGGAGACAGATATATATATATGGGCAAGGGAAGCAGGAGTTTGGGGGTTGGGCATGTGCTAATAATAGGATGGATCACCTGACACCTCAGTCACCTCGAAAGAGGCTTACTTGGTGGAGGTGAATTAAAGTGCTTGGAATTAAGGACATTTCTTCAAATATCTCCCAGTGTGTAAAAATAGACGGAAGGAAACGCATGTGTGATGAAGAGAGAATCAAGAGATTAGGCTGCCCTCCCTTCAGAGGGCTTTTGTGGTATTGTAGGGAGTAATGAGGAGCGGGACTAACTCAGAATTGGTGAGGCGCAGTCAAATTGCAAATTGTTTAAACGTTTTTAAGAATATTAAGATGGTAACAGTGGAACGTTGAACAGAGCACTGGGCTCTTCTGAGTGCAAGACGCTGTGGGACAGTGCAGGCTGATGCCATGAAGCTGGCCTTGGTTAGGAGAACGTATTGCCCAATTTCTTTTATCAGGTGGGATAGCAATGAGTAGATCTGACCCCAGCTTTGCAAGCTGGCCTCAGGTGACACTGTAGAAGGAGCCTCTGTTTAGGAAGCTGTTTTCCTGGATGACCTCTTCCTCTGCTCCTCCAAGCCTCCTTCCCCTCCACTGCCCAGAGCTCCCTGACTCTCTCACCAGGTCCCTCCCAACTCCTCAGAAAACCTGCCTCCAGGAAAGGATCCAAAAAGCTTCTGGATCCTGAGGTGTCCATGACCGACAATATTTGGAGTGCTCCCCGCGCGTGTTTGTATTTTTCCAGAAATTTAAGTCTCAGGGAAAGTGGTGATGGAATTTCAGATATTATCTGGTTCATGGGAAAACTATTTATTAGTATTATTTTTGATGCTGGGAGGCTTGCCTTTGAGATCACGCTGTTACAGGCATTCGCTCATTCTGGCAGTTACGGGGGCTGTGGCTCTCTGCCCCTGGGGGCTTTTATCCCCTAGGGTGCAAGCTGCCGCCTCTTGTGAGGGAGCTGGAAGGTCACGACTTCGAATCAGTGTCATTCTGGACGAGAACAATAGACACGACTGAGAAACAGGGACGGGTGCCAAGTGCTCTTGAGGCTAGGAGGTCATGTGCCACGTTTCTGCCAGGAGACAGATATATATATATGGGCAAGGGAAGCAGGAGTTTGGGGGTTGGGCATGTGCTAATAATAGGATGGATCACCTGACACCTCAGTCACCTCGAAAGAGGCTTACTTGGTGGAGGTGAATTAAAGTGCTTGGAATTAAGGACATTTCTTCAAATATCTCCCAGTGTGTAAAAATAGACGGAAGGAAACGCATGTGTGATGAAGAGAGAATCAAGAGATTAGGCTGCCCTCCCTTCAGAGGGCTTTTGTGGTATTGTAGGGAGTAATGAGGAGCGGGACTAACTCAGAATTGGTGAGGCGCAGTCAAATTGCAAATTGTTTAAACGTTTTTAAGAATATTAAGATGGTAACAGTGGAACGTTGAACAGAGCACTGGGCTCTTCTGAGTGCAAGACGCTGTGGGACAGTGCAGGCTGATGCCATGAAGCTGGCCTTGGTTAGGAGAACGTATTGCCCAATTTCTTTTATCAGGTGGGATAGCAATGAGTAGATCTGACCCCAGCTTTGCAAGCTGGCCTCAGGTGACACTGTAGAAGGAGCCTCTGTTTAGGAAGCTGTTTTCCTGGATGACCTCTTCCTCTGCTCCTCCAAGCCTCCTTCCCCTCCACTGCCCAGAGCTCCCTGACTCTCTCACCAGGTCCCTCCCAACTCCTCAGAAAACCTGCCTCCAGGAAAGGATCCAAAAAGCTTCTGGATCCTGAGGTGTCCATGACCGACAATATTTGGAGTGCTCCCCGCGCGTGTTTGTATTTTTCCAGAAATTTAAGTCTCAGGGAAAGTGGTGATGGAATTTCAGATATTATCTGGTTCATGGGAAAACTATTTATTAGTATTATTTTTGATGCTGGGAGGCTTGCCTTTGAGATCACGCTGTTACAGGCATTCGCTCATTCTGGCAGTTACGGGGGCTGTGGCTCTCTGCCCCTGGGGGCTTTTATCCCCTAGGGTGCAAGCTGCCGCCTCTTGTGAGGGAGCTGGAAGGACCACCCCCTCTCTGCTGTCTGTAGTCTGGACGGTAGGATAGGCTTAAACGCCGATCGCAGGAAATGTGTATGCTCTGAATTCTGTTTTGGTTGCCCATCTGTAGTCTGTCTCTCTCTCCTACCTGGCCCCGTCCCCGTCCCCCCATCCCCTTCAGGCCCACCCAGCTCTGGCAGAGCACACGGCTCACAACTTGGCAGGCCTGAGATATACTCCTTTCCTTGATGCTCTTTCTGAATATCAGAGACACCTCTGGAGTTGGCTGTACATATCACTCCGGGCATTCACTCCCCCAAGCCCCCAACAAGCAGTTGATCCAGCAAGGGTCTTGTTGCTGGAAGGGTTGGGACTGGGGAGTACCCTCTGGACACCCCAAACCAGGCTTTATCTCTTTTTGTTGGGCCTGCTGGGGATGGTGTGTCCTTCCTCGGGCTTCATGTCAAAGGAAACGCCTTCTTCAGCCACAAACCACCAGGGCCTCCCTTATCTCTCAGATTGACTTGGCTTCCAGGCAGTGGTTGTGGCTTACAAAGCCGCGGCATGAGTCCGGCAGAAAACCGTCTCAGTTGTACAGGGCCAGACGGAAGCCCGGCCTCACAGAGGAGGCTAATAATAGAGCCCGTCCTAGAGGCAGTCCAGGAAGGCCTTTGGAATGCTCTGTCCTCAGATATGCTCGGACCCATCCATTCAGAAACCCTTTTTCTCTCCAGGCTTGTCTCTGTGGCAACCTGGCTCTCGAAAGAAGGTGATTGCAGGTCTGGTTTTGAAACTTCGGGGGCTGCGACTGTTTTAGGATTTGAAGCCAAAACATATTGAGCAAATAAAAACCCCTGACTCACCAGGAATCTTCACTCTGCGTTTTCAAACACATCAATCAGTCTGTCAACAGCATTGACTGAGGGTCTGTTCTGTGAAGAACCGTGAACTGGGCTCTGTAGGGAGATTTGCAGAACCGGGTATTAATAGTTTCATTCATCCATCCATTTATCCAGCCATTTATTTCAATTTAGTGAATTGAGTCAAATCAGAAACACCCACTGAGCCGTACTAGCCACAAAACCCTGCCTTCAGGGGATGCCAGCACTCTAAAGATAGTAATGTGTAAGAAGTCCCTCTCAGGAGCTTACCGTCTGATCAGGGTCGTAGCAAAGGCAAATACATACATCGATTAGACCAGGCAAACTATGATACAGAGTCAGCCAGAGGAGTTTTAGAGATTCAGAAAAGGGATGTGTCAACATAGAATTTGAAGAATTCCAAAAGGCAGTTCCTTACTGGGACTTCACTGTTAGGCACATTGGGTATGTGGTTAAGTATATGTTGAAAATGGCTACATTGGACAGCCTTGAATATGGGCCTTGGAGCACAGGTGAGATTCCCAGGCAGGGGCAGTGAAAAGGCACAGACATTGAAGATGGTCATCACCATTCATGGCGAGATGGGTAGGTCTCAAGGAGGAGCACACTGTTCTGTTTGTTCCCCCGTCTTCCCCCCCTTATCCCTTCATCCACCCATAATGTCACACTTGGTGGTGAGGGACACACCAATGAGGCAAAACTGGGGAGTATTTGCAAACTAAGAAGCAGTACAGTGAGGGGGCCAACAGAACGGAGGTGCGAGGTTTAGTGACAGAGGAGGCAGCAGCCAGCGGTAGAACCCGACCTGTGAACCAGAGACTGGAGACTGGACAAGCCAATGAGGTGACTGCATCCAGACACATCAGGCATGGTCGCGGAGTCCCTGTGACTCGGTCTCCAGATGGGCACTTGGGCCTGGTGAGATCACTATCCAATTATCTAGTAAGTCCTTGACGTGTGCTCAGCTTTGTGCCAAGTGAGAAACAGTCCCAAGAGAAATATATGAAATGGTCTTTGTCCAGACCGTTTATAATCTAGCTGAGTTAATGAGGGTAACTAGAAATAAGACAAGTAGCGCATGTACGTATGAGATCAATTGTGAGTATGCACGGATGGAATGTTTAGATTTTTAAGGAACTTCATACTGTTTTACACTGTGGTTGCACTAGTTGACATTCTGAAAAGTTACAGGTACGAAAAGTTGTGGGAAGCTAGAAGGGACAGTTGTGGTCCAAACTCACTTCATAAATGTTGAAGGTGCCTGGTGGCTCTAGGCTTTCTCAGGAAGTGTGTTGGAGGAAGTGAGGTTTGGGAGGACTTTTTGTTTGTTTTCCTTTTTAACTGATGTGTAGTTGATTTACAATATTGTGTTAGTTTGAGGTGTATAGTGAACTGATTTGGTTATACATATATATATATATATATATATATATATATATATATATGTATGTATGTGTGCATCTCTATTCTTTTTTCTCAGTTCTTTTCCATTACAGTTTGTTTCAAGATACTGATCATGGTTCCGTGTGATCTAGAGTAAGATCCTTGTCATCTGTTTTCTAAATGGCAGTGTGCATCTGTTAATCCCATACGCCCAATATTTCCCTCCCACCCTTCCCATTTGGTGACCATAGGTTTGGTTTCTGTGTCTGTGAGGTTTCTGTTCTGTAAATAAGTTCATTTCTAAAATATACAAACAGCTCATACAACTCAATCACAAAAGATCACAACCCAATCAAACACTGGGTGGAACTCTTCAAGAGACATTTCTCCAGAGATGACATATAGGTGGCCAAAAGGCAGATGAAGATATGTTAATTATTAGAGAAATGGAAATCAAAATTACGATGAGGTGTCACCTCACACTGGTCAGAATGGCCATCATAAAAATGTTTACTAACAATGCATTCTGGCAAGGGTGTAGAGAAGGGGAATCCTCCTACACTGTTGGGGGAAATATGAATTGGTGCAGCCCCTATGGAGAACAATATGGAGGTTCCTTAAAAAGCTAAATTAGAGCTATCATGTGATCCTTCAGTAGCACTCCTGAGCATAGATCTGGGAAAGACAAAAACTCTAATTTGAAAAGATGCATGTAGTCCATTGTTCATAGCAGCACTATTTACAGTCGCCAAGACAGGGAAACAACCCAAGCCCATCAGCAGAGGAATGGGTAAAGAAGATGTGGTCAGTATCTACAACAGAATCTTTCTCAGCCATGAAAAAGAAGGAAATGATGCCATTGCAGAGGAAAAAAGGGTAGACAGAAGAATTTTGGTCAGTATCTACAAAGTTGTGGGGAAGCTAGAAGGGACAGTTGTGGTCCAAACTCACTTCATAAATGTTGAAGGTGCCTGGTGGCTCTAGGCTTTCTCAGGAAGTGTGTTGGAGGAAGTGAGGTTTGGGAGGACTTTTTGTTTGTTTTCCTTTTTAACTGATGTGTAGTTGATTTACAATATTGTGTTAGTTTGAGGTGTATAGTGAACTGATTTGGTTATACATATATATATATATATATATATATATATATATATATATGTATGTATGTGTGCATCTCTATTCTTTTTTCTCAGTTCTTTTCCATTACAGTTTGTTTCAAGATACTGATCATGGTTCCGTGTGATCTAGAGTAAGATCCTTGTCATCTGTTTTCTAAATGGCAGTGTGCATCTGTTAATCCCATACGCCCAATATTTCCCTCCCACCCTTCCCATTTGGTGACCATAGGTTTGGTTTCTGTGTCTGTGAGGTTTCTGTTCTGTAAATAAGTTCATTTCTAAAATATACAAACAGCTCATACAACTCAATCACAAAAGATCACAACCCAATCAAACACTGGGTGGAACTCTTCAAGAGACATTTCTCCAGAGATGACATATAGGTGGCCAAAAGGCAGATGAAGATATGTTAATTATTAGAGAAATGGAAATCAAAATTACGATGAGGTGTCACCTCACACTGGTCAGAATGGCCATCATAAAAATGTTTACTAACAATGCATTCTGGCAAGGGTGTAGAGAAGGGGAATCCTCCTACACTGTTGGGGGAAATATGAATTGGTGCAGCCCCTATGGAGAACAATATGGAGGTTCCTTAAAAAGCTAAATTAGAGCTATCATGTGATCCTTCAGTAGCACTCCTGAGCATAGATCTGGGAAAGACAAAAACTCTAATTTGAAAAGATGCATGTAGTCCATTGTTCATAGCAGCACTATTTACAGTCGCCAAGACAGGGAAACAACCCAAGCCCATCAGCAGAGGAATGGGTAAAGAAGATGTGGTCAGTATCTACAACAGAATCTTTCTCAGCCATGAAAAAGAAGGAAATGATGCCATTTGCAATAACCTGGATGGACCTAGATGTTATCATACCTACATAAGGTATGTCAGACCGAGAAAGACAGATATGATATCACTTCTGTGGAATCTAAAACATAGTACAGATGAACTTATTGACAAAACAGAGGCATTCCATTTGATCAGGACTTTGAGGATCAGCCGGTCGGAGAGGATCATGCAGGAGAGTAGAGGAATGAGCCCACACACCTCTGCCCCGACCTGCAGAGCTGCTCACAGCCCAGCTCCTGCTGCTTTTGATAACCTGGGGGCTAGGCAGGTCTGAGGAGATGCCCAGGCCTTTGGTGGGCTTGAGGTGGCTTGCACAGATTTGGGAGAACCAAGCCTATGCATCTCTTCTCAACCTACTTCTATGTGGCATCATGTTAGGAGCTTGAAATCCACTTGTGATGGGAATGTTTCCACCACAGACCTCAGCAAATGCTATGCATCTGGGAATTATTTTCCCCTGGATTTCTGATTGATCAGCACACTTTGCCCCTGTCCCATGTCCCCTATGACTTGAGTGGTAAAATAAGAAAAGCAATGAATGATAGAAATGATGGAAATGAGAATGGTAGGGCTTATCTGGTGGTCCAGTGGATGAAGAGTCCGCCTTGCAGTGCAGGGGGCACCAGTTCGATCCTTAGCCTGGGAAGATCCCATGTGCTATGGAGCGGCTGGACTGGTGTGTCCAATTACAAGCTGGCACTCTGGAGCGCACGCGCCCAGAGCCGGTGCTCAACAACGAAAGGGGCCACTGCAATGGAAGGTGCACACAGACCAAAGAATAAAGATGGATGAAAATAAATAAGTAACCAATAAAAGAGGCCATAATTAAAAACAAAAAATGATAGAAGTAAATCATGACCTCCAGGAGGAGAATTCTCAACCTGGATCTAATCAAGATCTTCTCTTTATTTGAAACAGTTTAGTACACAGCTCAAGAGTTCATTTTTAAAAACATGCACTTTAAAGGTGCCTACCATCTGGCAGGCATTGTTTGGGAACTAGGAATCCAAAGATAAGCATGATATGGGGGTGAGGAGAAAGGGACATTCAAATTGATGGCAAAGCACAGGAATGGAGGAGGGGGACTGGAGTAGATGGAGGATCAGGAAAGTTATTTCAAGAAAGCATCACTTGTTTTGATTCCTGAAAGATAATTCTAGGCAGAGAAAACCTACCTGCAAAAGCGTTTGAGGGCTCTGGCTCTATGCACTCTCATTTATAAGACTGGAACATATTAATAACAAGCTCTGCTGTGTGCACAATACATTAATATAATTTTGATATAAAAAAAGAAAAAAACCCAAATCTAGATACTCCCAATCCCATATAATGTCAGAAGAAAGTACTGTTCCTAATTGGTTATGTATTTCATAGACTTTTTACTATATTACTGTTTGTGTGTGTACTTAAGAAATGCTTCTTTGAAATATACAAATGGTCATATGCTCTGTGCATTGATTTGCAGTTTGCTCTTTTTTTCCCATTTGAAAACATGTCTCGGAGCTCTTTCCATGCCTCAACAAATAGATTAATAGCATTCTTCTTTAGTGGTGTATTGTATTCCGGAATGCTAATATGTATTCTCGGCCATCTTTCTGCTGATGAACTTTAGGTTGTTCTCAGTTCTTTGTGATTACAAATAATGCCAAAATTTAGATCTGTCTAAATCTTGGGCATGCGTATGAGCACTTTTCTACATAATAATTATAATTACTGGGTCATAAGTTATACATATTTCATATTCTAATAGGTACATTATCTTTTTAAGTGACATCAATTCAGTCTTCCATTAATCTGTTTCCCTCAACTTTTATCTTGATAAAGGCTATTATCAGAAGTGTTCATTTTTGCTACCTTTGTGAGTATAAAAATGAGATCTCATTGTTACTCTTTTATTTTAAAATGTAATGCTATTTTTGAAAATAGAGATTTTTGCCTGGTAAAATTCTACTATTTAAATTGGCTTGTAAATACCAGAATTTTACAAGTATTTAAAATTGTTTTTTTTCCACTTATTTCCACTTCTATGCATTTTAACACATGCAGAATTAAAGACACCTCATTTCTAACACCAGCCAACCATTGCGGCATTCTCTATCACTATAATCTTGTTTTCTGAGAATGTTACACAAATTGAATTATATAGTAACATTTTAGGATTGGCTTCTTATGCAATAGAACATTCTTCAGATTCATGACAGTTGTTATGTAATATCAATAATTTGTTCTTTGTTATTGCCAAGTAGCATTCTACTGTATGGATGTATCAAGCTTTTTCATCGGTTCACTGAATGAAGGGCATTTGAAGTATTTCTAGTTTGGGGCAAGTATGAATACAGCTATTCTAAGACTTGTGTACAGGTTCTTATGTCAATATATATTTTTATTTCTCTACAGTAAATGCTCCGGCGTGAAATTTCTGGGTCAAGTGGTATGTATATGTTTAACTATAAGAAATTGCACCTCCCCCCAGAAATTGCTGAATTATCTTCTAGAGTAGCTGTATCATTTTGCATTCCTACCAGTAATGTATGAGCATTTCAGTTCTGCATCCTCACTAACCACTCTTGTTATTGCCAGTATTTTTATTATTACTATTCTAATAGATGTGTCTTATGGCCGCATTTCCCTAATAGTTAATGATGCTGAGCATCTTTTATTTACCATCTTCATATCCTTTTTGGTGATGTGTCCAAATCTTTTGCTCACTTTTTAATTGGGTTGTTTGCTTGCTTGTTTTCTTATTGTTGATTTTTGAAAATTCTTTATATATTATGGTTATAAGTTCTCTTTGAAATTGTGTTTTGAAAATGTTTTCTCTCAATTTATACTTTGTATTTTCATTCTTTGAGAAAAAGTTTTTATTCTGAAAGACTCCAATCTATAATTTTTCTATGGATATGCTTTTGGTGTCATGTCTAAGAACTGTGCAATCTGGGTCATGATAATCTTCTCAAGTTTTCTTCTGAAAGTTTTATGTTTAGTATTTAGGTCTATGATCTGTTTTCAGTTCATTTTCTATAAGATTTGATGTATAAAGTGAGGTTTGTTGTTTTGCATATGGATGACAATAGCTTCAAAACCATTTGTTAAAAAGACTCACTTTTCTTCATTGAATAACTTTCACACGTTTCTCAAAAATTATACTATGGACATATTTTTATGTGTTTACTTTTGGATTCTATTATGTTCTGTTGACCTCTTTCTCTATCCCTTCACCAGTGTCATACTGTTTTTTGTTTGGATTTTATAAATATTTTTATAATTGAAGTTCAGTTAATTTACAATGCTGTGTTAGATTCAGGTATACAGCAAAGTGATTCAGTTAGATTACCTTGTAAACAATTACAAGATATTGAACATAGTTCCCTATACAGTAAGTCCTTGGTTTTAAAATTTTTATCCAGTTTGTATTTAATAGTATGTATCTGTTAATCCCAAACTCCTATTTATCTCTCCTCCCTGCACTGTGCTATCCACTTTGGTAGCCACAATCTTGTTTTCTATGTCTGTGACTCTTTCCACTTTGTAAATAATTCCTTTGTATAATTTTTGATGCAATATATAAGGATATCATGTAATAATTGTCTTTGCCTTCACTTAGTGTGATAATCTTTAGGTCCATCTATGTTGGTACAAATGACATTATTTCATTCTTTCATTGTAGACTTTTAAGTTCATTTAGGTTGCTTCCATGTGTTGGCTATTGTAAATAATGTTACTGTGAACGGTGGGGTAAATATACTTTTTTGATTTAGAGTTTTCTCCAGATATATGCTTAGAAGTAGGATTGCTGGAATTTATAGCTGCAATTTATGTCAAAGTGTGTTCTGCCTATGTTTTCCACTAGAAGTTTTATAGTATCCAGTCTTACATTTAGGTCTTTAATCCATTTTAAGTTTATTTTTGTATATAGTGTTAGAGACAGTTCTAAATTCATCCTTTTGCATCCTTTTCTTGATACCACTTATTCTCCATTTTGTGTTCTTTGTTGTCTGCTTTTTCCTTCTTTCTGTCAGTTTTCGCTTCACGTATTTTGAAGCTCTTGTTGTTAGAATAAATACATTTGGGATGGCTATGTCTTTGTTGTAAACAGATACTTTCAGTAATATGTTTTATTTCTCTTTAGCTTTGGGTTTTTTTTTTTTTTTTTTTTCCCACCTTGAGGCTTACTTTGATGCTCATATAACCACTTGTGGTAGGCAAACTCTGAAATGGCCTCCATTGAGCTTCACCCTCCTGTATCCTTGCCTTATGCAATTCCCTCTTCTTGAGTGTAGGCTGACCCTAGTTACTTGCTCCTAACCAATAAAGTTGAGCAAAGGGTGCCACATCCATGATTAAATTTACAAAAGATTCTGACTTTTGTCTTGCTAGCATTTTTTCCAAAACTCTCTGTTGAGAGACTTAAACATTATTACCTGTAAAATTACAAGATATTGAACATAGTTCCCTATACAGTAAGTCCTTGGTTTTAAAATTTTTATCCAGTTTGTATTTAATAGTATGTATCTGTTAATCCCAAACTCCTATTTATCTCTCCTCCCTGCACTGTGCTATCCACTTTGGTAGCCACAATCTTGTTTTCTATGTCTGTGACTCTTTCCACTTTGTAAATAATTCCTTTGTATAATTTTTGATGCAATATATAAGGATATCATGTAATAATTGTCTTTGCCTTCACTTAGTGTGATAATCTTTAGGTCCATCTATGTTGGTACAAATGACATTATTTCATTCTTTCATTGTAGACTTTTAAGTTCATTTAGGTTGCTTCCATGTGTTGGCTATTGTAAATAATGTTACTGTGAACGGTGGGGTAAATATACTTTTTTGATTTAGAGTTTTCTCCAGATATATGCTTAGAAGTAGGATTGCTGGAATTTATAGCTGCAATTTATGTCAAAGTGTGTTCTGCCTATGTTTTCCACTAGAAGTTTTATAGTATCCAGTCTTACATTTAGGTCTTTAATCCATTTTAAGTTTATTTTTGTATATAGTGTTAGAGACAGTTCTAAATTCATCCTTTTGCATCCTTTTCTTGATACCACTTATTCTCCATTTTGTGTTCTTTGTTGTCTGCTTTTTCCTTCTTTCTGTCAGTTTTCGCTTCACGTATTTTGAAGCTCTTGTTGTTAGAATAAATACATTTGGGATGGCTATGTCTTTGTTGTAAACAGATACTTTCAGTAATATGTTTTATTTCTCTTTAGCTTTGGGTTTTTTTTTTTTTTTTTTTTCCCACCTTGAGGCTTACTTTGATGCTCATATAACCACTTGTGGTAGGCAAACTCTGAAATGGCCTCCATTGAGCTTCACCCTCCTGTATCCTTGCCTTATGCAATTCCCTCTTCTTGAGTGTAGGCTGACCCTAGTTACTTGCTCCTAACCAATAAAGTTGAGCAAAGGGTGCCACATCCATGATTAAATTTACAAAAGATTCTGACTTTTGTCTTGCTAGCAGACTCTCTCTCTCTTTGGGGCTCTGATGAAGCTCTCTGTTGGAGAGCTTCATTATAAATAACCGAAGTGACCTTAAAGCAATACTCAGTAAGGAACTGAGGCCATCAGTCCAGCAACCATCAAAGACTTGTATCCTGACAACTATTAGTTAGGAGTCTCCAGGGAAACAGAGTCAGTAGGAACATATTGATAGGATTTGGGTCATCTGATGTGAATAGGCTTTGTCTGGGTGTGGATTTCTTTGGTTTATCCTGTTTGGGGCATTTTTGAACCTTTAGGTTGTTGTCTTTTGTCAAACTTGAGAGGCATCCAGCCTTTATTTCTTCAAACACTTTTTCAGAACTTCCCTCTCTCTTGTCGCCTTCTAGACTCTGATCACAGAAATAGTAAACCTTTTGTTGCTGTCCCACAGGTCCCTGAGACTCTATCTTTATTTTAAAAAATTATTTTTTTCTTCCCATTGTTCATATTGGAATATTTCCTTTGATCTACCTTCAAGTTCCCAGACTTTTCTGTCGTCTCAAACCTGCTAGTGAGTCCATTCAGTTAATTTTAAAAGTTTACTTACATTATTTTTTGGTTATAAAATTTCCATTTCTTTTTATCATCTATTTCTTTACTAAAAAAATTTTAAATTCTTTAAAAAATCCATCTGTTTTGAGAATGTTTTCCCTATTCTTTTAAGCGTTTTAAATTATTTTGTTAATTTTTTAAGGTCTTTGTTAGATAATTCCCATTATCTGTGTCACCTCCATGCTGGTAGCTATTGGCTGTGTTTTCCTACGTGAGCTGAGAACTTCACAATTTTTCACACATAATTTTGAATTGTATTTTGAATATCAGGTCATAAGACTCTGGATCCTGCTTGAATCATATGGGTATTAGTGATATTTATGCTCATATAACCACTTGTGGTAGGCAAACTCTGAAATGGCCTCCATTGAGCTTCACCCTCCTGTATCCTTGCCTTATGCAATTCCCTCTTCTTGAGTGTAGGCTGACCCTAGTTACTTGCTCCTAACCAATAAAGTTGAGCAAAGGGTGCCACATCCATGATTAAATTTACAAAAGATTCTGACTTTTGTCTTGCTAGCAGACTCTCTCTCTCTTTGGGGCTCTGATGAAGCTCTCTGTTGGAGAGCTTCATTATAAATAACCGAAGTGACCTTAAAGCAATACTCAGTAAGGAACTGAGGCCATCAGTCCAGCAACCATCAAAGACTTGTATCCTGACAACTATTAGTTAGGAGTCTCCAGGGAAACAGAGTCAGTAGGAACATATTGATAGGATTTGGGTCATCTGATGTGAATAGGCTTTGTCTGGGTGTGGATTTCTTTGGTTTATCCTGTTTGGGGCATTTTTGAACCTTTAGGTTGTTGTCTTTTGTCAAACTTGAGAGGCATCCAGCCTTTATTTCTTCAAACACTTTTCAGAATTTCCCCTCTCTCTTGTCGCCTTCTAGACTCTGATCACAGAAATAGTAAACCTTTTGTTGCTGTCCCACAGGTCCCTGAGACTCTATCTTTATTTTAAAAAATTATTTTTTTCTTCCCATTGTTCATATTGGAATATTTCCTTTGATCTACCTTCAAGTTCCCAGACTTTTCTGTCGTCTCAAACCTGCTAGTGAGTCCATTCAGTTAATTTTAAAAGTTTACTTACATTATTTTTTGGTTATAAAATTTCCATTTCTTTTTATCATCTATTTCTTTACTAAAAAAATTTTAAATTCTTTAAAAAATCCATCTGTTTTGAGAATGTTTTCCCTATTCTTTTAAGCGTTTTAAATTATTTTGTTAATTTTTTAAGGTCTTTGTTAGATAATTCCCATTATCTGTGTCACCTCCATGCTGGTAGCTATTGGCTGTGTTTTCCTACGTGAGCTGAGAACTTCACAATTTTTCACACATAATTTTGAATTGTATTTTGAATATCAGGTCATAAGACTCTGGATCCTGCTTGAATCATATGGGTATTAGTGATATTTTTGCTTTTATTTGTTTTAGTTGATGGTTAGATTTAGACCGCAAGTTCCCTCCTGCTTTCTGTAGGCTGTGGTTGCAATGTCAGCTCAGTTTTCACCTTTGCAGTGTTATCCAGATCTGTCCCCTGAGTGCACCACCAAGTGGTCATTCTGTAGTCTGGGTGAAAGTCTGTGTATTAGCTCAGTTTTCAAAGTCTTTGATATCCTTATTAAGATTAGATTCAAGCACCATTGGGTTTAGATGAGCCCAGAAGTTCACTGTGTTACTGTCTTCTTGTCTCGCAGTACTGCTCAGTTTCCTAGAGCTCCCCTTTTTGATCTTCTGTGCAATTGCGGTGACTCTGTGACTAACTGGTAGGACAAAAAAAAAGTGAAAAAAATGGATTTGGCTTACCTTCATGGAATACTTGCTCCATTGAATGGTGAGGAAAGTTCTTTCCCTTAGAACTTTGTTTCCCGAGGCTACCATTGCTGCTGTTGGGGTCGCCATTCACCACCACTATAGGATTGCCTGGGGGTGCAAGAGAATGAGGAAAAAGAGAGGCAGAGCTGAAGAATTAAGTAACTGATAGGTCAAGGGCTTCCTTGACCATTTTTCTTTCTCAAATTTGTCATTAGCGTCCCTGGCACTTTAATTTTAGAATCGGGTTCAGATTAATTTGGAAAAAGTTGTCACATTCTTTTAAATTTCCATTTCTTTTATCGATCTACCTTCAAGTTCCCAGACTTTTCTGTCGTCTCAAACCTGCTAGTGAGTCCATTCAGTTAATTTTAAAAGTTTACTTACATTATTTTTGGTTATAAAATTTCCATTTCTTTTATCATCTATTTCTTTACTAAAAATTTTAAATTCTTTAAAAAATCCATCTGTTTTGAGAATGTTTTCCCTATTCTTTTAAGCGTTTTAAATTATTTTGTTAATTTTTTAAGGTCTTTGTTAGATAATTCCCATTATCTGTGTCACCTCCATGCTGGTAGCTATTGGCTGTGTTTTCCTACGTGAGCTGAGAACTTCACAATTTTTCACACATAATTTTGAATTGTATTTTGAATATCAGGTCATAAGACTCTGGATCCTGCTTGAATCATATGGGTATTAGTGATATTTTTGCTTTTATTTGTTTTAGTTGATGGTTAGATTTAGACCGCAAGTTCCCTCCTGCTTTCTGTAGGCTGTGGTTGCAATGTCAGCTCAGTTTTCACCTTTGCAGTGTTATCCAGATCTGTCCCCTGAGTGCACCACCAAGTGGTCATTCTGTAGTCTGGGTGAAAGTCTGTGTATTAGCTCAGTTTTCAAAGTCTTTGATATCCTTATTAAGATTAGATTCAAGCACCATTGGGTTTAGATGAGCCCAGAAGTTCACTGTGTTACTGTCTTCTTGTCTCGCAGTACTGCTCAGTTTCCTAGAGCTCCCCTTTTTGATCTTCTGTGCAATTGCGGTGACTCTGTGACTAACTGGTAGGACAAAAAAAAAGTGAAAAAAATGGATTTGGCTTACCTTCATGGAATACTTGCTCCATTGAATGGTGAGGAAAGTTCTTTCCCTTAGAACTTTGTTTCCCGAGGCTACCATTGCTGCTGTTGGGGTCGCCATTCACCACCACTATAGGATTGCCTGGGGGTGCAAGAGAATGAGGAAAAAGAGAGGCAGAGCTGAAGAATTAAGTAACTGATAGGTCAAGGGCTTCCTTGACCATTTTTCTTTCTCAAATTTGTCATTAGCGTCCCTGGCATTTGTATTCTTTCATATGAATTTTAGAATCATTAGAATTGGATTCAGAGATTAATTTGGAAAAAAGTTGTCATTTATAGAGTTTGAATCTTCTCATCCATAAACATGCTATATGCCATTATATAGTCAAGTCTCCTTTTTTATCTTTTAGGAAAGCTTTATGGTTTTTCTTAATGAAGATTTTACATACATGTTATGAAGCCTATACCCAGATATTTTATAGTTTTGTTGAGATTTTGAAGGGTATTTTCCCTATTTTATTTTATGCTTGGTTATTGTAGGTATATGGGAATGCTGTTGATTTGTTTAAAAGCTTATCCTGTATCCAGAGTTTTACTAAATGTACTTATTAGTTCTAATAGCTTTTCAATGACAACTTTTACTTTTTTGGCATATGATCATATTTTGCATAATATGACTATTTTTATTTCTTTAATTTCCTCTCTCACTCTCTCTTTTCTTTCTTTCTTTTGTTGTTGTTGTTGTATTGACTAGGAATACCAGTATAGTGTTAAATTTAAAGAGGAGATAAAAGGTCTTTATGTTATTCCAATTTTATTAGAAATTCTTCTAATGTTTCACCATTAAGAATAATCCTTGCTATAAATTTCTAATAGGTAGCATTCATCAAGTTCAGGAAGTGTTTTGTAATCATGTTGGCTAACTTAAAAATCACAAATAGATACTGAATTTCATCAAGTGATTGTTCAGCATTTGTTCAGATGATTGCAATTTTTAAACTTTTTATTTTCTAATGTGGAACTATCCTTGCTCTTCTAGAATAAATTCTGCTTTTGAATATGAATTTTTCCTTTATAAACCCAGATTTAATTTGTTAATGAGTTATTTAGAAAATTTACATTTTCTAAGTGAAAAAATGGATTTGGCTTACCTTCATGGAATACTTGCTCCATTGAATGGTGAGGAAAGTTCTTTCCCTTAGAACTTTGTTTCCCGAGGCTACCATTGCTGCTGTTGGGGTCGCCATTCACCACCACTATAGGATTGCCTGGGGGTGCAAGAGAATGAGGAAAAAGAGAGGCAGAGCTGAAGAATTAAGTAACTGATAGGTCAAGGGCTTCCTTGACCATTTTTCTTTCTCAAATTTGTCATTAGCGTCCCTGGCATTTGTATTCTTTCATATGAATTTTAGAATCATTAGAATTGGATTCAGAGATTAATTTGGAAAAAAGTTGTCATTTATAGAGTTTGAATCTTCTCATCCATAAACATGCTATATGCCATTATATAGTCAAGTCTCCTTTTTTATCTTTTAGGAAAGCTTTATGGTTTTTCTTAATGAAGATTTTACATACATGTTATGAAGCCTATACCCAGATATTTTATAGTTTTGTTGAGATTTTGAAGGGTATTTTCCCTATTTTATTTTATGCTTGGTTATTGTAGGTATATGGGAATGCTGTTGATTTGTTTAAAAGCTTATCCTGTATCCAGAGTTTTACTAAATGTACTTATTAGTTCTAATAGCTTTTCAATGACAACTTTTACTTTTTTGGCATATGATCATATTTTGCATAATATGACTATTTTTATTTCTTTAATTTCCTCTCTCTCACTCTCTCTTTTCTTTCTTTCTTTTGTTGTTGTTGTTGTATTGACTAGGAATACCAGTATAGTGTTAAATTTAAAGAGGAGATAAAAGGTCTTTATGTTATTCCAATTTTATTAGAAATTCTTCTAATGTTTCACCATTAAGAATAATCCTTGCTATAAATTTCTAATAGGTAGCATTCATCAAGTTCAGGAAGTGTTTTGTAATCATGTTGGCTAACTTAAAAATCACAAATAGATACTGAATTTCATCAAGTGATTGTTCAGCATTTGTTCAGATGATTGCAATTTTTAAACTTTTTATTTTCTAATGTGGAACTATCCTTGCTCTTCTAGAATAAATTCTGCTTTTGTAATGATGAATTTTTCCTTTTATACACACCAAGATTTAATTTGTTAATGAGTTATTTAGAAATCTTACATCTATACTTATAAATGAGGCTCACTTTTATTTTTCCTTAAGATATTTAAATCTAGTATTTGAGCATCAAGAAAAGGATTTGAAATAAGCGAAACAATTTATTATTTCTTGTAGCAAACTCATAGGACTCAGATTTTAATACATCTCAAAGAAAAGCTAGAAGTTAATAATTATATTCATAATGTGAATATTTCTAATGAGCCTGTTCAAAGTACTTTCTGCAAGTATTTTGTTTAATCTTGAGAACAACTCTATGTTCATATGATGCAGATGGGGAAACTGAGGCTCAAGGTGCACTACTTGTTGAAGGTCAGAGACAGTGAACTCTCATGACCGTAAGTGCTAGAAATCCAAATGACAGTTTTAGCAGGATGAAGAATGGAGCTTGGATAACAAAGTTTGGGGGTGAAGAGTCAGGTGACCTCAGGAATGAGTGTCCATTGCTGGGGGAGGCCTCCAGGCGTTTTTCTCCAAGAATCAGCTTTAGTTTTCAGACCAGCTTTCTATCCTTGTCAAGATTCAGGGCAGCCAGTAACTGAGGTGGTTTTCAACTCAGAATGAACATTAGAATTTTCCTAGGAGTTTTTAAAGACTCCTGCTGGCCTTGCTCCTTTTCCTGCTGACTATCCCAAGCTGGGACCAGAGCGTGGTATTTTGTCTCTCCAGGTGACTCTTATTTTCAGGCCTGAGGACAGGGGAGGTGCCTCCGTAAAGTGAAGGCACGTGCAAATTACCTGAGAAACTCGTGAAAATGCAGATTCTGAGCCTATAGGTCTGGGGACGAAGATGTTTCTTATACAATCCAAGGTGACACCCGTGCTGCTGTGAGTTCCGAGGCTACAGAGGGGCTTCTTCATGAAGGAGATTTTAGAATAAATAAAGCAAAAGGACCCTTTACATAGTACATAGTGAACCAGGAAGCTACTTAGGTCCAATACATTCACCATGTATCCATCCATCCATCCAATCTGTTTTTTTCTGAAGTATTTATCTGAGTTAAAAGGATCAGTAAGGCTTTCCTTTTGGCCAGAACCACCATCTTCCAGTAATTTGCCAAAAGGACCAACCCAAAGGGGAAGAGGAGGGACATCCACTACACATTCTCCAGGTCTTTTAGAAAACATGGAAATGTTCCTTTGGCCACGTTCATGTGACTCTACAAGGAAAGGTGGTATTGCAGATATCAAGGGAATGGGCACTGTTTAAGAAGGAATGCCTTACAAATGCTACCATGACAAACCTGGGAGAGTCTTCAGAGTTACCCAGCATGCTGTTGGCATCATTGTAAACAAGTTAAGGGTAAGATTGTTGCCAAGAGAATTAATGTGTATATTGAGCATGTTAAGCACTCTAAGAGCTGAGAGAGCTTCCAGAAATGCATGAAGGAAAATGCTGAGAGAAAGAAGGAAGCCAAAAAGAAAGGGACTTGGGTTCAGCTGAAGTGCCAGCTTCCTCCACCCAGAGAAGGACACTTCCAAGAACCAATAGAAAGTTGCCTGAACGGTTGGAGTCCATTTGCTGTGAATTCATGGCATGATACGTGTGAAGAGAATAAAAGACATCCTGTAAAGAGAATGAATAAATAAAAACGGTTAGTAAGGAAAGATCTTGCAGGAGGAAACAGTCTTTTGATTTGTGGATGGTTTGGATTGAAGGAGCTTAAATTGATAGAGACTGGGGAGCAGCCCATTTGAGATGGAGCGAAGACATGGAGGTTGAAAATGATAAGTTGTCTTCAGGGCCAATAAACAAACTGGCATGCCTAGGACGGTTCCCCAGGGACAGGGTGTGGGGGCCGCTGGGAGGTGATGGGCCTGGCCCCTGACTCTTATTTTCAGGCCTGAGGACAGGGGAGGTGCCTCCGTAAAGTGAAGGCACGTGCAAATTACCTGAGAAACTCGTGAAAATGCAGATTCTGAGCCTATAGGTCTGGGGACGAAGATGTTTCTTATACAATCCAAGGTGACACCCGTGCTGCTGTGAGTTCCGAGGCTACAGAGGGGCTTCTTCATGAAGGAGATTTTAGAATAAATAAAGCAAAAGGACCCTTTACATAGTACATAGTGAACCAGGAAGCTACTTAGGTCCAATACATTCACCATGTATCCATCCATCCATCCAATCTGTTTTTTTCTGAAGTATTTATCTGAGTTAAAAGGATCAGTAAGGCTTTCCTTTTGGCCAGAACCACCATCTTCCAGTAATTTGCCAAAAGGACCAACCCAAAGGGGAAGAGGAGGGACATCCACTACACATTCTCCAGGTCTTTTAGAAAACATGGAAATGTTCCTTTGGCCACGTTCATGTGACTCTACAAGGAAAGGTGGTATTGCAGATATCAAGGGAATGGGCACTGTTTAAGAAGGAATGCCTTACAAATGCTACCATGACAAACCTGGGAGAGTCTTCAGAGTTACCCAGCATGCTGTTGGCATCATTGTAAACAAGTTAAGGGTAAGATTGTTGCCAAGAGAATTAATGTGTATATTGAGCATGTTAAGCACTCTAAGAGCTGAGAGAGCTTCCAGAAATGCATGAAGGAAAATGCTGAGAGAAAGAAGGAAGCCAAAAAGAAAGGGACTTGGGTTCAGCTGAAGTGCCAGCTTCCTCCACCCAGAGAAGGACACTTCCAAGAACCAATAGAAAGTTGCCTGAACGGTTGGAGTCCATTTGCTGTGAATTCATGGCATGATACGTGTGAAGAGAATAAAAGACATCCTGTAAAGAGAATGAATAAATAAAAACGGTTAGTAAGGAAAGATCTTGCAGGAGGAAACAGTCTTTTGATTTGTGGATGGTTTGGATTGAAGGAGCTTAAATTGATAGAGACTGGGGAGCAGCCCATTTGAGATGGAGCGAAGACATGGAGGTTGAAAATGATAAGTTGTCTTCAGGGCCAATAAACAAACTGGCATGCCTAGGACGGTTCCCCAGGGACAGGGTGTGGGGGCCGCTGGGAGGTGATGGGCCTGGCCCCTGACTCTGCAACTAAACGAATCTGCTGTCACTCTGGTTTCACATGTCATTCAACAAATGGAGTTGAGCTGGGCCAGTTTGGAAACCATTGGCCTAAAGGTGATGGATTTGATACAGTGGATTCACAGTTGCACGGAGCAGTTACAGCCTTGAAGTCTGAAGTTAGACAAGCTCTTCCATTTGCCAGCTGTGTCCTTGGGGCTGGTCCCCTAACCTCTCCACACCTCAGTTTCCTTGTATGTTATACAGATTAATTTCATTTATGGAAAACTCAACTATGACCAAAAGATTTTCTTTGCTTCACTGTAACTGAACACCAGGGCTTCCCCTGGTTGCTCAGTGGTAAAGAACCTGCAGTGCAGCAGCCACGGGAAGTGTGGGTTTGATCCCTGGGTCAGGAATATCCCCTGGAGGAGGGCATAGCAACCCACACCAGTATTGTTGCCTGGAAAAATCCCATGGACAGAGGAGCCTGGCAGGCTACAGTCCATAGGGATGCAAAGAGTCAGAGACAACTGAAGCAACATAGCACACACACACACACACACACACACACACACACACACACACAACTGAACATCATTTCTTCCTTGAGCTTCAGTTCTACAAATGATAAAAACTTTGTCGCAGTGAATGGAGTGTAAAATCTGGCATTTATTTTTCTTCCTGGGTGGCATCTAGTTTGACAGGTGGGATGGAAAGTGGGTAGAGGTTAGTTATGGGGCGTAGGTGCCGGGGTGGCCTCAGTTGTACGGTATCCCAGGGCTAGCTTCCTCCACCCAGAGAAGGACTTCCAAGAACCAATAGAAAGTTGCCTGAACGGTTGGAGTCCATTTGCTGTGAATTCATGGCATGATACGTGTGAAGAGAATAAAAGACATCCTGTAAAGAGAATGAATAAATAAAAACGGTTAGTAAGGAAAGATCTTGCAGGAGGAAACAGTCTTTTGATTTGTGGATGGTTTGGATTGAAGGAGCTTAAATTGATAGAGACTGGGGAGCAGCCCATTTGAGATGGAGCGAAGACATGGAGGTTGAAAATGATAAGTTGTCTTCAGGGCCAATAAACAAACTGGCATGCCTAGGACGGTTCCCCAGGGACAGGGTGTGGGGGCCGCTGGGAGGTGATGGGCCTGGCCCCTGACTCTGCAACTAAACGAATCTGCTGTCACTCTGGTTTCACATGTCATTCAACAAATGGAGTTGAGCTGGGCCAGTTTGGAAACCATTGGCCTAAAGGTGATGGATTTGATACAGTGGATTCACAGTTGCACGGAGCAGTTACAGCCTTGAAGTCTGAAGTTAGACAAGCTCTTCCATTTGCCAGCTGTGTCCTTGGGGCTGGTCCCCTAACCTCTCCACACCTCAGTTTCCTTGTATGTTATACAGATTAATTTCATTTATGGAAAACTCAACTATGACCAAAAGATTTTCTTTGCTTCACTGTAACTGAACACCAGGGCTTCCCCTGGTTGCTCAGTGGTAAAGAACCTGCAGTGCAGCAGCCACGGGAAGTGTGGGTTTGATCCCTGGGTCAGGAATATCCCCTGGAGGAGGGCATAGCAACCCACACCAGTATTGTTGCCTGGAAAAATCCCATGGACAGAGGAGCCTGGCAGGCTACAGTCCATAGGGATGCAAAGAGTCAGAGACAACTGAAGCAACATAGCACACACACACACACACACACACACACACACACACACACACAACTGAACATCATTTCTTCCTTGAGCTTCAGTTCTACAAATGATAAAAACTTTGTCGCAGTGAATGGAGTGTAAAATCTGGCATTTATTTTTTTCTTCCTGGGTGGCATCTAGTTTGACAGGTGGGATGGAAAGTGGGTAGAGGTTAGTTATGGGGCGTCAGGTCGCCGGGAGGGTGTGGCCTCAGTTGTCACCTGGTCATCCCAGGGCCTCAGCTCCGGGCTGCTTCTGCTCCTCGGTAACCGCAAGCGCCCACACTCCCGGTGGCACAGAGATTCCCACAGTCCTGGCTGTCCTCGGGTCCACAGGCTACACCTGCCATTCTCTTTCCTTCACAACCCAGCTGGGAGGCCATCTCTAGTCCCTTAGACCTCTCTATGTCCTGAGTCTCTCTCAACTACATAGGTCAAAAAAAATCTCTACCCAAATTTCAAACTGATCTTTAGGAATAGGCATACATTTTGGCGTTTAAATGCTAAGAATATATATATGTATATATACATATATATATATATATTTTTTTTTCTCAGTCCTAATACTACACCAAGTGTTGTGAATGTCAAGCTGTACTTTGAGGGCGAGCAGAGGGTGACTAAGTAAACAGAACCAGACAGATAAAAAATCAATTAGCAACTATTTTGTAAAAGCATCTGACACAGATAAAAATAATAGTTACTTTTTAGGGCCATTGTGAGAAATGAATGAGACAGTGTACGTAAAGATGCCTGGACCACACGGAGGATCCTCAGACTATATCCACTATTAATGTCATTAGTGTCCCTGGAGTTGTAGCCTCACCTCTGTGTCATCCACTTGCCCTGGGTAAGGTCTGCTCCCCGCCTGGGTTATTGTGGATAATGGTGATGAGGTGTTAGAAGCCGAGGGGGAGGGGTAGGGAGTTTTGGGTTCATGGCAATAGCTCCGTTTTCTTAAAGGCTTCATTGTAAAGCCTCTGATACAATTTGTTAGCCCACCCAACCCTGCAACTTGGAAATTGGGTTTATATTTGATCAATTTGAGCGGGCTGCTGAAGCTTCATATGTCAACAGCAGCGCCGACTTATCGTCAGAAAGCTCTTTGACGCCGGAATTGCTGCTCTGGCTTCTGGCTCATGCCCCCCACGATCTTGACCTAGAAAGAAATGAGCCCGCACTTCTGGGTGTCATTTCCGAGTCTGGGCCTGTCAGAGACAACTCTGTCAGTGTTTGGGAACAGAGGCGCCACTAGCCTGAGAGAGAAACAAATACAACCCCATCCGAAGCTCATGTTTTCAAAAATCACTTTGTTTTTCATTATTTGCCTTTGACTTATAATGTAACCCCTCAAACATGAAAGTTTTGAATATTTTAAGGGCTTCCCTGATGACTCATTTGGTAAAGAATCTGCCTGCAATGGAGGAGACCCTGGTTTGATCTCTGGGTTGGGAAGATCCCCTGGAGACAGGAATGGCAGCCCACTCCAGTATTCTTGGCTGGAAAATTTCATGGACAGAGAAGCCTGGCAGGCTACTCTCCAAAGAGTCACAAAGAGTCAGACACGACTGAGTGACTAACACTTTCACTCTCAAGACAACCTTGTTCCAGGATTTGTAGTAAATGCTAAAAAAGGGGGCAACACCTTGAAAGAGTGTCAATACCTTGGTTAGCTTAGGTAGGTCTGCTTGGTGTGAGAAACCAGATATGGGGGCTAGTCAGTGAGTCGTGACTAAAAGAATAAGTTTTCTAATCGTCAGAGAGAGAAAAATTTGGAATTTTCTGCGTGGAGTCTGATGGCAAAGATAGAATTCATGGTCTAGAGACTAGGGAGTAGCCTGTGGAAGACAGTGGCGAGCTGGGACTGGGAGGCCACGGCTAATGAGAGACGCCCACGGCGAGGAATGTCTCGTGACTCTTTCGAACAGTGATCCCTAGCCTTGAAATGTTATTGGATTCCTGCTCTGGGTTGCGCCATCAGCCGCTACCACCACTCTGGGTCAGACATAGGTGCTGTCTTGGAGAATTGAACGAGAAGAGTTGTACGAGTCCCGCAGAGTTGGGACACTGTGGCCAGATGGCAGAGGGCACCATGGAGAGCACACAGCCTTCCCCCCAAGCAGAGGAAGGAGCAAGAGGAAGGTGCAGAGAGCCCACGCTCTGTGCCCCTGAATGCTCCTGGGCAGCACGAGGGATCCGGGTGGCACTCAGTTGGTGGGAGAAGGACTTGGGCTTGTTCATCTGCTTATAAAATAATGTGTTCACATTGGTCCTGTTTCTGAATCACACTGGATGTGCAGGAGTTAGTGCAGGAGCTGAGCTGACGGCCATGTCCTTGTCCTGTGCGCTTCCCTTGTTCTCTACTTGCTTGAATGCCTTATGTTTTCTTCTTCTTTTTTTTAAAACATTACCCAAAACATTGGGGATGAAAAATATTTTAGGAAAGTAGTCCTCTAGAATATGCAGAATCTAAAGATTTCATTTCTAGAATGCAGTCTGACTTGACCAAAAGAGGTTGTTTTCATTTAAGGATGCATTGACAGATGACTGGATAAAGAAAATGTGGTGTATATTCACAATGGAATATTACATAGCCATAAAAAGGAATGAAAGAATGCCATTTGCAGCAACATGAATGGACTTAGAGATGATCATACTAAGTTAAATAAGTTAGGAAAAGAAAGACAAATATATGATATTGTTTATATGTGGAATATAAAAAATAATACAAATGAACTTATTTATTATACAAAACAGAAATAGACTCACAGATATAGAAAACAAACTTATGATTACTGAAGGAGAAAGGCAGGACATAAATTAAAAGTTTGGGGTAAAATATGCGCACTACTATATATAAAATAGATTATCAGCAAGGATCTACTGTATAGCACAGGGAATTCTACTCAATATCTTATAATAACCTGCAATGGAAAAGAATCTGAAAAAGAATATATATATGTATATGTGTGTATATATATACATTATATATATATATATAACTGACTCACTTTGTTATACACCTGAAGCTAACACATTGTAAATCAACTATTTTTCAAGAATATTTTTAAAAAAGAGGTTGCTTTAACTTACTTATAGGGACTTGGTGTCAGTAGAGTTGTGCTATGGTTAATATGCATGCATGCTCAGTCTCTTCATTCGTGTCTGACTCTTTGTGACCCCATGGACTGTAGCTTGCCAAGCGTCTCTATCTTTGGGATTCTCCAGGCAAGAATACTGGAGTGGCTTTCCATCTCCTACTCCAAGGGATCTTTCTGACCCAGAGATCAAACTCGCATTTCTGATGTCTCCTGCGTTGGCAGGCAAGTTCTGTACCACTGGTGCCACTTGGGTAGCCCGTGGTGAGTATGACCAGACATCAATACTCAAACCAAGGAGGAACATCCAGCACAGACCTGAGCTAGAATGTGTTTTCAGTTTCTACAAGTAGGGTTTTTGAGAGAAAATGAATGAACCTTCTTACTATTATTACACACTGGATGCCTCATGCTGCCCAGGAGGGTTTGGGGACACAGAGGGTGGGCTCTCGGCTTCCTTCCTCTTGCTCCTTCCTCTGCTTGGGTGGAGGGCTCTGTGCTCACCCTGGTTCTCTCTGTTATCTAGCCACAGTGTCCTGACTCTGTGGCCATTCACTTTCTTTGTTTCTGTGTTTCTTTAGCAGATATGGCAAGCTCCTGGAAAGCTAGACTGTGTCTTAATTATGTCTGGAGTCCCAGGGTCATGCATATCTGGCATATCTCCATACTCAGTGGCTGAAGTTGGTACGGGCATCGATAACTCTTGGCGACCCATGTCAGGGGGTTGCTGGCATCCTTGCAAGAGACCTTTTATCCCATTGCTTCTGGGTTTCTCATGATCACGTGTGGGTTCCCAGTCACTTCTGAGGTCATTATTGTGGCTCATGTTTGACTGATGAGGAGACAGAGGCTCAGAGTCTTGGCCCAGTTGCCCTGGTCATACAGCTCAGAGGGGTGGAAGCGGGATTCCAGCCCAGCTCTGGCCTCTTTCTCCACACCCAGGCACCCCCACATGGCCCAGCTTGTGTACACATAGTGTCTCCCCCTCACTACCTGTCAGCCTTTAGAAACATATTTAAGACACCAAGTCAGAAGCAAAAGCATGAAGTAATGCATTCAGATCCCAACAGAGTCATAAATTGTTTATAGGTTATCAATGATTGGGGCCAAGAATGCGTTATATATGTCAACCATCCATTGGTTTTATTTTTGTTCATTTAACAACTCGCCTTTAACTAACAAATCAGCCTTCCTGAGAGAGCAATTAGACTTCAGTAGAATGACCAGCAAGGATAGCCTGAAAACCCTTTGGCTTTCCATCTCCTACTCCAAGGGATCTTTCTGACCCAGAGATCAAACTCGCATTTCTGATGTCTCCTGCGTTGGCAGGCAAGTTCTGTACCACTGGTGCCACTTGGGTAGCCCGTGGTGAGTATGACCAGACATCAATACTCAAACCAAGGAGGAACATCCAGCACAGACCTGAGCTAGAATGTGTTTTCAGTTTCTACAAGTAGGGTTTTTGAGAGAAAATGAATGAACCTTCTTACTATTATTACACACTGGATGCCTCATGCTGCCCAGGAGGGTTTGGGGACACAGAGGGTGGGCTCTCGGCTTCCTTCCTCTTGCTCCTTCCTCTGCTTGGGTGGAGGGCTCTGTGCTCACCCTGGTTCTCTCTGTTATCTAGCCACAGTGTCCTGACTCTGTGGCCATTCACTTTCTTTGTTTCTGTGTTTCTTTAGCAGATATGGCAAGCTCCTGGAAAGCTAGACTGTGTCTTAATTATGTCTGGAGTCCCAGGGTCATGCATATCTGGCATATCTCCATACTCAGTGGCTGAAGTTGGTACGGGCATCGATAACTCTTGGCGACCCATGTCAGGGGGTTGCTGGCATCCTTGCAAGAGACCTTTTATCCCATTGCTTCTGGGTTTCTCATGATCACGTGTGGGTTCCCAGTCACTTCTGAGGTCATTATTGTGGCTCATGTTTGACTGATGAGGAGACAGAGGCTCAGAGTCTTGGCCCAGTTGCCCTGGTCATACAGCTCAGAGGGGTGGAAGCGGGATTCCAGCCCAGCTCTGGCCTCTTTCTCCACACCCAGGCACCCCCACATGGCCCAGCTTGTGTACACATAGTGTCTCCCCCTCACTACCTGTCAGCCTTTAGAAACATATTTAAGACACCAAGTCAGAAGCAAAAGCATGAAGTAATGCATTCAGATCCCAACAGAGTCATAAATTGTTTATAGGTTATCAATGATTGGGGCCAAGAATGCGTTATATATGTCAACCATCCATTGGTTTTATTTTTGTTCATTTAACAACTCGCCTTTAACTAACAAATCAGCCTTCCTGAGAGAGCAATTAGACTTCAGTAGAATGACCAGCAAGGATAGCCTGAAAACCCTTTAATGCTCACAGAGGTGAGCTGCCGTTTTCCTTAACATGTTGCCCTGGGATAGACCGAGAGATCGCTCAAGTTTACACCATCTGTGGGCGCTCACCTTGCGGCACCTGCACAGAAGGCCCCATATGGGCCCTTCTGCTGAGGGTTTCTTCCCAGCCAGGAAGGCTGCACGGAAGCCTGGGCTGGGGTGGAGGGGTGGAGGGGCCAGCTCTTCAAGGAAACTTGGTGAAGCTGCTCTGGTCTCCCGAGCCCGTCAGCTCAGGCCCTCCTCCCACCGCTTCCCTTTCTGTTTAGTTTGACCTTGGTCACTGATGACAAGGCTTCTTTTCCTGCCAAACCAATCAATAAGCTAAACAGACAGAAGATGAGTATTTAGAATATGGGAAGCCAAACTCAAACACAGATAGGTTATCAGTCTAGCCCAGAGCAGACTTCTGAACAAATATTTCATTAACAAAATTTTCATGGCAACTTGCATGTTAAAAAAAAAAAAAACGGTGGGGGAGAGAGAGAGAGAGAGAAAACAGTGGTGTCCGGCAGGGATGGGGGTGTGGGAGTGGGGAGTAGAGAGAAAGGCTGCTGGATTCTTGAAGCTGAACTGCCCTGGAGAGGGAGTGCTTCTGGGAGTAAGGGGGAGAGAGCAAGGAGAAAGGTGGGGTGGCAGAGAGAAGCCCCTGGGAAGGGGAGCAGAAAGGGGAGCCCCGTTCCCTTAAAATCTTTCAACTTCTAGTCTCCTCTCAGGCCAGGGCTGCGGTGTGTAATTCATCTTCAGCCGTCTCTGGAGAGTGGAGCCGGTGAAGTGTCCTGGATACAAGCTGCTGCTGGCAATCAGTGGCTGACTGTGGAGTCCTGGACAGGCCACCCAGGGAGCGGCCTGGGAGCAGAGGGGAGATGTGGCCCCAGGGGAGCCCCATGGGGGAGCTGCAGGGCGAGCAAAGGAAACAACTTGAACAAGAGTAAAAGGAGTCGCTGGTTTTGACTCCCCCTCAGTTTCAGGCACCTTGGAGGCTGTCGTGTTGCATTGTTCTCATGGCCATGCTTAAGACGGTGGTCCGTGCTGGTGTACACGCCCATTGGTGCCTGTCCTGATTGTTCAATAGTTTGAATATCATACCCTGTTTACTGCAATGCTCAGAGTACTTCGGTGTTAATTTAAGACTGAGGAGCATGATATTCAGAGAGGTTCAGCAGTTTGTTCAAAGGTGCACAGTGTGGATTGCAGAGGCTGGATGAGGAGCAAGGCCTGTCTGCTTCTGAGGACAAGCAGCTCTCCTCTCCTTTCCGCTGCTTCCCTGCCAGCTCTAGCAATACTTTAAAGGGAAGGTTGGAGAAGCATCGAATTACTAATAGTCAACTCTTGTAAGCAAATGCTTGAAGGAAGGAAAGAATGAATAGACTGAGTTTTCAGTCCCGTGTGCAATTAGGACACGTGCATCCCGCCTCCTGGAACCAATCAATAAGCTAAACAGACAGAAGATGAGTATTTAGAATATGGGAAGCCAAACTCAAACACAGATAGGTTATCAGTCTAGCCCAGAGCAGACTTCTGAACAAATATTTCATTAACAAAATTTTCATGGCAACTTGCATGTTAAAAAAAAAAAAAACGGTGGGGGAGAGAGAGAGAGAGAGAAAACAGTGGTGTCCGGCAGGGATGGGGGTGTGGGAGTGGGGAGTAGAGAGAAAGGCTGCTGGATTCTTGAAGCTGAACTGCCCTGGAGAGGGAGTGCTTCTGGGAGTAAGGGGGAGAGAGCAAGGAGAAAGGTGGGGTGGCAGAGAGAAGCCCCTGGGAAGGGGAGCAGAAAGGGGAGCCCCGTTCCCTTAAAATCTTTCAACTTCTAGTCTCCTCTCAGGCCAGGGCTGCGGTGTGTAATTCATCTTCAGCCGTCTCTGGAGAGTGGAGCCGGTGAAGTGTCCTGGATACAAGCTGCTGCTGGCAATCAGTGGCTGACTGTGGAGTCCTGGACAGGCCACCCAGGGAGCGGCCTGGGAGCAGAGGGGAGATGTGGCCCCAGGGGAGCCCCATGGGGGAGCTGCAGGGCGAGCAAAGGAAACAACTTGAACAAGAGTAAAAGGAGTCGCTGGTTTTGACTCCCCCTCAGTTTCAGGCACCTTGGAGGCTGTCGTGTTGCATTGTTCTCATGGCCATGCTTAAGACGGTGGTCCGTGCTGGTGTACACGCCCATTGGTGCCTGTCCTGATTGTTCAATAGTTTGAATATCATACCCTGTTTACTGCAATGCTCAGAGTACTTCGGTGTTAATTTAAGACTGAGGAGCATGATATTCAGAGAGGTTCAGCAGTTTGTTCAAAGGTGCACAGTGTGGATTGCAGAGGCTGGATGAGGAGCAAGGCCTGTCTGCTTCTGAGGACAAGCAGCTCTCCTCTCCTTTCCGCTGCTTCCCTGCCAGCTCTAGCAATACTTTAAAGGGAAGGTTGGAGAAGCATCGAATTACTAATAGTCAACTCTTGTAAGCAAATGCTTGAAGGAAGGAAAGAATGAATAGACTGAGTTTTCAGTCCCGTGTGTGCAATGAGCCTTCCTACCCTTGCTTGTGTACACGTGCATCCCGCCTCCTGGAAATCCCTTTGCCTACTTCATCTGATTTCATGTGCATCTCATTCAGGCCTCAGCAACCCATCACTGCACAGGAGAGCTCCCTGCCCTGCCCTGCACTATTTGTTCTTATTATTTTCTTTTCCTTTGTTTTTCTTCAGAGCACTTGCTTTTAGTTGCTAAGTCGTGTTTGACTCTTGGCGACCCCATGGACTGTGGCCACCAGGCTCCTCTGTCCATGGGATTCTCCAGGCAGGAAGACTGGAGTGGGTAGCCATTTCCTCCTCCAGGGGGTCTTTCCGACCCAGGAATTGAACCCACATCTCAGATTCTTTACTGAGTGAGCTACAAGAGCACTTATATCAATGCTAATTAAATATCTTTATGTGCAATTTATTGATGAATATCTTCTAGGTAGAGTAGAATAACAGCAGTAATAATAATGGCTAATAATTATTAAATAATGTAATAAATATAATAATAAATATAATACTGGCTAATGAATCAGTGCCAACCTGGCCCTGTTTCAGGGACCTTAGGGGAACTTATTGAATTCATCTTCTTGAAGATACTGTGAACACGCTGAAGTAATAAGTGTTAGTGTTACAGTTTACATTGAGGCACCCAGAGGTAAAGGAACTTTCCCAGTGCTCCTTAGCTAGTGAGAGAGTGAGAGAGCAGGATATGAATTCAGGTGGTCTTTGATTTCAGATCTGTGCTCTTAATCATGATGATATGGCCACCAACTCCTTCCACCTTGGTATGGGCACTCTGTGGAGGTGGAATCTGTCTCTCTACCTCTTGAAACTGGATGCTCATGTGATTTACTTTGACCAGCAATTTGCAATGACATCTAAGGCTAGGCCTTAAAAGGCTTTGAAGTTTCTGCTCTCTCCCTCTTGGAATGCTGCCCTGGGACCCCCTTGTTAGGAAGTTGGTCTGGCCTATAGCTGCTCGTGAATCCACATGGGGAATTGAGGCAGCCTAGCCAACCACGTGTACCAGCTAGCTGCTGGACATGGTGCTAAAAAGAAAAGAGAACAGGTCCATCTTGGACCTTGCAGACTAGCCCAACTTCCAGATGAATGCAAGCCTGTGATTGAGCTAGGCACCCACAGAACTGTGGCAATGAATAAGTCATGGTTTCCCTGAGCCAGTAAGCTTTGAGAAGTTTTGCTGCACAGCAAGGACTAACTTTGCAAGAACTGTTCTGTTTGGGCTGCGTCTCTAATGCTCACTGTAATGTTGGGTACGTGGCACATTGATAGTAAAAGTGTGTTGACTCACCATTGTAAAGCAACTATACTGAAATAATTTTTTTTAAAAAAAAACTGTGTTGACCGAGTGAATAGTCAGAAGTTGAGTTGAAGCAGGAAGAATCCTTCCCCACCCAGCAGATGGTGGCTACCTCTACAGTACGTTGTGGAATGCATTCTATGTGACATAATATGGAATTTCAGAGCAGATGATCGTTTTAAAATACTGGCCCTCTTCAGGGGGAAGGATGGAGGGGAGGGATAGCTAGGGAGTTTGGGATGGACATGTCCACACTGGTCTATTTAAAATGGATCACCAACAAGAACCTGCTATAGGGCACAGGGAACTCTGCTCAGTGTTTTGTGCCAGTCTGGATGTGAGAGGAGTTTGGGAAGAATGGATACATAAATATGGGTGGCTGAGTCCCTTCTTCTTCTCCTGAAACTATCACCACGTTGTTTGTGAATGGGCTGTACCCCAGCACAAAATAAAAAATCTGAAAAACAATACTGGAACTCAATTTGCTGTAGATGCTTTCAATTTTTAATGACCTAATTTCAGCATACCTTATAAAGTCATTTGTTGACATGAACATTTTTTCTCCTTTGTACTCTCTTCTTTTTAAGGTTCTTTGATCATTACTTGATATAACTTCATACTTGCTTCTGTGATTATTTGATAATTTTATCTCCCCTAGACCGCAAAGTCAGAAAGGACCCTCTTGTGAATGCAATTTGCACATCTAAGGCTAGGCCTTAAAAGGCTTTGAAGTTTCTGCTCTCTCCCTCTTGGAATGCTGCCCTGGGACCCCCTTGTTAGGAAGTTGGTCTGGCCTATAGCTGCTCGTGAATCCACATGGGGAATTGAGGCAGCCTAGCCAACCACGTGTACCAGCTAGCTGCTGGACATGGTGCTAAAAAGAAAAGAGAACAGGTCCATCTTGGACCTTGCAGACTAGCCCAACTTCCAGATGAATGCAAGCCTGTGATTGAGCTAGGCACCCACAGAACTGTGGCAATGAATAAGTCATGGTTTCCCTGAGCCAGTAAGCTTTGAGAAGTTTTGCTGCACAGCAAGGACTAACTTTGCAAGAACTGTTCTGTTTGGGCTGCGTCTCTAATGCTCACTGTAATGTTGGGTACGTGGCACATTGATAGTAAAAGTGTGTTGACTCACCATTGTAAAGCAACTATACTGAAATAATTTTTTTTAAAAAAAAACTGTGTTGACCGAGTGAATAGTCAGAAGTTGAGTTGAAGCAGGAAGAATCCTTCCCCACCCAGCAGATGGTGGCTACCTCTACAGTACGTTGTGGAATGCATTCTATGTGACATAATATGGAATTTCAGAGCAGATGATCGTTTTAAAATACTGGCCCTCTTCAGGGGGAAGGATGGAGGGGAGGGATAGCTAGGGAGTTTGGGATGGACATGTCCACACTGGTCTATTTAAAATGGATCACCAACAAGAACCTGCTATAGGGCACAGGGAACTCTGCTCAGTGTTTTGTGCCAGTCTGGATGTGAGAGGAGTTTGGGGAAGAATGGATACATAAATATGGGTGGCTGAGTCCCTTCTTCTTCTCCTGAAACTATCACCACGTTGTTTGTGAATGGGCTGTACCCCAGCACAAAATAAAAAATCTGAAAAACAATACTGGAACTCAATTTGCTGTAGATGCTTTCAATTTTTAATGACCTAATTTCAGCATACCTTATAAAGTCATTTGTTGACATGAACATTTTTTCTCCTTTGTACTCTCTTCTTTTTAAGGTTCTTTGATCATTACTTGATATAACTTCATACTTGCTTCTGTGATTATTTGATCAATTTTATCTCCCCCTAGACCGCAAAGTCAGAAAGGACAGGGGCCCTATTCAGGATTCATGATTATAATCCTTATTCTGGTTTATACTGAGGGACCAGTATGTACACACATCCCTTGGAGATACTGAAGGTTCAGTTCCAGACCACTGCAATAAAGTGAATATTACAGTAAAGTGAGTCACATAAATCACATAATTGCTTTGGTTTCCCAGTGCATAGAGGGATTATGTTCATACTGTACTGTAGTTTATTAAGTGTACAGTAGAATGCTGTCTAGTAAACTCAATGTATATATCCCAACTAAAAATTTTATTGCTAAAAAGTACTAGCCATCATCTGAACCTTCAGAGAGTTTTCATCTTTTTGCTGTTGGATGGTCTTGCCTTGACACTGATGTCAGACGACTGATAATTAGAGTGGTGATGGCTGGAAGTTGGGGTGGCTGTGGCAATTTTTGATGATTTTAATTTTAGTATATTTTGTTTTATTTGTATCTTATTTTAATTTTAGTATTGTGCTGCTGAAACAAGCACAAGAAGTTTTCTTATTTTAAGAATAGGACAGCAATGAAGTTTGCTTCATCAACTGACTCTTTCTTTTATATATGATTTCTCTGTCACATGCAGTGTGATTTGGGAGCATTCTACCTACAGAACAGCTTTCAAAATTGGAGTTAGCCATCTAAACCCCACAACTGCTATATTAACTAAATTTAGGTAATATCCTAAATCCTTTGTTGTCATTTCAACTATCTTCATAGACTCTTTACCTAAAGTAGATTCCATCTCAAGAAATCATTTTCTTTGCTCATCCATAAGAATCAACTCCCCACCTGCTAAAGATTTGTTATGAGATCGTAGCAATTTAGTCCCATTTTCAGGCTCCACCTCTAATTCTAGTTATTTTGCTATTTATACGACATATACTTTCTCCACTGATGGCTTAAACCCCTCGAAGTCATCCATGAGTTCTGGAATCAACTTCTTTCAAACTTCTGTTAATGTTGACATTTCAACCTCTTCCCATGAACTACGAATGTTCTTCATGGCATCTAGAATGATGAATTTATTTCAGAAGGGTTTCAGTTGACTTTGCCAAGATCCATCAGAAGAACTGCTATTTTGGGCATTTATTTTCTTAAAAATTGTATTTCTTAAAGAACTTGAAAATCAGAGTGACTCCTTGATTCATGGGATGCATCCTGGCTATTGTGTCGGCAAGCATGAATACAAGATTAATCTCATTGTACATCGCCATCGAAACTTTTGGGTGACCAGGTGCATCGTCTGTGAGCAGTAGTACTTTGAGAGGGATTGTTTTCAGGGCAGTATGCTTGACAGTGGCCTTAAAATACTCAGTAAACAGACTCATAAACAGATGTCCTAGCATCCAGGCTTTGTTGTTCCATTTATAGAGCACAGGCAGAGTAGACTGAACATCGCTCTTAAGGGCCCTGGCATTTCAGAATGGTACATGGGCACTGGCTTCAACTTCAGGTCACCAGTTGCATCAGCCCATAATAAGAGAGTCCGCTCATTGGTTCACTGATGCTTTGAAGCCAGGTATTGGCTTCTCCTCTATAGCTATGATGGTGTCCCAGAAAGTGTCTTCCTCCAACAGAACTCTTTTGTCTCCAGTGAAAATCTTTTTACTACCTTCATTAATGATGTTTCTTAGATTTCTGGATAACTTTCTATAATTTCTCCATTAACACTGAGGGTTTCCCTTGCACTTTGATGTCATGGAGATGGCTTCTTTTCTATAACCTCATGAACCAACCTTTCCTGCTTCAGATTTTCCTCCTGCAGCATCCTTATCTTTTTAAACCATAACAAAATTGAAAAAAAGTTAGAGTCTTTCTCTGGACTAGGTTTTAGTGGAAGGAAGTGTGTGGCTGGTTCGGTCTCTCCAGACCACTGAAACTGTCCTCATATCAGCAGTGAGGCTGTTTCACTTTCTTATCATCGGTGTATCCACTGAAGTAGCACTTTTAATTCCCTTCCAGAACGTAACTCTGTGTGTTCAGAACTTGGTTAACTGTTTGGTCAATGGGCCTTGCTTTCAGTCTATGTAGGCCTGCAACATGCCTTGCTCAGGAAGCCTAATCATATCTAGCATTTGATTTACAATGAGAAATGTGTGACTCTTCCTTTTACTTGAGCACCTAGAGTCCATTGTAGGGCTATTTGTTGGCCTCATTTCATTATTGTCATGTCTCAGGGAGTAGAAGACTGGAGGAGAGGGAGAGAGATGGGGGCACGGCTGGCTGGTAGAGCGGTCAGAACCCAGCGTGACATGTATGGTAAAGTGTGCTGGCCGTGGAGCCCCCAGACAGCTACATGGTCACATAAAGGTCATCATAACAAATCTAATAATATGAAAAAGTTTTAAATATCCCCCCCCAAAATTACCAAAATATGGTGCAGAGACCTGAAGTGAGCACATGTTGTTGGAAGAATGCAGCCAGCAGACTTGACTGATGCAGGGGTTTCACAGACCTTCAGTGTGTCATAAATGAGGTATCTGTGAAGCACAGTAAAGCCAAGCTGATTTTCAGGAGGTTTACTTGGTCATAGCACTGATCAGGTCACCAGTTGCCCCATAATAAGAGAGTCCGCTCATTGGTTCACTGATGCTTTGAAGCCAGGTATTGGCTTCTCCTCTATAGCTATGATGGTGTCCCAGAAAGTGTCTTCCTCCAACAGAACTCTTTTGTCTCCAGTGAAAATCTTTTTACTACCTTCATTAATGATGTTTCTTAGATTTCTGGATAACTTTCTATAATTTCTCCATTAACACTGAGGGTTTCCCTTGCACTTTGATGTCATGGAGATGGCTTCTTTTCTATAACCTCATGAACCAACCTTTCCTGCTTCAGATTTTCCTCCTGCAGCATCCTTATCTTTTTAAACCATAACAAAATTGAAAAAAAGTTAGAGTCTTTCTCTGGACTAGGTTTTAGTGGAAGGAAGTGTGTGGCTGGTTCGGTCTCTCCAGACCACTGAAACTGTCCTCATATCAGCAGTGAGGCTGTTTCACTTTCTTATCATCGGTGTATCCACTGAAGTAGCACTTTTAATTCCCTTCCAGAACGTAACTCTGTGTGTTCAGAACTTGGTTAACTGTTTGGTCAATGGGCCTTGCTTTCAGTCTATGTAGGCCTGCAACATGCCTTGCTCAGGAAGCCTAATCATATCTAGCATTTGATTTACAATGAGAAATGTGTGACTCTTCCTTTTACTTGAGCACCTAGAGTCCATTGTAGGGCTATTTGTTGGCCTCATTTCATTATTGTCATGTCTCAGGGAGTAGAAGACTGGAGGAGAGGGAGAGAGATGGGGGCACGGCTGGCTGGTAGAGCGGTCAGAACCCAGCGTGACATGTATGGTAAAGTGTGCTGGCCGTGGAGCCCCCAGACAGCTACATGGTCACATAAAGGTCATCATAACAAATCTAATAATATGAAAAAGTTTTAAATATCCCCCCCCAAAATTACCAAAATATGGTGCAGAGACCTGAAGTGAGCACATGTTGTTGGAAGAATGCAGCCAGCAGACTTGACTGATGCAGGGGTTTCACAGACCTTCAGTGTGTCATAAATGAGGTATCTGTGAAGCACAGTAAAGCCAAGTGCAATAAAACAAGGTCTATCTGTCCTGTTGCATGGATTGAATTCCCAGTATGAATTTCTTTATTTTAATTTACAATTTCCTCAGGCTGCTATGAACCTCTAATCTGCATCTTTGAGTTTAACCTTTTTCAATTTTGACTTGTAGAACACGCAAGTCATAAGGGTGCTTCCTTGGGAGCTCAGCTGGAAAAGAATCTGCCTGCAGTGCAGGAGACCCTGGTTCAACTCCTAAGTTTGGAAGATTCCCTGGAGAAGGGAGAGGCTACCCACTCCCGTGTTCTTTCCTGGAGAATTCCATGGACAGAGGAGCTTGGCAGGCTCCAGGGGGTCACAGAGTCAGGCACAACTGAGTGACTTTCACTTCCGGTCGTAGGGATCTCTTTGTCAGGAGCATCAAAAGCATATGAGCCCTTGTTACACAGCGGGTTTATAGCAGAACCAGGACTTAATTCACACCTTCATCGTCCATCGACTTTACATTCCTCCCAAGCAGTAGGCCCTGAAGTCCCCAATATACAGATGGACAAACTGGGGCAGAACCCACCCCAGATCACAGATTATTCCTCTCTCAGCTGTCTCTGGGAGTCTGAGCTGACTCTAAGGTTAAGCTTCTGACAGCTCTGAGTATATTTTCCTCTTTCATGTTGCCCTCAAATATATTTCTATCCCCGTCAGACCATCCCCCTTGTTCCCATTTAACCTGAGAAAGTTAAACCCACTTTTGATCATCATGTGAAAATCTGAGGCAAAGTGCTTCCTTCAAGGCAGATGTTTAAACCCACTAGAGGAGAGAGATGGGGGCACGGCTGGCTGGTAGAGCGGTCAGAACCCAGCGTGACATGTATGGTAAAGTGTGCTGGCCGTGGAGCCCCCAGACAGCTACATGGTCACATAAAGGTCATCATAACAAATCTAATAATATGAAAAAGTTTTAAATATCCCCCCCCAAAATTACCAAAATATGGTGCAGAGACCTGAAGTGAGCACATGTTGTTGGAAGAATGCAGCCAGCAGACTTGACTGATGCAGGGGTTTCACAGACCTTCAGTGTGTCATAAATGAGGTATCTGTGAAGCACAGTAAAGCCAAGTGCAATAAAACAAGGTCTATCTGTCCTGTTGCATGGATTGAATTCCCAGTATGAATTTCTTTATTTTAATTTACAATTTCCTCAGGCTGCTATGAACCTCTAATCTGCATCTTTGAGTTTAACCTTTTTCAATTTTGACTTGTAGAACACGCAAGTCATAAGGGTGCTTCCTTGGGAGCTCAGCTGGAAAAGAATCTGCCTGCAGTGCAGGAGACCCTGGTTCAACTCCTAAGTTTGGAAGATTCCCTGGAGAAGGGAGAGGCTACCCACTCCCGTGTTCTTTCCTGGAGAATTCCATGGACAGAGGAGCTTGGCAGGCTCCAGGGGGTCACAGAGTCAGGCACAACTGAGTGACTTTCACTTCCGGTCGTAGGGATCTCTTTGTCAGGAGCATCAAAAGCATATGAGCCCTTGTTACACAGCGGGTTTATAGCAGAACCAGGACTTAATTCACACCTTCATCGTCCATCGACTTTACATTCCTCCCAAGCAGTAGGCCCTGAAGTCCCCAATATACAGATGGACAAACTGGGGCAGAACCCACCCCAGATCACAGATTATTCCTCTCTCAGCTGTCTCTGGGAGTCTGAGCTGACTCTAAGGTTAAGCTTCTGACAGCTCTGAGTATATTTTCCTCTTTCATGTTGCCCTCAAATATATTTCTATCCCCGTCAGACCATCCCCCTTGTTCCCATTTAACCTGAGAAAGTTAAACCCACTTTTGATCATCATGTGAAAATCTGAGGCAAAGTGCTTCCTTCAAGGCAGATGTTTGGAATCACTGAGCTGCAGGCGCTCAACTTGTCAAGTAACTTTTCAAATGATGAGAAAAGGGGAAAATGTAGGTCAGGAAGCAATAAACTATATTCACATCCAATATATCCTTCTGCTTAAGGAGCCGACTTTGAATCTCCACCTTTTACTAAAATGAAACAAAAATCCAAATCCAACCCAAAGCATTACAGCTTTAAGTACTGAAAGTATTTATTATTTCTATTCAAGTAATCCAAAAGCATAATCTCAAGAACATCTCTGTTCCAGGAATGTCTCAAAACACCCTGGATTTGGTGTGATTCCTTTATCCAGATGTTTGTCGAAAAGACTCTGGATGGCATGTGGGGAATTAAAGATTTATTTTTAATATTCGAGAGAAGTCATATTTCTAATAACAGTGAGCCTTCCAGTGTGTCCCCAATCTTTGCTGCCTCTCTGCTCATTCTTGTTATTGTTGTCTTAAGTAACAGCTCTATTCTTTGGAATTATCTGCCTGTGGGTTTTCACATGTTAATACTTAGAGACTGGAAGAACAAGGTCATTGAGGTACTTTCAGTATAACACTGAGATTCACCTCAAGGTAATTTCAAGAGACAATTTTCACCCACTAAGTTTTAGTCAAGTCCTGCAAAAGATTGCTTTTCATGGGGCAAAATCTCCAACAAACTGCCTGCGTCTCCCAGCTTTGCAAAGTAATGTGACTTGTCTTTGAAGATTATGAAATGTTTCCAAATGTTAGTCACTCAGTCATGCTCGACTCTTTGTGGCACCATGGACTGTAGCCTGCTAGGCTCCTCTGTCCGTGGGATTTTCCAGGCAAGAATACTGGAGTGGGATGCCATTGCCTTCTCCAGAGATCTTCCCAACCCAGGGATTGAACCTGAGTCTCCTGCATTGCATGAAGATTCTTTACTGTCTGAGCCACTCAGCCAAGTGTCCCTTAAAGGCATCTCATCAGAGATGCTAATGGTTACCATGCCCCCCTTGTGTCCAGACATCTGACAATAAGCTGATGAGCATGTTGTTAGTGGAAGGTCTCTGCCTCATCTGTTATCCCTTTACCTGGAGAGAACGATATTCTAAAACATGGTAGATTTTATGCATTGACTGACTCTACCTGCTGGAGAAGGTATATTTCAGGTTCCAGTGGCAGAGAGAAACTTAAAATTAGGTCACCTCATGGTTACAACTTGTGTCTATAACAGAAACTAAAAGGTCTCTGAGATCATACAGATTCTCTGGTTGGGGACCCACTGTGAAACATTCTTTAAGAGATTGATCCAAAAACAAAATCCAAATCCAACCCAAAGCATTACAGCTTTAAGTACTGAAAGTATTTATTATTTCTATTCAAGTAATCCAAAAGCATAATCTCAAGAACATCTCTGTTCCAGGAATGTCTCAAAACACCCTGGATTTGGTGTGATTCCTTTATCCAGATGTTTGTCGAAAAGACTCTGGATGGCATGTGGGGAATTAAAGATTTATTTTTAATATTCGAGAGAAGTCATATTTCTAATAACAGTGAGCCTTCCAGTGTGTCCCCAATCTTTGCTGCCTCTCTGCTCATTCTTGTTATTGTTGTCTTAAGTAACAGCTCTATTCTTTGGAATTATCTGCCTGTGGGTTTTCACATGTTAATACTTAGAGACTGGAAGAACAAGGTCATTGAGGTACTTTCAGTATAACACTGAGATTCACCTCAAGGTAATTTCAAGAGACAATTTTCACCCACTAAGTTTTAGTCAAGTCCTGCAAAAGATTGCTTTTCATGGGGCAAAATCTCCAACAAACTGCCTGCGTCTCCCAGCTTTGCAAAGTAATGTGACTTGTCTTTGAAGATTATGAAATGTTTCCAAATGTTAGTCACTCAGTCATGCTCGACTCTTTGTGGCACCATGGACTGTAGCCTGCTAGGCTCCTCTGTCCGTGGGATTTTCCAGGCAAGAATACTGGAGTGGGATGCCATTGCCTTCTCCAGAGATCTTCCCAACCCAGGGATTGAACCTGAGTCTCCTGCATTGCATGAAGATTCTTTACTGTCTGAGCCACTCAGCCAAGTGTCCCTTAAAGGCATCTCATCAGAGATGCTAATGGTTACCATGCCCCCCTTGTGTCCAGACATCTGACAATAAGCTGATGAGCATGTTGTTAGTGGAAGGTCTCTGCCTCATCTGTTATCCCTTTACCTGGAGAGAACGATATTCTAAAACATGGTAGATTTTATGCATTGACTGACTCTACCTGCTGGAGAAGGTATATTTCAGGTTCCAGTGGCAGAGAGAAACTTAAAATTAGGTCACCTCATGGTTACAACTTGTGTCTATAACAGAAACTAAAAGGTCTCTGAGATCATACAGATTCTCTGGTTGGGAACCCAAAAGGGACCCACTGTGAAACATTCTTTAATTGGTTTGTTACACTCAAAAATATACTGAATATTTCTATGGAGACTGAAGTTTTGATATAAAATCATACAGCTAGGTTAAAATTTAAGATCTGAGCTCTAAGGTCAGTCCCTGTAGGACCAGTGTGTGTGCTTTTAGAAGCTGCCAGTCTCTGTGTTGTAACTTTAGGGAAACACTCCAGTCCTCCCTAGCCACTAAACCTTTATTTAGTCGATTGTTTCTCGAAACTGAGGCATTAGAATGGTCTCTTATTTTAAGATTTGGAGACTTCTGAAACATACATACTTCTTTTTTCTTTAGCTAACATTCAGACAGTATTCATTTCCAACTGGAATGTTTCCAGTAAACATTCATTTCCTGCTAGGTATTCTTCTATGTTCTGTGAGTTTTAATTTATTTAAAATTTTCAGGTACCTTCTGATGTGGGTATGAATGTCATCCCCATTTTGTAGATGAGAAGCACAAACCTGGAGAGAGGTAACCCATCCATGGCCTCAGGGTCATATGTGAGCTAAGGATGCCTGCCTACGGGGCTGACTTCACATTACACCGTGCAGCCCCTGAGCTCCCGTGTCTGCATGATGTTGGGAGCTTTCTTACTTGTAGAACATTTGGGAAAGGAGAAGGGGGGTGCATATTACAAAACAGGACAGCATCAGTGGGAATCTAGAGAGTGGAGAAGAGAACACAGAGGAGGGTATGAATAATGAGGACAAAGTCCACTCGTGTCTTAATTATGGCAGCAGCTGAGTGGAAACTCAAAATGGACACTCCTGGACTTGCAGGTGGGACTCTTCATTTTGGAGTTCATCTCTCCCTTGACATTTGAGGGGAGGCACTGTGGTGGAGGAAGCAGACAGAGGACAAGGGAGAGAAAGGTGCTCAGCTTCCAAAGTTAACTCGCTGCAAAGCCAGGACTGGGACCTGAGTCCCCCACCTGTGGGTGCAGAGCCCTGTCTCCTTCTGAAGGCAGCCTCTGGGCTCTGGATCACTGAGGGCCTAGAGGAGCCTCAGCAGAGAGGAGCCTTTTCTTCCTGTGGGTCTCCTTATAAAATGTTTATTTCCTGGGTGCCATATGGTTGGTCAACAGCACAGGGAAGGGAATTTTCATCCTGCTGTTTACAAGGATTATTTCCTTATGGACACATTTTCTGGGAAGAGAAGAATGCCTTATTGACCTCATGTTACTTTGTGGGGAGCAGGTAAGGCATCTGAAGCTGGAAGTGGAGTTCTTTGTCCTGGTCCTGTTTCATAGAGACACAGTGCATTTCTGACGAGCCTCGGAGGGGCCAGGTGAAAGCACGTGGGCTAAAGTAAGGGAAGAGATGGAGAACATGGTTGGAAATGAAAAGCATTGAAATATAAATTAATATAAACCCAGGGGTCATCTGGTGTGCAGTCCTGGCAGTAAGAGAGTCTACAATGGGGATGAACAAGTGAAAGGAAAGTAATCAAAAGTCAGAGAGAGGCATATGTGAGGCATTAAGCATCAGGTACAGAGGCGGCTGGGGAAGATTAGGGAACAAAGTCCAGAGAGTGTAAAAAGAGATAAGAAAGGCAACGTGAATGAAGAGTGATTGCATTGGAGGCTAAGAGAAACCATGGGAAAATTTTCCAAGTGTGTAAGGAACGCAGGGGTCATTGAAGGAGACAGTCGGGACGGCTAAGACATGGCAAAGAGTGATTTATTGGAAAAAAAGGGGTAGAGGTGGCTGAGAACATTAAATATTTTTTTTTACCTTGGAACTCTCAGTAAGATGGGGGACAAATGTTAGAAATCCACATACATTTCCTAAAGGAAGCCAAAGAAGTACTGACATATGGCAGGAACAAGCTACCACAAGAGATTCAGAAATTGACTAGGAAAAAAAAAAAAAAACAGGCGACTTCATCCCAAGGCAGAGTGTATGCAGACACACTTGAATAAATAAGTACCAGGAACATGAGAAATGAGAATTTGAAAAACAAAAGTTTGGGGGGCCACACGTCCCCAGAGTGAAGTGTTGGCTCTACCCTGAGCTGTTTTGCGCACTGGACCCTCCTTCTCCTGCTTCTCTCCCTCCTGTTTCTTGGCTCCCTTTCATAAAAAACATGTTGAGATTTGACCTAGTGTTAGGCATTGTGCTGTATATGGGCAGATACGTGATTGAGTAAGACAGGTTTTGTCGGTGGTTTCTGCCGCTACGGGTTTCGGTTTTGAAGAGTGGATGCAGTTTGTGGATGGTCGTGGCCCAGCCTCCTGCGGACCTGGGAGGGCTGAGGGCTGAGTGGTGTAGGAAACAGAGACTTGGGGAGGTCATTTCAGATTGAGACAAGTTCCATCTTTATGGAGGAAATGAATAACAGGATTGCTTGTTACAATATGATAGAACCAGCGGCCCAGAATTTGGAATTTTCTTTTGTTTCCAGATATTTTCAAAAGGGTTTCCATAAAGTCAGGTGCCAGTGATGGGTTGTTTTAGGGCGAGCTCTTCCAGGAACCCTTACACCACATTGTGTGGCCAATGCATGAGGTATCAGTTGCAGACGAGGCTGCAAGCTGGGTCATTGATCTTGGTGTCCAGGGCAGGGGTGAGAGTTTGACCCATACGGAAAAGGCATGGAGGCTCGGCTAGGCACATTCATCTCAGGGACCCCTTCTCCCCCAGCAGGGGCTGAAGAGCACAAGGTGTCCGAGGGAGGAACAAGTGTGGACAGTAGGGACCATAAACTCGGACTCATGGAAGAGGAGAGGCAGGTAGTTTGATTATTCAGTTCAGTGTAGTGACACATAGGTAATGAGACTAGGGATTAGAAATTTAGAGGTAACAAACAGATCCTCCACGGTCATAGGCAACAGACTGGAAAGGAGGAATCCGAGTACATAGGCAGATAAAACTGTAATGTCTTTGGCATCAGGATCTGGAACCATAGAAGAAATCAAACGTTATTCTGGATTACGTAAGTGGAAGGACTGTGAAAAAGTCAAAGGTAATTAGCTCAGAGTTGTACAGAGCATGGCTAGTGGTGTTTGACCAAGAAAACAGAAGGAAATGTTTGCTAAGATTTTCCCAGTCCCTGTCCCTCTTCCCATCTACCTCTTCTGTTCACTTTTGTTCCCTAAACTTAACCTTGACTGTGCTTCTTTATATTGTTTCCAGCCCTACACATTTGAGAGCAGACATGGATTAGTAATAGTTGTTCATCCAGCTGATATCTTCATGGGCAGGCAGGACTTGATGAGAGCGGGAGGCGAGGAAACATGGGCCATTTTAGCTCTCCCCGGCTCTGTGATTCTGACATGCTTTGCCAGGAGCTCGGTGCCCTGTGCTATTTGAGCATCGTTCCCTTAGAAGCCCTTCCAGTACTATATAGATTCAAGAAACTGATGATCGATTTCTTCTTCTCACACTATCTTCTTTGACCAGCAGGTGCCAAAGAATATTTTCTCAGAAAGAAACTAAATACCATGAGGTACAACTATATTGTTAATGACCAAAAGGAAAGTCACTGCAAACTTCAGATTCAAATGGAAATTAGCGACTTTATCAATTTAAGAATTCCTCTTTTTCTTTTTAACAGCTCGCTAGCACACACGTTCAAGTTTCAGTATGTTATAGCTCTCATCATTTATGCTCAAAACAGTAATTATGAGTAAACATGCCAGAAGATGCTTATATGCCTAGAAGTACATGTTGTTCACATGACTCAGAAAGAAATACCTTTGGATCAATCAAATTTTAAAAAAAGAAAATGATACAGAAAAGGGAAGTAGTTTATCTAACTTCAGCCAAGCTATCTCCTTCATTCCTGTGTACATGTGATAATACATTCACCAATTAAGCATTTAACTTGTTTCCTTAAGGTCAGGTAGCAAAGGATTCAATTTAAGTTGGGTGTCAGGGGCAATTTCACGTGGGAAATCTGCTTTATATCCAGGTGTGTCTTGACTCAGAGAACAAGCCATCTCAGACATAATGGCCACCATGTGTTTACTGGAACAACTGGGGTCATTGGCTTAATATTAGCTCTGGGTGCAGCAACCTGGCTCTAGGAGACCCTAAAGTTAACTTCTTTCCAGGAGGTGAGCTTATTTTGAAATGATTGAATACATGAAAGCTATGTGAAGATAATTCATTGAATTGGATTGGCCAAGAGAAGGAAAGGAAAGGAGCTGCAATCTAACTGTCAGCCAATGTTCGGAGATGTGGAACTGTCAGGTGCCATGTTTGGAAGCCTTAGGGGATTTTGATGTCCGTGAGCTCATTCTAGACTCTCCTCACCTTCACCCAAAGGTATCAAGACACATACCTGGAATGTGGAAGGGAAGAAAGTGATGTGCTTCACCCAGAAGTGAAACCCTAGGATTTTCCATTTAGGAAAACTCAGTTCATGAAGCAAAACCAAAATCCCCAAGTTCTACCCTTCCTAGAGGAAACATGGCTTTTAGCTCTCCCGGCTCTGTGATTCTAAAGCGACTCGTTCCCTTAGAAGCCCTTCCAGTACTATATAGATTCAAGAAACTGATGATCGATTTCTTCTTCTCACACTATCTTCTTTGACCAGCAGGTGCCAAAGAATATTTTCTCAGAAAGAAACTAAATACCATGAGGTACAACTATATTGTTAATGACCAAAAGGAAAGTCACTGCAAACTTCAGATTCAAATGGAAATTAGCGACTTTATCAATTTAAGAATTCCTCTTTTTCTTTTAACAGCTCGCTAGCACACACGTTCAAGTTTCAGTATGTTATAGCTCTCATCATTTATGCTCAAAACAGTAATTATGAGTAAACATGCCAGAAGATGCTTATATGCCTAGAAGTACATGTTGTTCACATGACTCAGAAAGAAATACCTTTGGATCAATCAAATTTTAAAAAAAGAAAATGATACAGAAAAGGGAAGTAGTTTATCTAACTTCAGCCAAGCTATCTCCTTCATTCCTGTGTACATGTGATAATACATTCACCAATTAAGCATTTAACTTGTTTCCTTAAGGTCAGGTAGCAAAGGATTCAATTTAAGTTGGGTGTCAGGGGCAATTTCACGTGGGAAATCTGCTTTATATCCAGGTGTGTCTTGACTCAGAGAACAAGCCATCTCAGACATAATGGCCACCATGTGTTTACTGGAACAACTGGGGTCATTGGCTTAATATTAGCTCTGGGTGCAGCAACCTGGCTCTAGGAGACCCTAAAGTTAACTTCTTTCCAGGAGGTGAGCTTATTTTGAAATGATTGAATACATGAAAGCTATGTGAAGATAATTCATTGAATTGGATTGGCCAAGAGAAGGAAAGGAAAGGAGCTGCAATCTAACTGTCAGCCAATGTTCGGAGATGTGGAACTGTCAGGTGCCATGTTTGGAAGCCTTAGGGGATTTTGATGTCCGTGAGCTCATTCTAGACTCTCCTCACCTTCACCCAAAGGTATCAAGACACATACCTGGAATGTGGAAGGGAAGAAAGTGATGTGCTTCACCCAGAAGTGAAACCCTAGGATTTTCCATTTAGGAAAACTCAGTTCATGAAGCAAAACCAAAATCAGTTCTTGCTTCCTGGCCCAGGTTTATGTTCTACACATTTATTGAGTACCAACTGGCAAAGACTGTGAAAGATTCCAGGTGGCTAATTTTAAGGCACTGAGGGAGATAGATGCATAAACAAACAACCTAAATTTGCAGAAGACTGGGAGAGTGAATATAATGGAATAATGGAATGAAGGATTCATGCCTTCTGATTGTGGTTTACTTATCCCTTTATTTACTCTTCACTCTATGACATGCAGTCTTATAATAGCTGTGCCTAAGACATCAGGGAGGAAACTATACAAGGAAGGCAATACATTTCTCCCCAATGTACATAGTTGTTTTGTTCTTTAGTCAAGTCTGACTCTTTGAGACCCCATGGACTATAGCCTGGTGGGCTCCTCTGTCCGATGGGATTTTCCAGGTGAGAATATTCGAGTGGGTTGCCATTTCCTTCCTTAGGGGATTCTCCTGACTCAGGGATCAAACCCACATCTCCTGCACTGGCAGGTGGATTTTTTTTTTTTAACTTCTGAGCCACGAGGGAAGCCCCAGTGTACATAATAGGACAATGGAATAATGTAACTTTTTATTTGAGGGCTGGGAAAAAAATCATTCTCGTTGATTATGGTCATGTGGCATGTTTTCCCAGTGTACAATTTAGCATAGTCTTTTGAGTTCTGTGGCAAGACTTCCATGGTCATCTCTCTTTTTGCCCAGAACAGTAAGGCGGCTCTGTTTTAGATTTATTTATTTATTTATTATTATTGGTGGGGGGTGGGGTGGTGAGGGAGGGGAGCAGGCGGGCCACTTCTATTGGTTCTTCATTTATCTATTTTCATCCATCTTTTTTGTTCTTTGGCCCCTGTGGGCCTCCCATTGTGGTGGCCTCTGTCGTCGCAGAGCACTGGCTCTGGGCGCATGCGCTCCAGAGCTCTGGCTCAGTAATTGGACACATCGGTCCAGCTGCTCTGTGGCATGCGGGATCTTCCCAGGCCAGGGATCGAACCGGCGCCCCTTGCAGTGCAAGGCGGTGTCCTTATCCACTGGACCACCAGGGAAGTCCCAAGGCTCTGTTTTATAATGTGAACTTTGAGAGCAGTTTTCACAACCTGCCCTGGTTGTCTATTTCAACTTGGACCCATTTTCATCTTGAGGAAATTCTTTATGCGTGGTTGAAGTCCCTCACACTGTTAATTTTGTCCCTGCTTCCAGGTTTGCGAGCTTCGGCCACCCCTTCTTTCCACCCTAGAAAATGGGGAATCGTTTCCCAGATAGGCAGCTTTTTTGAAATTACAAATAAGTCAATAACTACAGGACTGACCTGCTTACTGGTGCGTGAACTGCCTGAGCTGTGTCCTAGTATGGAAACCAGAGGCCAATGTCAAAGGGGGCCAATGTGATGGCAGGGTCTCAGGTAAACAGAAATTAAAAGCAATAGACTCAGCCGTGGGCTGGGGTGAACTGGAAGGTGGCAGAGTGGAATGATCTGGGCAGGCTTCCTCATCATGACCCTGGTGGCCCTTTGCAGAGTGTGAGCAGACCTTACAAGGAGGCACTGACCTTGCCTTTCAGATGACTAGCAGCTCACCATGATAACTCACCCCGCAGGGATTTCTTTACAGTGGTGTATGCTCGGCAGTCTCTTTGAGTGTCTTGGCAAGACTTCAGGACAATGGAATAATGTAACTTTTTATTTGAGGGCTGGGAAAAAAATCATTCTCGTTGATTATGGTCATGTGGCATGTTTTCCCAGTGTACAATTTAGCATAGTCTTTTGAGTTCTGTGGCAAGACTTCCATGGTCATCTCTTTTGGCCAGAACAGTAGGGGGGGTTTGTTTTAGATTTATTTATTTATTTATTATTATTGGTGGGGGGTGGGGTGGTGAGGGAGGGGAGCAGGCGGGCCACTTCTATTGGTTCTTCATTTATCTATTTTCATCCATCTTTTTTGTTCTTTGGCCCCTGTGGGCCTCCCATTGTGGTGGCCTCTGTCGTCGCAGAGCACTGGCTCTGGGCGCATGCGCTCCAGAGCTCTGGCTCAGTAATTGGACACATCGGTCCAGCTGCTCTGTGGCATGCGGGATCTTCCCAGGCCAGGGATCGAACCGGCGCCCCTTGCAGTGCAAGGCGGTGTCCTTATCCACTGGACCACCAGGGAAGTCCCAAGGCTCTGTTTTATAATGTGAACTTTGAGAGCAGTTTTCACAACCTGCCCTGGTTGTCTATTTCAACTTGGACCCATTTTCATCTTGAGGAAATTCTTTATGCGTGGTTGAAGTCCCTCACACTGTTAATTTTGTCCCTGCTTCCAGGTTTGCGAGCTTCGGCCACCCCTTCTTTCCACCCTAGAAAATGGGGAATCGTTTCCCAGATAGGCAGCTTTTTTGAAATTACAAATAAGTCAATAACTACAGGACTGACCTGCTTACTGGTGCGTGAACTGCCTGAGCTGTGTCCTAGTATGGAAACCAGAGGCCAATGTCAAAGGGGGCCAATGTGATGGCAGGGTCTCAGGTAAACAGAAATTAAAAGCAATAGACTCAGCCGTGGGCTGGGGTGAACTGGAAGGTGGCAGAGTGGAATGATCTGGGCAGGCTTCCTCATCATGACCCTGGTGGCCCTTTGCAGAGTGTGAGCAGACCTTACAAGGAGGCACTGACCTTGCCTTTCAGATGACTAGCAGCTCACCATGATAACTCACCCCGCAGGGATTTCTTTACAGTGGTGTATGGCAAAGGTCAGGGTGAATCAGGAAGAAGTCTGAAATGGAGGAGGTGTTTAAGAAATGTGCTTTTATTGCTTTTGAGAGCATATGATAACTCAAGCACACCAACTGTTTAGCAGCCAAAAGATCTCCTTTAATGAGATAACAAGAGGGATTTCAAAAGAACATCACATCAGCCACATTATAATATGTTAGTGATGCTTGTAAGGTTGTGGGACAGGCATTGGAGGGGATTACATGAAAATATTTTACTGTCTTAAATGTGGTAGATACCCCCTTGAAATAATTAAACTTGCAGTTTGTCCTAGTTTATAAATGATACGTTTGCTACAGTGAAATAAACTTTTTTGTCTAGCCAGTTAGAAGAATCACAGATACTAAATGAGTGGAGATTGAACCAAGTGGAATGAAATGAATGACTATATGACTATATTCAGACAAGTCCTGCTATATAGATCCTACTGCGATCTGAGCTGATTTTCATGCGATTTGAGCTGGACTAAAATTTTGAAGTAAGCATTTAGCAAACCTGTAGTTACTAGTAAAAGGTTAAATTCCAGAAGAACGTTGTTTCAAGATCTTTCCCAGAACCCTCTTCATGGCCTCCCTCCCCTCTCAACCTGAAAAATAGACCCACCGATGTTGGTGTGGCTGACCCAGAGCTTTCTCTTCAGACACACAGGCTCTTACCTTCCTCAGACACCAATTCAACGACTCCTGTTTATTCCTTTGAGCTGTGTCTTTTCAGTTCCTTTCCCTCCACCTTTTTGGAGCTTTCTTGGTCTGTTGTAGTAGCTTTTGATTATCTTCTTGACCCCTGTTCCACTCCTTCAGGTTCATTGAACTCATTGCCAGCTAATTAACTTCTCTAAAGCAGAACTTTGATCATATCTCTTCCGCTTGTAAATGTTCAGTGGGTCAAAATTACTACCACATGCAGTGTAAACACCCTCAGCCTGGAGATCTCCTTGTCTTCTCGGATCAGCCTTCTGCTCCCTTTAAGTGCCCTAAACTCCAGTCAAACTGGTCTCCTTCCCAATGTCCAAGTTCATGCAACCCTTCCTCATCACAGCCCTTTCACAAATCATCTGCCTTTGTTGTTGCCTACCCTGCCACATTTCCTTTATGTCCAGTTCACTTTCATTCATCCATTTAGCCATTGATTGAGCTGTGTTCCTATAGAAAATGCTCACCAGTTGTTGGGTGCAGCCTCTGAGAAGCACTCCTTGATTTCTCTAGCTGGAAGCAATATTTTAGTGCTTTGTACTGTTCTGAGAAGATTTCTCATAGGCTGCAAGTAGGTCCTGACTCTGCCAACTGCCTTCTTTAAAGCTCTATTCATCCCTCTATGAACTCATAGTTCCTTCCTCGTGGGGTGGCTGGGTAATTGTGAGGATTAAATAGGATAGTGTAGCTAGAGAGCTTCATCTAGTGTCAGTGCCCTTGGGCTAAACTGTTACTACTCTTAAATTATTATTTATTGTGTTATTTCACCCCATTTCATTCTCTTTGTGACAGGGTATAGGCTTATGTTCCTTGCTTCTTCTCTAGAAATTGTGTTTCAGACAATGTGTGTTCTCATCATTTAATCAGGTTCATTTTGTTGCAAGACGCTGAGACCGCTCATATTATCTCTAGAGAAGATTGAGTACAAGTGTCTGGACTAGAGTCAAGGACTCACCACATTCCAGGGTAGCCCTTCCTCTTGCCACGTATCAGTTTCTCTCTTCATCTGTTCTGTTCTCTCTTCCTTACTAATGGCCTCTGTGGCTGACTTAGAGCCACATAATTTGCTATGTTTGTTACAAAATGAAATGAGGGGTCCCCTGTTGAGAAAGGAGGAAAAGAGTGTTGTTCAGTGTGAACTAAAATTTGAAGTTTGTTCTTTCTTCAGAGACTTCTTTTTCCTGTCTCTTTGTGTCTCCACTTGAATGATGTATGCTTTGTATTTGCTATTTAATACCATCCTTCTTCCCCAATGGAGATCAATCAGTACAGACCCTCACTGATGTCTAGGGGCCCAGCCCTGTGTCTTTGCACCTATAGCTGGGTTTCCCTACCATCTCCCAGATGGGAGCCCCATGCCTGGGGAGGGATGTGGACGCTGAGCCAGGTATCATCCCTTCTCGTGAGTTCACTGCCCCAAACCAAAGCCGATAAGCTCCCCTGCCCCGAAGGCCCTATGGTAGTGTGGCTTCCACCTATGACAATGTGTTAGGTACCTGGATCAGGGGAGGCTGGGAAATTTGCTCCTCTAAATTGTCCACCCAACAAACCATGGTGTGCCAGTCCTAGAGAGGGCCTGCGGTCACCACACCCATCTCTAGAAGCCACAGGCCACAGAAGCCCAGCCCTGCCCAGCCTAAACTCAGTACCCTGCTGGCCGGTGTGCAGAGGGCATGGGAAGGAGAGTGAGGGCAGTGAAGGAAAGCATGTCTGAGGACTCAGGACAGGAAGGCAGCAGGAGGCAGAGCTGTGTGAGATTTGGAGATGGCCCTTGGTGCATGTTTCATTGTCCCATCCACTTCACTAACAAAACCCAAATTCAAAAACAAAATTAAGCACTTAAATCCAAGCATGGGGCCCTGTTTGACCACTGGCTGCATGACTGTGAGGCTGGCCCTGTTGAGAGTTTTGCCTTTTCAAAAACAGCAGCATATACCTAGAAGAGCTTAGCTCTATATTATGACTTCTGGCTGCAACTTCTGCTGCTAACTGGTTCATTCTTACAGGTGCCAAAAATCAAATTACTAAAACAGAAATCTGGCCCAGCTCTTAAAACACACACACACACACACACACACACACACACACACCCCCACACCCACACACCCACACACCCACACCCACACCCCCACCCACCCACCATTAGTTGCTTTCTAGTCAACAGACCGGAAGTCCCCTTGGGTCAGGTGTGCATTCCTGGTCCAATCATTTGGACCAGGGAGAAGTCAGGTTACACTGCCATATTTTGGGGTGCGGGGCCGTGGAAAGGGTGGTGATGATTAATATCATTAGTGTGAAGCTCAACAGATATATTTGAATGAATGAATTTGAAGCTTTTAAGTTAAAAAAGGTCTTTCGAGCACCTCACTTAGCAAAAAATGAAGATCATGGCATCTGGTCCCATCACTTCATGGCAAAAACATGGTAAAAAAGTGGGAACATGGACAAATATGATTTTCTTGGGCTCCTAAATCACTGTGGATGGTGACTACAGCCACAAAATTACAAGACACTTGCTCTTTGGAAGAAAAGCTATGACAAACTTAGTATATTAAAAAGCAGAGATATCACTCTGTCAACAAAGGTCTATCTAGTCAAAGCTATGGTTTTTCCAGTAGTCATGTATATTTGTGAGAATTGGACCATAGAGGAGGCTGAGTGCTGAAGAGTTGATGCTTTCAAACTGTGGTACTCAAGATAGAGTCTTGAAAGCCTCTTGAACAGCAAGGAGACCAAACCAATCAATCCTAAAGAAAATCAATCCTGAATATTCTTTGGAAGGACTGATGTTGAACCTGAATCTTCAGTACTTTGTCCACCTGATGAGAAGAGCTGACTCTTTGGAAAAGACCCAGATGCTGGGAAAGATTGAAGGCAAGAGGAGAAGGGGGCAATAGAGGATTAGATGGTTGGATGGCATCACTGACTCAATGGACATGAGTTGAGCAAACATCGGGAGATAGTGAAGGATAGGGAAGCCAGGCATGCTGCAGTTCATGGGTTCGCAGCATTGGACACAACTGAGCAACTGAAAACAACAAACAACAACCACTTAACAGTGCTTTGTTGTCACAATTTACAGTTGTGCTTTGTATATGGAAGGAGAAAATGTTTTCTTAAAATATACACTTTGGTACATATTATTTTCAAAAATTTATACTGGTTGCTATGTATTTTATCTGAAATAATAAGGTTTCAGATGTGTAAAATCATAGAACATTATAAATTATCTTGTTCCATTCCTATCATTTCACAAATGTAGAATGCATTAATTAGGACATGACAAAACAGAGCAATTAAAGCATAATACAAAAACTGGAGAGAGTAAAGAAACATCTTAATAAATAAAACAACCAAGACAAATGAACAAAACCTCACACATGTTTCCCTATGTAAAAATTGAATGAATGAATTTGAAGCTTTTAAGTTAAAAAGGTCTTTCGAGCACCTCACTTAGCAAAAAATGAAGATCATGGCATCTGGTCCCATCACTTCATGGCAAAAACATGGTAAAAAAGTGGGAACATGGACAAATATGATTTTCTTGGGCTCCTAAATCACTGTGGATGGTGACTACAGCCACAAAATTACAAGACACTTGCTCTTTGGAAGAAAAGCTATGACAAACTTAGTATATTAAAAAGCAGAGATATCACTCTGTCAACAAAGGTCTATCTAGTCAAAGCTATGGTTTTTCCAGTAGTCATGTATATTTGTGAGAATTGGACCATAGAGGAGGCTGAGTGCTGAAGAGTTGATGCTTTCAAACTGTGGTACTCAAGATAGAGTCTTGAAAGCCTCTTGAACAGCAAGGAGACCAAACCAATCAATCCTAAAGAAAATCAATCCTGAATATTCTTTGGAAGGACTGATGTTGAACCTGAATCTTCAGTACTTTGTCCACCTGATGAGAAGAGCTGACTCTTTGGAAAAGACCCAGATGCTGGGAAAGATTGAAGGCAAGAGGAGAAGGGGGCAATAGAGGATTAGATGGTTGGATGGCATCACTGACTCAATGGACATGAGTTGAGCAAACATCGGGAGATAGTGAAGGATAGGGAAGCCAGGCATGCTGCAGTTCATGGGTTCGCAGCATTGGACACAACTGAGCAACTGAAAACAACAAACAACAACCACTTAACAGTGCTTTGTTGTCACAATTTACAGTTGTGCTTTGTATATGGAAGGAGAAAATGTTTTCTTAAAATATACACTTTGGTACATATTATTTTCAAAAATTTATACTGGTTGCTATGTATTTTATCTGAAATAATAAGGTTTCAGATGTGTAAAATCATAGAACATTATAAATTATCTTGTTCCATTCCTATCATTTCACAAATGTAGAATGCATTAATTAGGACATGACAAAACAGAGCAATTAAAGCATAATACAAAAACTGGAGAGTGTAAAGAAACATCTTAATAAATAAAACCACCAAGACAAATGAACAAAACCTCACACATGTTTCCCTATGTAAAAATAAGAAGTAATTTAAAATGTAACAAAATGCCTAAGCTTTGTACACAAAAGAACTAATATCCTTAATAAATAAAGAATTCAAATAAATCAATAAGGAGAAAATCAATGGGAAAATTTACAACAGGGATGAGTAGATAATTAACACAGAAAACCAGTTCAAATTGCCAGTAAAAATATTCAGCTTCACTATTCAAAAAAGGAATGAAAATGACAATGGATATAATTTTTCTCTGAGTTGGCAAAAATATGAAAGAATGATAAAAACCCAGGGTTGGTCTATATTAAATGAACATAGACCTGGATATTCCTGGACTTAGGGGTGTATATTGGAATAGCCTTTGAAGGTCAATTTGGGCATATTTATCAAAATGTAAAAGATACAAGTTCTGACCCTAAATTTTTACTTCTTGGCTTGACTCCAAAGAAGCACTTGTAAATGTAGACAATGGTATATGTATGGAATGTTTCATTACACATAACTTGTAAAAGTGACAAATTTGGAATGTCCAAAATTGATCAATATAAGAAAAGCTAAGTAAATTTATGGCACTTCAGCCCACTCAATGAAGTAGTACGTGGCCAATACAAAGAGCAAGGAAGAGCAAGTTGTATCTGTATGCAACTGCATAGAAATATGTCCAAGTTATGTTGTTAAATTAAAAAAAAATTTAAGAAAAATATCTATATTATGAACCCATTTATATAAAATGTCTATATGCTAGCTATATTTATTAAATATATGTATCATAATGTGAAATTGATAATATTGCAGTACAGTTTATGAGATAGGATGTATTTTGTGTCTATTTATAGCTGCATAAAAGGAGTATTATCTTCTACCTCTTCTCAGAGGGGTGTTAAAAGTCAGCAGCACATGATTCCTGTTCTCAAAGAACTTAGAGTCTGTGGGAGGAGATGAAACTGTTTGGTGACAAAGAATAAACAGAATAGGACTGAGTATTGGTGGGCACGAGTTGAACGAAGGACATTTATGCTCTCAAAAACCCTGAGAAGTAGATATAGATCCCATTTTTCAGATTACCAAACTGAGACTTATCCAGAAACACAAGGTGGTGCTAAGTCCATGACCATTTCCCCATGGTCCTTAGATAAACAGATTTTCATGGCTTTCACACACACGGATCTCCTGTGGTAGCTCTGTTGTTAAAAACCAAAACAAAAACGGAAGAACTCCACTCCCTCCCATTTTCTTCCTGCTGTTACTTCACAGAATTTTTTTGCCATTTTGTATTTTACTCAGTATTTATAATGATAAGATTGTTCAAGAAGTCCTTGAGTTCTAGGCCTGAATCTGTCCCTTGTTGATTGTGGACTCTGGGCAAGCCCAACCGTAAAAGTGTCCCCAACAGATTTGCTTTGTTTGTCCACCTCCGGATGAAACAAGGTAAAGGCGAGCCCTTTGAACTCTATAAAACAATGAAGGTGACAGGTTTCTCCTCTATGAGACTTGGAGCTGGGTTTTTTCCTTCCCATCTCTCTGATTGAAGCATCATCACCCAGAACCAGGAAACAAGGACATTTTCTGACTGAGAACCAGCTCACGTGCCTCGCCCGGCAGCATATGGAGATCTTTCTTTGGAGAGCCCGCTCGGCCAGGTGAACAGCTGTTGCTGGGTGCCCTTATGAATAAGCGGCAGTAACTCTGATAGAGTGAGCTTAAGAAGACAGCTTAACTACTTTACCGCAAGAGTAGGCGTGTTTTCTGTTTTCCTTAGCTTGTGCCACCCCTGGATTTATTTCTCCTGTTTTTGTGTAGTTGATGATCATGGAAGTTGGCATTCGCTTAGAAAAAATACTCTTTGGGAACTGCAGATATTAACTTGACAAAATATATGCAGGCTGACAAAATGTACAGGAAAACAAATTCTTGTAAAATACAAGTAGATCAGTAAATGTATGTGTCTTAAAATATGTGTCCGTCCTTTGTCCCAGTGATTCCATTCTGAGGGGTTTATCTCTCAAATATTATTGGGTAACTGTGAAAACATGTACTTCTAAGGAGTTTCATACTGTATTATTTATAATAGTACAAATGAGAAATGATGTCATGGTCCAATAATAGAAGACATTTTTTTTTATTATTCTTTATTTTAAAGGTTTTATAGAGTTTTGTTGTTCACAGACATGTATGTTCCCAGATCAGTCATATGCATGTCCATGGTTCCCACCGGCCCAGATCCCCCCATCCCACCCCTCCAGACCTTCGCCCCAAGCCATTGTAAGCACTCCTATTCCCTTAGCACTATGACACTAGCTATCTTTTCCACACATAACACTATAGGTTTCCTTGTTACTTCCTCCATGCTCCCCCCTCCTTATTTCTTCGCCACGATGTCCCTATGTCTATGCTCTGTCTTTTTTTCCATGAGTTCCCTGCGTGTGATATCAAGACCGTCCTACTAGATTCCATATATGTGTGTTAGTATACTGTATTTGTAATAGAAGACATGCTAAATGAAGATACCCCGGCATGATAAAATGTGTACAGTTATTTAATTTTTTTTAAGATTTATTTTCTAGTTTTTTGTCTGTGGTGGGTCTTGGTTGCCGCACATGCTCCTTCTCCAGTTGTGATGAGCGGGGGCTACTCTTCATGGCCAGCTGCAGGCTCCTCATTGCAGTGGCTTCTCATGTTGTGGAGCGTGGGCTCTAGAGCACGTGGGCTTCAGTTGTCACGACTTGAGGGCTGTACTGCAAGGAGATCAAACCAGTCAATCCCAAAGGAAATCAACCCTGAATATTCGTTGGAAGGACTGATGCTGAACCCGAAGCTCCAGTACTTTGGCCACTTGATGCAGTTGTTCTAGAGCTCAGGCCCATTAGTTGTGGTGCATGGGCTTAGTTAAAATAAACAGCAAATAAGAAGTCATTAGCAAAAAACACCAAGTGAGAAATGTGCATTAAAATAATATATAACATAACCACATTTATGTAAGAATGTATTCCAATATCAGATAGCAAATTTCAACAGGGTGAAACTGCAATTACTTTTGCACCCACCTATTAAATAATGAAGAAACTTAGATCCACCAAAAATTACTGTCCTGGAGTGAATTTCTCAGATTTTCAGAACTTCATATCATTTGCAGTCATTTTCCTCATCTTACGTCTCTGATCTGCCTTTAACCATTTTCTCTCTTTTTAATCTTTGAACGATGAAATTTGCACATATGCCTCTTCTTTGTTCTACTGAGTTATCTGGTTTCCTCATTGACTGTGAGTCTTTGTGGGCAGGGTGCCTGGCAGGAGCTCTAGCATGTACAGGCTCTCCTTTATGTTGGTCACTTTGATTAGAGGGAGAGGCTTGAGTGCAGGATTATTATAGGTTTATAGAAGAAGCTACATCAATGTGAGAAGGTATGGACTGGGTTATGGAGAAGATGGTACGTGACATGACTTTGGTGGGCTATCCAGGCCAAAAAATGAATAAATAAATAATGCAGAGAAGGCCGTCGATTCCAGGTGGAGGAAACCAGAGGGTGACCAGCTGACCTGGCATGCCGAGGGCCAAGTTGTTTCCTGGGGTGTGGACCCTTCAGAGCTCAAACGGGGACAGTCCTTGGCCAACCAGGATAACTGGTCACCTGGTGGTAGGAGTGTAATCAAACGTTGTCCAGTTTGGTTAGAGTATGGCTGAAGTGTAGGGAAGCTGTACAGAGGATGGCTAGGAAGGTTTGGTTAGGACTCATTGAGGAGGGCGTAGTATACCAGCGTGAAACTCTTGGACTTCACTTTGTACAAGTAGTAAGACCAAAGGCACTTGAAATCCTAAGGCTTGACTCCTCCAGCACACAGAATCTTCTCCCTTCCTCCTTCTCTCACTCCTCTCTCCCTCAAATATCTCTCCAAAGGCATCCTTACACTCTTGGTTCTTGTCTCTTGCCATGGATTCTTCCCCTTATGAAACACACCTGGACTTTTCAAACGTCGTCATCAAATCCCACTGAAAACTGCCTGCCCTTGCTGGAGGGAAGCCACTTTTCCGCTGGTGGGTCCGCTGGCAGGGGCAGATACCACCATGCCTCCGTCTTCACACCCTGCCCCTGCGACCAGCCAGAAGCGTCAGAGCCAGCTGGCTAAGGTCTAACACACGGCCATCGGCGTCTGGGGAGCAGAGCAGAGGTGGGAGCTCCCAGGGAGTGGGAGCTGCGGACCCTGGTCTCATTAGCACCTTGCTGCTGAGCAGGGAGCTGTGGGCCACGCCAGGAACATCTGAGGAGAAGCTTGGGGTTTTACAGCATCAGGGTCTACCAGAAGGTTGTTGGCATCCGCATCCTGGGCTCTGACTGTGCTCTATAAAAACTGTCAAAAAGGGCCTCACTGCTGAGGTTCAGACTGAATGTTTAATGCATATTTCACTTTATGGGAGAGCTTGATAGAACTTGAGTGCAGGATTATTATAGGTTTATAGAAGAAGCTACATCAATGTGAGAAGGTATGGACTGGGTTATGGAGAAGATGGTACGTGACATGACTTTGGTGGGCTATCCAGGCCAAAAAATGAATAAATAAATAATGCAGAGAAGGCCGTCGATTCCAGGTGGAGGAAACCAGAGGGTGACCAGCTGACCTGGCATGCCGAGGGCCAAGTTGTTTCCTGGGGTGTGGACCCTTCAGAGCTCAAACGGGGACAGTCCTTGGCCAACCAGGATAACTGGTCACCTGGTGGTAGGAGTGTAATCAAACGTTGTCCAGTTTGGTTAGAGTATGGCTGAAGTGTAGGGAAGCTGTACAGAGGATGGCTAGGAAGGTTTGGTTAGGACTCATTGAGGAGGGCGTAGTATACCAGCGTGAAACTCTTGGACTTCACTTTGTACAAGTAGTAAGACCAAAGGCACTTGAAATCCTAAGGCTTGACTCCTCCAGCACACAGAATCTTCTCCCTTCCTCCTTCTCTCACTCCTCTCTCCCTCAAATATCTCTCCAAAGGCATCCTTACACTCTTGGTTCTTGTCTCTTGCCATGGATTCTTCCCCTTATGAAACACACCTGGACTTTTCAAACGTCGTCATCAAATCCCACTGAAAACTGCCTGCCCTTGCTGGAGGGAAGCCACTTTTCCGCTGGTGGGTCCGCTGGCAGGGGCAGATACCACCATGCCTCCGTCTTCACACCCTGCCCCTGCGACCAGCCAGAAGCGTCAGAGCCAGCTGGCTAAGGTCTAACACACGGCCATCGGCGTCTGGGGAGCAGAGCAGAGGTGGGAGCTCCCAGGGAGTGGGAGCTGCGGACCCTGGTCTCATTAGCACCTTGCTGCTGAGCAGGGAGCTGTGGGCCACGCCAGGAACATCTGAGGAGAAGCTTGGGGTTTTACAGCATCAGGGTCTACCAGAAGGTTGTTGGCATCCGCATCCTGGGCTCTGACTGTGCTCTATAAAAACTGTCAAAAAGGGCCTCACTGCTGAGGTTCAGACTGAATGTTTAATGCAATTAATGCATATTTCATAGCACAATAACTGCCAGCGCTTTGCTCTGCCGTCTTCCCTGGCTGGGTTATTTACACAGCCATTTTGAGCCCAGTCACGGAGGAAGTTGACAAATGCGTATCAGTGCAACATCGGGTCTTTTCCCATGCAGATCAGAGCCTCCCAACTTTAGAAATTCCCTGAGCAGCCTCTCAAACCTGCCGCCACCCAGCTGACAGAATATAGCTTGCCTTGGAACCACCACTCAAAAAACCTGGCCTGCATCCTTTCCTCTTCTCCCCTTCTTGGCCCCAAGGAGAGCATACAAGAGGGGCTTAATGCTAGCATCCTTGTGTCCAGAAGTGAATCTTAGCTATTTGTCTCATGACAGAATTCCTAGAACTGAGGAAAGTGAGCCGTCCCCCTGGTTAACGACTTCGTTTATTCACCGATCAGGGCTGATAGCCCTCTTGCAAAGGCAGCTCTGCCCCTAGGATGGTTGGACATCAACCAGGGGCTCCTCGGCTCACCTGCCCATCATGGGTGATGGCTTTGGCAGGTTTTCAGGTCCCTGTGAAACAGATCTCTGGACCAGGAGAGCCAGACTGGGGCTCAGGAGGCGGCATTCAGCACCAGAGTGCTATCAACTGATTCCCATCTCATGCTGTTTTTCACTTACCAGGCACACATCCAGCTCTTTGAGTCGTAGTTGTAACCTCTGATTAAACATCAAGAAGCTTCAGGTGTACATCTCTTTGTCCAATAGTCGAGTTCATAAAAGTTTGCTGGAGGAAGCACCGGGGGAATCCCCGGACCCTGCCCGACCAGCCAGAAGCGTCAGAGCCAGCTGGCTAAGGTCTAACACACGGCCATCGGCGTCTGGGGAGCAGAGCAGAGGTGGGAGCTCCCAGGGAGTGGGAGCTGCGGACCCTGGTCTCATTAGCACCTTGCTGCTGAGCAGGGAGCTGTGGGCCACGCCAGGAACATCTGAGGAGAAGCTTGGGGTTTTACAGCATCAGGGTCTACCAGAAGGTTGTTGGCATCCGCATCCTGGGCTCTGACTGTGCTCTATAAAAACTGTCAAAAAGGGCCTCACTGCTGAGGTTCAGACTGAATGTTTAATGCAATTAATGCATATTTCATAGCACAATAACTGCCAGCGCTTTGCTCTGCCGTCTTCCCTGGCTGGGTTATTTACACAGCCATTTTGAGCCCAGTCACGGAGGAAGTTGACAAATGCGTATCAGTGCAACATCGGGTCTTTTCCCATGCAGATCAGAGCCTCCCAACTTTAGAAATTCCCTGAGCAGCCTCTCAAACCTGCCGCCACCCAGCTGACAGAATATAGCTTGCCTTGGAACCACCACTCAAAAAACCTGGCCTGCATCCTTTCCTCTTCTCCCCTTCTTGGCCCCAAGGAGAGCATACAAGAGGGGCTTAATGCTAGCATCCTTGTGTCCAGAAGTGAATCTTAGCTATTTGTCTCATGACAGAATTCCTAGAACTGAGGAAAGTGAGCCGTCCCCCTGGTTAACGACTTCGTTTATTCACCGATCAGGGCTGATAGCCCTCTTGCAAAGGCAGCTCTGCCCCTAGGATGGTTGGACATCAACCAGGGGCTCCTCGGCTCACCTGCCCATCATGGGTGATGGCTTTGGCAGGTTTTCAGGTCCCTGTGAAACAGATCTCTGGACCAGGAGAGCCAGACTGGGGCTCAGGAGGCGGCATTCAGCACCAGAGTGCTATCAACTGATTCCCATCTCATGCTGTTTTTCACTTACCAGGCACACATCCAGCTCTTTGAGTCGTAGTTGTAACCTCTGATTAAACATCAAGAAGCTTCAGGTGTACATCTCTTTGTCCAATAGTCGAGTTCCTGAAAAGTTGTAGATAATAGAGTTTCTCTGCGTCAACGTGATCCTGTGTTTCCAGCAACTCTCACTGAGAGATATCCCAGTGAATGTTACTCTTTCTTTAACATGTGAATTTTTTCTGCCTCCCTCTCCCTACCCCAAGCATTTTGTTAAGTATTTAATGAAAGAGGGAATAAAAAGCAAATTTAGAAATGAATAGTTAGAAAGAATGTTAAAGTATCAATAAATTCTTCTATAATGTGTGATCTCATCCTTAATATAAGTTTATTTTGTCATCATGGATGCTATTTGCCAAGTTTCCTAAATGGAGGTTACATCCACAATTATGTCCCTAGCTAGTCAAAATAGCTGGCTGATTTTTTTAAATGAATATATAAAGCTAAATTCAACAAGTTCACTTTGATGAAAAATGTGTACTTTAAAGGCTTCCCCACTGGTTTTGTGGTTAAGAATATGCCTGCAATGCAGGAGCTCCTGGAGACGTAGGTTTGATCCCTGGGTCAGGAAGATCCCCTGGAGGAGGGCATGGCAACCCACTCCAGTAATTTTGCCTGGAGAATCCCGTGGACAGAGGAGCCTGGTGGGGTACAGTCTGTAGGATTGCAAAGAGTCATATACAACCAAAGTGACTGAGCACATGCTCATGTGTTCTTTAAAGTATAGTCTTATTGAGCCAGAATTTCCTTACATATTATGTTTAGTTTTGAAGTACTGCCATTATAGAAAATCATAGGATAGTGGAAAGATCCTGGCCTCAGTGTCAAAAACTGGGTTCAGGGACTTCCCTGGTGGTCCAGTGGCTAGGACTCCATGGTTCCAATGCAGAGGGCCCTGGTTAGATCCCTGGTCAGAGAGCTAAACCCCACATGTTGCAACTCACAGTTTGTATTGCTGCAACTAAAGATCACGTGTACTGTAATGGTGAGGGAAGACCCCAGTGCTGCAGCGAAGACCCAGCACAGCCAAATATATAAAAACAAATATTTTAAAACAGCCTACCCCCCACCCATGAATCTAGGTTCAAATATGGTACTCAGACATTGAAGGAAATAGTATGTAGCCCTCTGGCCAATGAGAGGATTGACTTAGATAAGGAAGGGGAGGTCTGTGAAACTCTGGTAGACTATGGTGACATGAGGCACTATGATGATTGATTATATCCTGAAGTCCTGAGCCTGAGCAGGAATGCCGGCTCCACTTCCTACCAGCTATGGGCCAAGAGTTACTTGCCTTGGACTTACTTTCTTAACTGTAGGGTGGGTATAAAATAAAACCTATCTGTAATGCCACTTTGAAAATTAAAATAACACCCATAATTCTTCTATAATGTGTGATCTCATCCTTAATATAAGTTTATTTTGTCATCATGGATGCTATTTGCCAAGTTTCCTAAATGGAGGTTACATCCACAATTATGTCCCTAGCTAGTCAAAATAGCTGGCTGATTTTTTTAAATGAATATATAAAGCTAAATTCAACAAGTTCACTTTGATGAAAAATGTGTACTTTAAAGGCTTCCCCACTGGTTTTGTGGTTAAGAATATGCCTGCAATGCAGGAGCTCCTGGAGACGTAGGTTTGATCCCTGGGTCAGGAAGATCCCCTGGAGGAGGGCATGGCAACCCACTCCAGTAATTTTGCCTGGAGAATCCCGTGGACAGAGGAGCCTGGTGGGGTACAGTCTGTAGGATTGCAAAGAGTCATATACAACCAAAGTGACTGAGCACATGCTCATGTGTTCTTTAAAGTATAGTCTTATTGAGCCAGAATTTCCTTACATATTATGTTTAGTTTTGAAGTACTGCCATTATAGAAAATCATAGGATAGTGGAAAGATCCTGGCCTCAGTGTCAAAAACTGGGTTCAGGGACTTCCCTGGTGGTCCAGTGGCTAGGACTCCATGGTTCCAATGCAGAGGGCCCTGGTTAGATCCCTGGTCAGAGAGCTAAACCCCACATGTTGCAACTCACAGTTTGTATTGCTGCAACTAAAGATCACGTGTACTGTAATGGTGAGGGAAGACCCCAGTGCTGCAGCGAAGACCCAGCACAGCCAAATATATAAAAACAAATATTTTAAAACAGCCTACCCCCCACCCATGAATCTAGGTTCAAATATGGTACTCAGACATTGAAGGAAATAGTATGTAGCCCTCTGGCCAATGAGAGGATTGACTTAGATAAGGAAGGGGAGGTCTGTGAAACTCTGGTAGACTATGGTGACATGAGGCACTATGATGATTGATTATATCCTGAAGTCCTGAGCCTGAGCAGGAATGCCGGCTCCACTTCCTACCAGCTATGGGCCAAGAGTTACTTGCCTTGGACTTACTTTCTTAACTGTAGGGTGGGTATAAAATAAAACCTATCTGTAATGCCACTTTGAAAATTGTAGAAGATAACACCCATGAGCCACTGAGCACAGCGCCTGACCATCTAAGTGTTCAATCCCTAGCTTAAACAAGGTGGAACTTCAGTTTGATCTGTTGTGATCTTCTCAGCCTTTCTGTGAGGATGGGAGGGCCCTTTTTTTTAAGTCTTTATTGAATTTGTTACAATATTGTTTTTGTTGTTTAGGTTCTATTTTTTTGTTTTGTTTTGTTTTTTTCTCTTTTTTTGGTGCCAGGCATGTGGGATTTTAGATACCTGAACAGAGATCAAACCTGCACTCCCAGTATTGGAAAGTATCAACCTCTGGACAGACAGGGAAGTCCTGGACCTAGGGCATTACTAAGCCCATTTTGCAAAGAGGGTATTGGATTCCAAAGAGGTTCAAGGTCTTGCCGGATCACATAGTGGCCAGTGAGTTTTAAGAGTTCAAAAATTCCAGCCCTTCAGCTTGCCCCCAGACCCTGGGGCACATGGCAGAAGATGCACATCCTCATGTCCTTCTCTGCATCCGAGCATCTGTCGTGACTGGCCAGGATGGAAAGAAAAAGAGTTAGCTTCAGACTGCCCAGATGCCAGTTAGGTCCCTGAGGTCTTAACTGCCTCTGGCCTTTCCGCCTTAGCATGCTTTAAAGGCTGAGAGCTTTCAATCAGTGATGGCTAGTGTTTTGCCAGGGGATGTGCTAAACATTGTACCCACATTAGAGCCACCTGTGGTAGATTTAAAAAATGACAGACCAGACTCGGGAAGGCAGATGACTTGCTGAAGGGTGTTCGTGACAAAGTGTCCCGACATGACTGAAATCAATTGGGGGAGTCAGTTTGAGTCAAGTAGGATTCTAAATCACTCCGCTTGATGACGATTTGATTGAGGGCTTATCTGTATATTTAAGAAGCCCTAAACTTATGGCTGCCCAGGGGCAAGGATGGGGGAAGGGAGAGTTTGGGAATTTGGAATGGACATGTACGCTGTTATATTTCAAATGGATAACCAATCAAGAGCTACTGTGTGGCAGTGTAGCTCTGCTCAGCATGATGTGCCAGCATGGATGGGAGGGAGTTTGGGGGAGAATGGATACATGTGTGCATATGGCTTGATCAGGTCCCTTCACAGTTCATCTGAAACTCACAACATTGTTCATCGGCTACACCCCAATACAAAATTTAGAAAGTTAAAAAAAAAGCCTCAGATGCAGGACTTCCTTGGTAGTCCAGTGGTTAAAAATCTGCCTGCCAATGCCTAGGTTTGATCCCTGGTCGGGGAACTAGGATCCTACATGCCTGGGGCACCTAAACCCCTGCACTGCAGCTGCTGAGCCTGCACAGCAGACCTACTGAGCTGTGTCCTGCAACTGCTGAAGCCCATGCACCCTAGAGCCTGTGCTCAGCAACAGACATCACCGCAATGAGAAGCCCTCGCACCACAAAAGGAGTAGCCGCTGCTTGCTGCACTAGAGAAAGCCCTCAAGCAGCCCCTGCCCTGCGCAAAGACCCAGCACAGCCAAACATAAAATTCAAAAAAAGAAAAAGAAGCCACAAGCGAGTCTTGTGATCAGCCAGATGTGGGGGGTCAGCTGAGGGCATGTGTCCTGTGACCCCCCCAGAGTGTCTGACCCTACCACTGGGTCAGCTCATGCTTTGCTTGTCCCAGGAGACCACCATGCTGGTTTCTGGCGTTTTCCTCACCTTGAGGGTCAGGGTCTGACTTCATTGGTGGAGTGCCTGCTGTGAGCAACACACACTGGGCCAATGAGACCAGTGAGTCATGAGCCCTAGGCCCACCCAGGGGTTGATGGGTATGCAAGCTTCTGGAACCATGGTTCTTTGTAAAAGATATCCATTATTTTGCATGTGTCTCTTGTGCCACCTGTTGTCCCAGAAATCAGTTCTCTATTATCTGTGTTTTCACAAGACCCCTGTGCAGGTTAATAACACCCAGAACCTAGCTCTGTGGCCAAGGAAAATGGTTGTTAACAGCATTTGAACAAAAGGGAAACTCCTTCTTCGGAAGGAATGAAGACATCACTAGGGATCTCTGGTTTGGCCCACTAAGGAGTTGTTTTGGGTTTTTTTCAGCTGCCAAAATACAGACACCCAGCCTTCTTTCTAATTCTGTCTCCTCCTGGCCCCTTCCTACACACACAGGATGCATTTAGACCGAGGCTAGAGAGAGGCTGAGAAGCGTGATGGTTCACGTGTGATTCTGAACTCAGGCTCTCGCTGAGTGCCACCTGGGAGATCCTAAAATATTACTGCCGCCCAAAGTCCAGTGAAATCAGAACTCTGGGGTTAAAAGCCTTCGGCTTCGGTAGTCCAGTGGTTAAAAATCTGCCTGCCAATGCCTATTAACTAGGATCCTACATGCCTGGGGCACCTAAACCCCTGCACTGCAGCTGCTGAGCCTGCACAGCAGACCTACTGAGCTGTGTCCTGCAACTGCTGAAGCCCATGCACCCTAGAGCCTGTGCTCAGCAACAGACATCACCGCAATGAGAAGCCCTCGCACCACAAAAGGAGTAGCCGCTGCTTGCTGCACTAGAGAAAGCCCTCAAGCAGCCCCTGCCCTGCGCAAAGACCCAGCACAGCCAAACATAAAATTCAAAAAAAGAAAAAGAAGCCACAAGCGAGTCTTGTGATCAGCCAGATGTGGGGAGTCAGCTGAGGGCATGTGTCCTGTGACCCCCCCAGAGTGTCTGACCCTACCACTGGGTCAGCTCATGCTTTGCTTGTCCCAGGAGACCACCATGCTGGTTTCTGGCGTTTTCCTCACCTTGAGGGTCAGGGTCTGACTTCATTGGTGGAGTGCCTGCTGTGAGCAACACACACTGGGCCAATGAGACCAGTGAGTCATGAGCCCTAGGCCCACCCAGGGGTTGATGGGTATGCAAGCTTCTGGAACCATGGTTCTTTGTAAAAGATATCCATTATTTTGCATGTGTCTCTTGTGCCACCTGTTGTCCCAGAAATCAGTTCTCTATTATCTGTGTTTTCACAAGACCCCTGTGCAGGTTAATAACACCCAGAACCTAGCTCTGTGGCCAAGGAAAATGGTTGTTAACAGCATTTGAACAAAAGGGAAACTCCTTCTTCGGAAGGAATGAAGACATCACTAGGGATCTCTGGTTTGGCCCACTAAGGAGTTGTTTTGGGTTTTTTTCAGCTGCCAAAATACAGACACCCAGCCTTCTTTCTAATTCTGTCTCCTCCTGGCCCCTTCCTACACACACAGGATGCATTTAGACCGAGGCTAGGAGAGAGGCTGAGAAGCGTGATGGTTCACGTGTGATTCTGAACTCAGGCTCTCGCTGAGTGCCACCTGGGGAGATCCTAAAAATATTACTGCCGCCCAAAGTCCAGTGAAATCAGAACTCTGGGGGTGGGGTCCAGGAAAGGATGTTTTTCTTAATTGCTTTAAAGATCTGAACGCGGGTGTTCCTAGTGAGAACCTTGGATGCAGGAGAACAGAGCTCACCGGGCAAGACCCTGGGAGGAGACCCTCTATACGGGGCTCCCCTGGGCTGAACTTCCTTCCACACCTGTGAAACGAGATGCGAGACTAGATCTCAAGTGGCCGAGGCTCTCTTTTCAGCTGTCACATTCTAAAGTCGTAGTGGTCTGAGGTCAGCTCCGAGGAAGAGGGAGGGTTGGGTGAGGAATAACAGCAGAGACCTTGTTCCTTTACTAGGGCCAGATGCACAGAGGGAGGCAGGCAGCAAGAGGGGAAGCACAGGGGCTGGATGCTAATTGGAAAGGATAAGGGACATGTCGAGTTGTCAGTTTCACTTGCAGAGACCCCGTCTGTAAGTGCTGGAAGAGCAGCAGTGAATCACAGAAGGATCGCGGTCATGCCAGCTTCTGTCCTCTCTCCCCTCTGTCGATCTGTCGGCATGCAGCTCGGCGTCAGAGGGCCTCTGTTTGTTTTCTTAAGACGATTAAGTCCTTCTAAGTCTCCTTCAGCAGAGCCTATGATTGAAAGTGACAATCGGAGGCCACCCTATTTAAAAACTGCCACTTTGTATTAGCGGAAGGATCAGCTCAGGTTGGGGGATGTTTCACTGATGCGTTTAAAAACTCGATCACAGGGAGACGAGCAGGTGTACGAGGGGACAGGGTGGAGTGCATAGCAAAGCCTGGCTGGAGAGGAAGTGACTGGGCTCCATCTTCAGTGGACAGGGTAGCTCCACGCACGTCAAACGCATTGCCTTGTCCAAAGTCGATCAGAAGCTCTCGTGATGAGGAGGTTCCTGTGGTCAGAGTGAACCGCTGAGTGAGGGCCCTGAAGGACCAACAGAGCAAAAGAATGTGAGTCAGAACTCGGCCCTCAGCCCAGCTTAAAGCAAAGGATTCTTGATGCCTTCCCACCTCTCCCACACGAGGACTCCTGTCCCTACCCAGGCAGTTCCTCTCTTCCTTCTCCATTTTTCAGAAAAACGCTTACTGTTAAGACATGGGCAGAGCACCGCCTCCATGACAGCCCCCCTCCTGGGCCTTGCAGACAAAGACAAACAATTGGTACTCAAGGACACTGAGAGACAGAATGGTACCCAAGGATCAGAGTCACCTGGGACAGGTGCCTGAGGGAGGGAAACTTGGAGGACCAGGGGCACAGAGCACTCACCAGCGGGGAGAGAAGAGAGGGATGTTTAGCAGATTTTTGCCATGAGGAAGAAGGGAGTTATTCCAGAAGAAGAGAGGAGTGTGCAGAAAGGTCTGGAGGTCCAGATTCATGGATTCCATTGAGGGGCCTGCACGTTTCAACACTAGGGTGAGGAGAAGTGGAAGGGAAGCTGGAGGGGAAGATAGGAGTCAGATCACGAAGGATGACGAGGCTTAGTTGAGTTCAAACTTTATCTGAGAGCTAAAAGGAATCATTGAAAGGCTTTGGAGAAGAGCGTGACATTAGGCATATATTTTAGAAAGATCACTTAGGAGCAACATGCAGGATATATTAGAAATAGATAAGATTGGAGAAAGAGAATCTGTTTTCTGTCGATCTGTCGGCATGCAGCTCGGCGTCAGAGGGCCTCTGTTTGTTTTCTTAAGACGATTAAGTCCTTCTAAGTCTCCTTCAGCAGAGCCTATGATTGAAAGTGACAATCGGAGGCCACCCTATTTAAAAACTGCCACTTTGTATTAGCGGAAGGATCAGCTCAGGTTGGGGGATGTTTCACTGATGCGTTTAAAAACTCGATCACAGGGAGACGAGCAGGTGTACGAGGGGACAGGGTGGAGTGCATAGCAAAGCCTGGCTGGAGAGGAAGTGACTGGGCTCCATCTTCAGTGGACAGGGTAGCTCCACGCACGTCAAACGCATTGCCTTGTCCAAAGTCGATCAGAAGCTCTCGTGATGAGGAGGTTCCTGTGGTCAGAGTGAACCGCTGAGTGAGGGCCCTGAAGGACCAACAGAGCAAAAGAATGTGAGTCAGAACTCGGCCCTCAGCCCAGCTTAAAGCAAAGGATTCTTGATGCCTTCCCACCTCTCCCACACGAGGACTCCTGTCCCTACCCAGGCAGTTCCTCTCTTCCTTCTCCATTTTTCAGAAAAACGCTTACTGTTAAGACATGGGCAGAGCACCGCCTCCATGACAGCCCCCCTCCTGGGCCTTGCAGACAAAGACAAACAATTGGTACTCAAGGACACTGAGAGACAGAATGGTACCCAAGGATCAGAGTCACCTGGGACAGGTGCCTGAGGGAGGGAAACTTGGAGGACCAGGGGCACAGAGCACTCACCAGCGGGGAGAGAAGAGAGGGATGTTTAGCAGATTTTTGCCATGAGGAAGAAGGGAGTTATTCCAGAAGAAGAGAGGAGTGTGCAGAAAGGTCTGGAGGTCCAGATTCATGGATTCCATTGAGGGGCCTGCACGTTTCAACACTAGGGTGAGGAGAAGTGGAAGGGAAGCTGGAGGGGAAGATAGGAGTCAGATCACGAAGGATGACGTAGGCTTAGTTGAGTTCAAACTTTATCTGAGAGCTAAAAGGAATCATTGAAAGGCTTTGGAGAAGAGCGTGACATTAGGCATATATTTTAGAAAGATCACTTAGGAGCAACATGCAGGATATATTAGAAATAGATAAGATTGGAGAAAGAGAAAAAAAAAAACCTACTTTACACTACAATGTAGAGGGCTATGCTAATGAAGCAATAGGATGAAGAGGGCGATGTTTTTCTGGAATATTTTGAAACCATGTAATATAGGCAGCTAACTTCCCTTCCCCAAGCTTCTAGCTCTGGCCTTGGGTGGACACTCTGATCTCAGAGTTTCTATCGATGGTGCATCTCAGCGTCTGACCTTGACTGGAATATGTCTTCAAACTGTAGAGTCAGACCCTCCTCCCTGTCCTCTTGTCGCATTCCCCACAGTGCCTCTAGTCCGGGCTTTGTGAGTTTGTCTTGCTCCCAGCTGGCTGGCAGATTCATCTCTCTTTTCTTTTGAGCATGGGTTGGATTTCCCAACACTGAAAACCTAGATGGCTTCTTGGAGAAGCAGTAGAATCCAGAGTCCTTTAGAATACCTGCCTGTTCCGCAGAGAAAATGGCTGGCAGATGGAAAACTGAAACAATTCTTGAAGTCAGGAATAATAGAGAAGGACATCTTGCTAGGCGACTGATCCATGGTTATGAATCAAGCATATGAATCCCAGTTGCTGTCAACCATATGCGAGAACTCTAAATCAGAATCACATGAAAACTTCAGTCTTTATTGACTCTGGACCCATGAAACGTTCTTAGTGGAACCTTGCAGGCTTTCCTGTGGATAACTCTCTCTCTCGGACCAGAGCTTGTCCATCCCTGCACAGTTTCTGTGGAGGCTCTTTTGTCCTATTCTTGGTACTATAGTCACCAGCGGGGAGAGAAGAGAGGGATGTTTAGCAGATTTTTGCCATGAGGAAGAAGGGAGTTATTCCAGAAGAAGAGAGGAGTGTGCAGAAAGGTCTGGAGGTCCAGATTCATGGATTCCATTGAGGGGCCTGCACGTTTCAACACTAGGGTGAGGAGAAGTGGAAGGGAAGCTGGAGGGGAAGATAGGAGTCAGATCACGAAGGATGACGTAGGCTTAGTTGAGTTCAAACTTTATCTGAGAGCTAAAAGGAATCATTGAAAGGCTTTGGAGAAGAGCGTGACATTAGGCATATATTTTAGAAAGATCACTTAGGAGCAACATGCAGGATATATTAGAAATAGATAAGATTGGAGAAAGAGAAAAAAAAAAACCTACTTTACACTACAATGTAGAGGGCTATGCTAATGAAGCAATAGGATGAAGAGGGCGATGTTTTTCTGGAATATTTTGAAACCATGTAATATAGGCAGCTAACTTCCCTTCCCCAAGCTTCTAGCTCTGGCCTTGGGTGGACACTCTGATCTCAGAGTTTCTATCGATGGTGCATCTCAGCGTCTGACCTTGACTGGAATATGTCTTCAAACTGTAGAGTCAGACCCTCCTCCCTGTCCTCTTGTCGCATTCCCCACAGTGCCTCTAGTCCGGGCTTTGTGAGTTTGTCTTGCTCCCAGCTGGCTGGCAGATTCATCTCTCTTTTCTTTTGAGCATGGGTTGGATTTCCCAACACTGAAAACCTAGATGGCTTCTTGGAGAAGCAGTAGAATCCAGAGTCCTTTAGAATACCTGCCTGTTCCGCAGAGAAAATGGCTGGCAGATGGAAAACTGAAACAATTCTTGAAGTCAGGAATAATAGAGAAGGACATCTTGCTAGGCGACTGATCCATGGTTATGAATCAAGCATATGAATCCCAGTTGCTGTCAACCATATGCGAGAACTCTAAATCAGAATCACATGAAAACTTCAGTCTTTATTGACTCTGGACCCATGAAACGTTCTTAGTGGAACCTTGCAGGCTTTCCTGTGGATAACTCTCTCTCTCGGACCAGAGCTTGTCCATCCCTGCACAGTTTCTGTGGAGGCTCTTTTGTCCTATTCTTGGTACTATAGTCTCAGCAGATTTCTCTAGGATCTAGGACTGGTTTTATGTGTGGCAGTGCCTCCCCATCCTGACTGTGTCCCTGACCTACAATTGCCTGAGGGACTAGGGTCTACAGTTAACCTGAGGAAGTGAAACAGATATCTTGCTCTGTGCATACCTGACCCCAGTATGCTTTTTCAGCCTGTGAGACTTTATTAAGAAATTGAATATCTGTGGACTTTGGGTGAAAATCAATTATGACCAGCCATTTCTGAGGGAGTTTCTGTCTTAAGAGTTTGCAAACTTAAATGATGCGTAAGCCTCGCCAGTCTTTCCCTGCCAAGTTGTAATTTCAGTCTTAATGTGGTCTCTTCGATGTTCATGTGAAAGTGAAGAAGCAATTACCTTAGGACCCAGTTTGGTAATAGATGCGCACGATAAACTGAGGTGAAGCTCAGATGCTCACAGACACAGTTCAGAGCTATGGAAGATGGACGCTAAGATGCGGAGCGTAGTGCTCAGGAAAGAGTGTGGTGTTGGTGGTGGTGGGGTGTGTGTGTGTGTCTATAGAGGATGCATTTGAGAGTGGTACAGTTAGAGGCAGGGAGATCAGTTGGGAGGTTGTTTTGTGTTTATGGGAAAAGGAATAAGGACCTGAACCAGAGCTGGGGTACGAATGGTAGAGAGGATGGCACAGATTTTGAAACTATTTTTTAGAGCACACAGCCAATAGGATGTAAAGCTTGGTGGCCTTTGGGTGGAGGGGTTGGAATCTCAGATATGGCCTGATGACAGGTGGATGGAAATGCCAGCAACTAAGATTAGACGCGAGAGAGAAAATACTGCTCAGAGAGGAGAGGATGAGCTTGTTGAATGTGTTGAGGGGTCCTTCCAGGTGACTATTTAGCCCAACATTGGTTATACAAGTGTGAAGCTCAGGGAAAAGTTTTGGGCTGTAAATATTGACTTGAGAGTTATTAGCTGACATTATGTGAGAGTTGAGACACTCAGAGTGAATCAGATTGGGAGTATAGGACGAAACTCTAGAATGCCTGTATTTCATGCGTGGGTAGGAGGAGTGATCCTCACCCCAAAGATGAAGGAGTAATTAATCAGGTATTAGGAGGGCTAAAGGAGTGGGAATCACAGAAATTAAGGTAATCTAAATTCTTAAAAAGAATGGCATTTTCATCTTGTCACTACGGTAAAGAGGTATAACAAAAGATCTGAATTTGAAATTCAGAAATTTCAGCAATGAAATTTTCCAGTCACTTTGGCAAGAGGAGTTTCAGTAGTGAAGGATGCAGCCAGGTTCGGAGCTTAAGGATGAGAAGAAGGTGCAGAAATGGAGTTCAGGTTATAGACAAGCCTTTTGAGAAGTGGATGAGAAAAGGAGGAGAGAGAGGGTCTTGGCCAAAGAGAGGTGTGGAAAAGAGTTTTGCTTTGTTTGATGGGATGGGATGTGTTGAGCAGGTTCATTGATGGAAGGGAAGTCTTCCCTGTGGAGGAAGGAATATGACCCGTGGGCAGGGTCTTGAAGATGAGGGAGAGAGTGGAGTCAGGAACTCCTAGTAAGCCTTGGAGAAGAAGAGGGGCTCCTCGTGTTTTGCTGCGAGGTGGGTGAGCTTAAGGACACCTGTATAGGTGGGGAGTGGGGGTGGACAGCTGAGGACTATCCCTCTTGCTGGCCTCCATTTTAATAATAAAAGAAATCTGGTATTTAATGAAAGAAACCTAGTTGGAACTGAATTTGCTGCAGAAAGCTTGGGTTTTCTCCCCACTCTGTGCTCTCCAGTCAAAGCTGCCAGCTCTCACACGTGAACGGCTAATTTGTTCGTGAAGGGCAAGGTCTCATCCGTTGTCCTGGCTGAGCCCACAGCACCCTGAGAGTGAACAGGACGTGAGGTCTGAGCCCACAGTACTGTTGGGTAACTTGACGAAGCTGGGGACGGGCCCAGGGTCACAGAGGGAAGGAGGAGAAGCGCTGGAACCGGAAGCTGCTCCCCTCCCCCTCTGCCCAGTCCTTCAGCCAACCCACAAGCAGGAGGGAAAAGGGATGCAGAGCTGCTTACAACTCAGCAGGACCCTCCCCACCGCAAACAAACGATGGGAAATCAGAGGAGCAGGTGCACTGCTGACATTATGTGAGAGTTGAGACACTCAGAGTGAATCAGATTGGGAGTATAGGACGAAACTCTAGAATGCCTGTATTTCATGCGTGGGTAGGAGGAGTGATCCTCACCCCAAAGATGAAGGAGTAATTAATCAGGTATTAGGAGGGCTAAAGGAGTGGGAATCACAGAAATTAAGGTAATCTAAATTCTTAAAAAGAATGGCATTTTCATCTTGTCACTACGGTAAAGAGGTATAACAAAAGATCTGAATTTGAAATTCAGAAATTTCAGCAATGAAATTTTCCAGTCACTTTGGCAAGAGGAGTTTCAGTAGTGAAGGATGCAGCCAGGTTCGGAGCTTAAGGATGAGAAGAAGGTGCAGAAATGGAGTTCAGGTTATAGACAAGCCTTTTGAGAAGTGGATGAGAAAAGGAGGAGAGAGAGAGGGTCTTGGCCAAAGAGAGGTGTGGAAAAGAGTTTTGCTTTGTTTGATGGGATGGGATGTGTTGAGCAGGTTCATTGATGGAAGGGAAGTCTTCCCTGTGGAGGAAGGAATATGACCCGTGGGCAGGGTCTTGAAGATGAGGGAGAGAGTGGAGTCAGGAACTCCTAGTAAGCCTTGGAGAAGAAGAGGGGCTCCTCGTGTTTTGCTGCGAGGTGGGTGAGCTTAAGGACACCTGTATAGGTGGGGAGTGGGGGTGGACAGCTGAGGACTATCCCTCTTGCTGGCCTCCATTTTAATAATAAAAGAAATCTGGTATTTAATGAAAGAAACCTAGTTGGAACTGAATTTGCTGCAGAAAGCTTGGGTTTTCTCCCCACTCTGTGCTCTCCAGTCAAAGCTGCCAGCTCTCACACGTGAACGGCTAATTTGTTCGTGAAGGGCAAGGTCTCATCCGTTGTCCTGGCTGAGCCCACAGCACCCTGAGAGTGAACAGGACGTGAGGTCTGAGCCCACAGTACTGTTGGGTAACTTGACGAAGCTGGGGACGGGCCCAGGGTCACAGAGGGAAGGAGGAGAAGCGCTGGAACCGGAAGCTGCTCCCCTCCCCCTCTGCCCAGTCCTTCAGCCAACCCACAAGCAGGAGGGAAAAGGGATGCAGAGCTGCTTACAACTCAGCAGGACCCTCCCCACCGCAAACAAACGATGGGAAATCAGAGGAGCAGGTGCACTCTGCTGCTTCCAGGTCAGTCCTTGCCTGGCAGGTGCAGCCCAGGTGCAGATGTTTGCAAACACAGCCAGTACCCCTGCTCCACCCAGTCCAGCCTGGGGGGCGGGAGCGGCCACTCACCTTCCATTGTTAGGCTTGGCTCTTCTTGAAGAGGGAATCTGGGCTTTTGGTTCCTGAGAGCAAGGAGCCTTTGATTCTGGAGGAGGGGTGCATTCCCCACTTTGATCTCCCACAAATCAAGTCCTTGTACACTCCCAAGAGAACATTTTACTTTTTTGTTTTAGTGTTTTTTTTCTTTCCCCCATCATGCCTCTTTTTTATTTTTATATTTATCTTCATCCGTCTTTTATTCTTTGGCCTGTGTGGGCCTCCCATTGCAGTGGCCTATGCGCCCCAGAGCACTGCCTCCTAATTGGACACGCGGGTCCAGCCGCTCTGGGGCACGTGGGATCTTCCCGGGCCAGGGATCAAACCAGTGCCCCTTGCAAGGCGGACTCTTTCCCCACTGGACTACCAGGGAAGCCTCGTTTTACATTTTTGAGGCTTGGCGCTGACTATCTGTTTTGTTCACCTGTGGAGCTGCTCTTCACCCCCCCCTCCCCATGGCTCTTCCTTCCAGCAAAATGGGGCCCCTGGGCAGCATGCGGGGGACAGTCCGTGAAACTCAGCTACCCAAGAGAGCTCTTGAGTGAATGAACGATCTAGCAAGTGGCAGCCTAGATGGGAGATGACAAATCTCCCTCACTGGGGCAGTGGGGAGTATTTACGGCTAAGGGCAGAAGAGTCTGAGCGGAACCTGGGAAGCCTTGCTCTCCTGAACAGACAGCCCAGGGGACTCTTCAGAGCACTTGCAGCACACGGCGACTGAGGTCTCAATGTCTCTGGAGTGGGCTGGGTGGGTAGTGCCACTTCCACTTTGCAGAGAACAAGAGGAAACCCCAGAGCAAGTCACCTAAGCCATGAGCAAATCCAAGATGAGCGCCTTCACCTTCAGACTCCTTATTCCGTATTCCATGAACCCTTTCAAAGGCTCCTGGGGTAGGGCCCAAAGACCCCAAACAGGCTTCCCAGGGCAGGGCCAACCTGAGCGGAGAAGAATGCCAGGCACGTCGGGTCTCAGACTCCGTTGCAACAACACACTGAACTTGGGGGTTGGAAGGAGTAGACTCTGGTCTCGGCTGTGCGTGTATCAGCCATTGGAATCTTGAGCAAATGACAGAAACTTTCTCAATCGCTTCTGGAATAAGATCTGTCTGCCTGAATCATAGGGGGATGAATGGATAAGGTAAATTATTTGAAATTTCTTTGTAAGTTGTGAAGTGCTCCCAGCAAGGAAGTGGCTATTTATCTTCATTCTGACTCCTCTCTGGTATCTCGTTTGGGTAAGCCTGGGATCACAGGGGTCAGGAGTCCCCCGAGTTTGACTTCAAGCCAGGCCAGGAGCAGAGTCTTCTCGGCATCCACCTCTCATTCTTTTTTGGATGAGCATTGCTCACCATCGCCCTGAGTTTATCTGAGGATGTCAGAGAGAAGTGGAACAGCCCATCCAACCCCTTAACCCGTAGGAATCTGTATCTCTAGGTCCCCAGGCCAGTGGTCTTCCTACAGATACACAGCATCTGGGAAAGGGCTTCCTCTTCCCTCACCTGGCCAGCACCCTCCCTACATCCTCATGAGCTGAGAAACGCTCTGCAGGTATAAGCTGGCAGTTGAGCTCGGCTTGGAAGGGCTCAGCGAACTGGTTAGTAAACAAAAGTGATTTTCCCTAATCAGGGCTGGTCCTTCGTGAAAGCTGCAACCGTCCGGCTTCCATCTGCTCCTTGCCGTCGTCCTCTCCCCTGCCCCACCCTCTGGGACCTTGGCCTGGCCCTCCCAGCTCTCCATTCCCCACCTGTTGCTGTGATTTCTCCGGTGGTGGCCAGGGGAAGGGGCCTCCCAGAAACCAAACACTGACCGGGGACAGGGCCAGCCTTCCACCCTAGCCACACCTTTCCCCTGGGAAACCTGGCTGTACGCGAGAAGTCCTGCCCAACTGGAATTGCCTGGGGCTCCTTTCCAGGCACCTACTCATGGCCATCAGAAAGGGAAGGAATGGAGAGGCAGACTTGAGAACAAATGTGTGGTCACAGCAGGGGAGGAAGAGGGTGGGACAAATTGAGAAAGTAGCATTGACATATATGGGCTTCCCAGGTGGCTAAAGTGGTAAAAGAATCTGCCTGCCTATGTAAGAGCGGCAGGGGGTGCAGGTTCCATCCCTGGGTCAGGAAGATCCCCTGGAGGAGGAAATGGCAACCCCACTCTAGTATTCTTGCCTGGATAATCCTCATGGACAGAGGAGCCCATGCACACACATGACATAGGTGTATATATACACATACATACATACATATATGTATATACACACATATATATATACACACACAATTGTATGTGAGATACATAGCTAATGGGAAGCTGCTGTGTAGAACAGGGAGTTCTGCCTAGTGCTGTGTGATGACCTACAGGCGTGGGATGTATATATGTACACATATATTTATATTTATATAATGACTGCTGATTTGAGTTGTTGTACGGCAGAAACTAACACAACATTGTAAAGCAATTTTCATCCAATTCAAAAAAAAAAAATAAGAGCCCTCTTTCCAGTACCGTCCAAACAAGGAAAGCACCCCCTTACTGAGACAGGGTTTCAGCCTGGATGAAGCTTGGGGTCGCTGGACGTAAGCGTTTGCGTTCATTGTCCTGCCTTTCCTGTCCAAGCAGGACAACCTGCTTACTATTCCCTGTGCACACCCTACTTGTTCCTGTCTCCTGTCTCTGCTGATGTGAGTCCCTTGCCTCAAATACACTCTGATATTTATAAATCTTTTCTGCTTAGCATTTCAAAAGGCTTTTATCTCTATGATCTCATCCAATTCGATCATATCATGATCCTCAGAGCAACCTGGTTTTTCTGTTGTTGTTGTTATTACTATTATTTAAATTATTATTCCTGTTATATTAGAGGAACTGAGGCCCAGGGAGGCTCAATGACTTGTTCAAAGTCACATCAGTAGTTACAGAAAGAGCTGGAATTAGAACAAGGACTTCATGTCTCCACCTCCTGGGGCTTCGTCTCTGCCTCGCGCTCCTCGCGCCGCGTTCCTCTTGTCTCTCAGGCACCTACACAGGAGCCTCCCAGAGCTGCCCAAGCACAGCCCCTGGGGTTGGTTTTTACTTGCCCAGCACGTTTGTCCCTATAAGGCTATCCCCCCCATTTTCCCTTGGGAAACCGTCCCGTCTCCTCAGCTCATGATTTTGGTGGGACTGACTTCATCCCCAGGCTCTGTGGGTGAACGCATGCTCAGAGCCAGCCAGCATGTGTGTCCCTCTGACCATAGTGATTGGCTGAGAGAAGCACACGTGACCACCGTCAGCACACTGAAATGCAACCCCAGGTCTTCTGCTAGAGTTGGCTTTCTTTCTGCCGCGCTTTCTAAATCAGTAGAATGGAAGCATGGAGTTATGGAAACACTACTTGCAGATGCCTGCCTGAGAAGGCAACCGATAAGGAGGATCTCAAAGCCAAAAGGGGCCTGAGGGAACCAAGTCCTGAAGACATTGCTGACAACAGTGAATTTCACCATGCCTGAGGCTGGTTTGAATTAGGATTGTGTCACCTGTTTCAAAAACCAGAGATTGGACTGATTTAACACCCAGCAGCCCCACACTCATTGTAAATCCTCCTTTGAGTCCTTGCTTCGACATCCCCTTACAGGATCCACTTACCTGTTGCTCTGAATTAAAATGTCAACATTACATGCTTGAGTCTTTCCCCCACTTTATCAGAATAAATTTAAGGACAGGAACTTTTTTTTTTCTTCTTTTTCTCTGTCTTTTTAAAAAACTTTGTCTTGGCCACTCTGCATGGCATGAAGGATCTAGTTCCTTGGACCAGGGATCAAATCCGTGCCCCTTGTGTTGGAAGTGTGGAGTCTTAACCACTGAAGCACCAAGAAAGTCCCTCTTCTCTTTTATTTGTACAATGGAAAGAGCACAGGTCCAGATCACCTGCTATAGCACTGCCTCTCTCACAAGCTGAATAGTCTTGAATGGATCATTTTATTTCCTGAAATCAAATGATTGTTTACTTTTTGAAACTCGTTTTTCAAAATAATGTGTCAGATAGGACTTGAAACAATAGATGAATAATTATCAAATGAGGTAATGTCCATGAACGTCCTTTTCAAACTTTCAAATGCCGTTCCAGTGTAAGAGATTATGTAGAACAGCATCTGGCCAATCAACTTCACCACAGAAGTATCTGTTAAATTGAAAAATAAATGAGAATAATAGTTGAGCTCAGCTTTTGTGGGTTGCCACCCATTGCCTAGATTCTTTGCTTTACAAAGAGCAGGTTAATGGCAAATTGGGGACAGAACATTTAGATGTTCCAGGGATTTTTAAATTTTTATTTATTATTGCAAACCTGTCACTGGAGTTCCTCCTTAGCTGAACTTCCCTCACCAGGTGAGAAAAGGTCTCTTTGGGGGGAGGTGAGAAGACTGAAGCCTCTCTTCCATTTGCACTGAAGTCACATGCCAAGCTGGCTGGAGCACTGCCCCTGAGGAGGAGCTGGTGTTGGATAGGAGTAAGATGAGGGCCTTCCCTGGTGGCTCAAGTGGTAAGGAATCTGCCTGCAATGCAGGAGACCCAGGTTCGATCCCCGGGTCAGGAAGATCCCCTGGAGAAAGGAATGGCTACTCACTCCAGTATTCTTGCCTGGAGAACCCCATGAACAGAGGAGCCTTGTGGCCTACAGTCTAGGAGGTCTCAAAGGGTTGGACAGGATGGAGTGACTTTCACTTATTTGCTTCTGCCATCTTAGGCCACAACTACTCTCCCCAGCCCCCTAGTACCAACCATTTAGCAGACTTCCCCATCCCACATGAGAAATGAGATCAGCCTCGTGACACTGCCCTCTGCAAGACACGCATGTGTTTCAACAGCTTTTCTGCAGAGCCTTTTTGGTGGCCACAGAGCTTTTGCATGCACACCTGAGGGAGCGTGTGGTGGCTTTAGTTCCTTGTTCGTTCCAGCTGAGAAAGACCTCCTGAGTTGGAAACTGAGATCAACAGAGTTCAGAAGCAAACTCTGGGTCTCCTCACACTTTTCGGATTCCTGGCCACTCACCCAAATGAACTTCACCCAGAGGATTTGAAAATGCCCTAGGAAATAGTTGTTTTACTTTGAAACTCGTTTTCAAAATAATGTGTCAGATAGGACTTGAAACAATAGATGAATAATTATCAAATGAGGTAATGTCCATGAACGTCCTTTTCAAACTTTCAAATGCCGTTCCAGTGTAAGAGATTATGTAGAACAGCATCTGGCCAATCAACTTCACCACAGAAGTATCTGTTAAATTGAAAAATAAATGAGAATAATAGTTGAGCTCAGCTTTTGTGGGTTGCCACCCATTGCCTAGATTCTTTGCTTTACAAAGAGCAGGTTAATGGCAAATTGGGGACAGAACATTTAGATGTTCCAGGGATTTTTAAATTTTTATTTATTATTGCAAACCTGTCACTGGAGTTCCTCCTTAGCTGAACTTCCCTCACCAGGTGAGAAAAGGTCTCTTTGGGGGGAGGTGAGAAGACTGAAGCCTCTCTTCCATTTGCACTGAAGTCACATGCCAAGCTGGCTGGAGCACTGCCCCTGAGGAGGAGCTGGTGTTGGATAGGAGTAAGATGAGGGCCTTCCCTGGTGGCTCAAGTGGTAAGGAATCTGCCTGCAATGCAGGAGACCCAGGTTCGATCCCCGGGTCAGGAAGATCCCCTGGAGAAAGGAATGGCTACTCACTCCAGTATTCTTGCCTGGAGAACCCCATGAACAGAGGAGCCTTGTGGCCTACAGTCTAGGAGGTCTCAAAGGGTTGGACAGGATGGAGTGACTTTCACTTATTTGCTTCTGCCATCTTAGGCCACAACTACTCTCCCCAGCCCCCTAGTACCAACCATTTAGCAGACTTCCCCATCCCACATGAGAAATGAGATCAGCCTCGTGACACTGCCCTCTGCAAGACACGCATGTGTTTCAACAGCTTTTCTGCAGAGCCTTTTTGGTGGCCACAGAGCTTTTGCATGCACACCTGAGGGAGCGTGTGGTGGCTTTAGTTCCTTGTTCGTTCCAGCTGAGAAAGACCTCCTGAGTTGGAAACTGAGATCAACAGAGTTCAGAAGCAAACTCTGGGTCTCCTCACACTTTTCGGATTCCTGGCCACTCACCCAAATGAACTTCACCCAGAGGATTTGAAAATGCCCCTAGGAAATAGTTGTTTGTGAAATCATTTTATGTGGAGGATCAGAGAACTGAATGTCTTGGCACTGTGTCATGAACTTCCTCTGTTTGTGTGTGTGTGTGTGTGTGTGTGTGTGTGTGAGAGAGAGAGAGAGAGAGAGAGAGAGAAATAAATCTGTAGCACTTATCTATGCTAGAGTCCATAATGAGCTCAGTGACACGCAGTAAATCATTTAAGTCTCAACTTGTCTCTGTGAAGGAGGTTCTAGTAGCTCCCCTTTTTATAGAGGTTTAAATAACTCCAGAAGGTCTCATTGCTGCTATGGGACAAAGTTGCATCTTGAAGAGAGTTTACTTTGTTCTAGGACCTGAGCTCCTCTTGCTACCACCCCCATCTATTCTGCAAATCCTTGGTGCTCATGCTTCCTTTTCAACACCTGTAGCTTTGTTGGATTGTGTACAATACCAAGTACATGTACATATATATGACACACCACCACGAATTCATCAAAGGTAGGAATTGAGCCCTATTTCCCTCTGCATTTCTAGCAGAGAGAGGTGTGGGAGAGGGGGATACCACCCAACAGTAGGTAGACAGATGAACGGAGTGATGGAGAGATAAAAGGAAATTTATTAAAGGGACCCTTCAGTCTGGCTTTGAGTACTTGACCATCTTTCAGAAGAAACAAAGCATAAATATATGAAAAACTAAAAATTAAAGGGAAGATCATAAGACAGCCATGATTATTCACAAGGGAATAAGCTCATGAGGTGTTAATTCTTATATAGAGAGGTGTTTGAGGCCGGTTCACACTAGAGTATCACAGATGATTTTCATTTCCCATCCCACATGAGAAATGAGATCAGCCTCGTGACACTGCCCTCTGCAAGACACGCATGTGTTTCAACAGCTTTTCTGCAGAGCCTTTTTGGTGGCCACAGAGCTTTTGCATGCACACCTGAGGGAGCGTGTGGTGGCTTTAGTTCCTTGTTCGTTCCAGCTGAGAAAGACCTCCTGAGTTGGAAACTGAGATCAACAGAGTTCAGAAGCAAACTCTGGGTCTCCTCACACTTTTCGGATTCCTGGCCACTCACCCAAATGAACTTCACCCAGAGGATTTGAAAATGCCCCTAGGAAATAGTTGTTTGTGAAATCATTTTATGTGGAGGATCAGAGAACTGAATGTCTTGGCACTGTGTCATGAACTTCCTCTGTTTGTGTGTGTGTGTGTGTGTGTGTGTGTGTGTGAGAGAGAGAGAGAGAGAGAGAGAGAGAGAGAGAGAGAAATAAATCTGTAGCACTTATCTATGCTAGAGTCCATAATGAGCTCAGTGACACGCAGTAAATCATTTAAGTCTCAACTTGTCTCTGTGAAGGAGGTTCTAGTAGCTCCCCTTTTTATAGAGGTTTAAATAACTCCAGAAGGTCTCATTGCTGCTATGGGACAAAGTTGCATCTTGAAGAGAGTTTACTTTGTTCTAGGACCTGAGCTCCTCTTGCTACCACCCCCATCTATTCTGCAAATCCTTGGTGCTCATGCTTCCTTTTCAACACCTGTAGCTTTGTTGGATTGTGTACAATACCAAGTACATGTACATATATATGACACACCACCACGAATTCATCAAAGGTAGGAATTGAGCCCTATTTCCCTCTGCATTTCTAGCAGAGAGAGGTGTGGGAGAGGGGGATACCACCCAACAGTAGGTAGACAGATGAACGGAGTGATGGAGAGATAAAAGGAAATTTATTAAAGGGACCCTTCAGTCTGGCTTTGAGTACTTGACCATCTTTCAGAAGAAACAAAGCATAAATATATGAAAAACTAAAAATTAAAGGGAAGATCATAAGACAGCCATGATTATTCACAAGGGAATAAGCTCATGAGGTGTTAATTCTTATATAGAGAGGTGTTTGAGGCCGGTTCACACTAGAGTATCACAGACTGAGTTCTTCATTTCTGGTTCCTCCCTCTTTCACTCTTTGGTGTCAGTCTCAAAGGGAGTGTCTGTGACCAGTGGCCTCAGTTATACCCAGAACCTGTACTAGGCACCTTTGGGGTGGAAGATGCTGAGTAAGTAAGTTTATAATGATTGATGACCACTCCCAGATTATTCTCAGCCTGTGTGCAGCCCTGAGCTTCCTCAATTTTCTTTAATTAGCTTCCTCCTTTCTGCAGCTTCTCCCAGGGAAAGCAAGTTCTCGTTGCTTCTAAGAAAGGTTTGGCCAGTTCCCACCCTTCTGGAAGCTGCCCTATGGAATGTGGAGGCCGCAGTCGGAGAGGAAGTAGTTCTTCCTCCCCTTGGCGTGACTGTCCTGTTCCTCCCACTTCAGGCTCCACTCAGGGTCACCTCTGGGAGTCTTGGCTGGCTCCTACTTGGGAGAGTCCGTAGGCTCCGGGTGCCATACGTATGATTCATCTCACGCCTTTCATTTTATTGGTCTCATTGAACTGCCTCTTCCTCACTCCCCACCCTCCTTGAACTATCTCTGCGTCTCTGATCTTTCAGGGTCCACAGCTGAGGATCTCCCAAGAGGTGCTTCTAACATTCCCGGAGGTAAATCATTATGCTCTTACAAACTCTCTCAAATAAGGAGCAAGTAGCAAGGCATGATTGAACCATTCTGTGTTTCGAAAATGTTCTGGAAAATAAGCACGTTGCCAGGCCTGATGGGTGAAGGTTGCTACGTTGCGCCATGCCCTTTTCCGGAGACTTATCCTGACTGCTCCTCAAGCTCCTCTAAACTCTCTAGCTGTTGAAAATCCCATCTCAGATTTCACCGACTCTAAGGCCAGCCCAGGAGTCTACATTTTGAACCAAGGTCATTCGGTGCAGATTATTTGTGTGACCCCTTTGGAGAAAAGCTGGGCGAGATGGTCTGTAGAGCTGTTTGTCTATGAATTGGTGTACAGGAGCCCTTCCTGGGACCACCAGGATGGAGCTCCCCCGACCCCTGGACGACAGGAGCCTGTTAGCCCTACAGTTTGGGGTTTTCATTAGGGTGAAAGTGTGTTACCCACTCAGTCGTGTCCGACTCTTTGTGAGCCCGTGGACTGTAGTCTGCCAGTCTGTCCATGGGATTTCCTAGGCAGGAATACTGGAGTGAGTTGCCATTTCCTTCTCTGAGGGATCTTCCCCACTTAGGGATCCAACCTGCATCTCCTGCACTGCAGGCAGATTCTTTACCACTGAGCCACCAGGGAAACCTGTGATTCCTCCATTTCACCATGGTCAAGGCCTCGTCCTGCCAGAAATCTTCCGCAGGTACTCCCCTGCCTCTCGCCCTCATTCCCCACCTGCACAGACACCGGCTTGCTCCTGTGCGCTGCACTTCCTGCGTTTTCCTTTCACTGGTTGGGAAGGCTCGTGTTTCTTGCTGTGAAAGGTCTTTGGGTGGCTCACGCTGTGTGTTTATCTTGTCTCTCCAACCGGAGTGCAAGGTCCTTGAAGGCTTCTGTTTCTTCTTTTGTTTCTTCCCACAGTGCTCTGGACAGTGCTCAGGAAAGGAATTTTCTGTTTGTTTGCTGACCAGCTGACACCCACTTCTCTCTAGCAGACCAGTTTTCTGATAGCACCTCAACCAGTAGATTTTCTGGGAGGGAGGGAGCCGAGAACGAGATGCTGTGGGCCCTCCCACTTGCCTAGGGACTGGGCCATCTGATCAGCCACCATACACAGGGCTGCTGGTCTGGTGACCACCTCCCTGTAGTATGCCTACCGAGTTCACGGACTGACCAGTTCAAGCGAGTTTCTCTCTAGTCTTCAAGAGTTGGAAGTTGGAAGAGCTGTCAGACAAGGGATTTTGTTCTCCTTTGAAGGGGATACTGTCTGCCTCAGCCGTTTAGAGCCTGGGCTTTGAAGTTGAGGAGACATGAATGCCATTGTTGGCTCTATCTGTTGCCAACTATCCTTCCGTGAGTGCCTCAATCTCCACAAGCCTTGATTTTCTCAGCTAGAAAATGGGAATAGAAAAAGAGTATCTACCTCATAGCTTTCTTGGGCGTGGGAGATAAATGAATAAATGAAATCATACGGTTGAAACCCTTTACCTCGTGAGGAGTGGGCATTCAAAATGCCAGCCACTGACAAAGCACTGAGAGGGCTTTCCACTGGGGAAAGGCCAGGCACTCCGGGAGGCCGACCCTGGACAGGACTGTAGTCTGGGTTCCCAGTCTGTCCTTTTGGGGATTTCCTAGGCAGGAATACTGGAGTGAGTTGCCATTTCCTTCTCTGAGGGATCTTCCCCACTTAGGGATCCAACCTGCATCTCCTGCACTGCAGGCAGATTCTTTACCACTGAGCCACCAGGGAAACCTGTGATTCCTCCATTTCACCATGGTCAAGGCCTCGTCCTGCCAGAAATCTTCCGCAGGTACTCCCCTGCCTCTCGCCCTCATTCCCCACCTGCACAGACACCGGCTTGCTCCTGTGCGCTGCACTTCCTGCGTTTTCCTTTCACTGGTTGGGAAGGCTCGTGTTTCTTGCTGTGAAAGGTCTTTGGGTGGCTCACGCTGTGTGTTTATCTTGTCTCTCCAACCGGAGTGCAAGGTCCTTGAAGGCTTCTGTTTCTTCTTTTGTTTCTTCCCACAGTGCTCTGGACAGTGCTCAGGAAAGGAATTTTCTGTTTGTTTGCTGACCAGCTGACACCCACTTCTCTCTAGCAGACCAGTTTTCTGATAGCACCTCAACCAGTAGATTTTCTGGGAGGGAGGGAGCCGAGAACGAGATGCTGTGGGCCCTCCCACTTGCCTAGGGACTGGGCCATCTGATCAGCCACCATACACAGGGCTGCTGGTCTGGTGACCACCTCCCTGTAGTATGCCTACCGAGTTCACGGACTGACCAGTTCAAGCGAGTTTCTCTCTAGTCTTCAAGAGTTGGAAGTTGGAAGAGCTGTCAGACAAGGGATTTTGTTCTCCTTTGAAGGGGATACTGTCTGCCTCAGCCGTTTAGAGCCTGGGCTTTGAAGTTGAGGAGACATGAATGCCATTGTTGGCTCTATCTGTTGCCAACTATCCTTCCGTGAGTGCCTCAATCTCCACAAGCCTTGATTTTCTCAGCTAGAAAATGGGAATAGAAAAAGAGTATCTATCTCATAGCTTTCTTGGGCGTGGGAGAGATAAATGAATAAATGAAATCATACGGTTGAAACCCTTTACCTCGTGAGGAGTGGGCATTCAAAATGCCAGCCACTGACAAAGCACTGAGAGGGCTTTCCACTGGGGGAAAGGCCAGGCACTCCGGGAGGCCGCTTTCTTTGTTATTCTGCTGACTCCTCCTTGATTGCTTTATTTTTCAGAAAAGCAAGAGGAAGAGTGAGGGGGACCCCTTTTTTTTCCCTGGAGGGTCTCCCCACTCCGAGAGCCGTCCATTTCCTTTTCTTATAAACCAAGTCCTCCAACTCCAGGGAACAGGTCTTCTCACCTTCCCTTCCTCTGGCCAGCACTACTGATAGAGCCCTCCTGGGCTCAGGGCTACCGGCTCCCCCAAGGCCCCCCACCCTCTGCTCTGCTGGGCCAGGTGAAAATTGGTGGACTCAGCTTTAATTGAAAATCCCCAATCAGGACAGAATAAAGAGATTCTCTTGTTAATGCAAACCTCCAAATGCAAATACTTGAGCGGATGTGCGGTCCTCTTATCTCCTGCTTTTCTTTCCTGTCTCAAGCAAACCCCTCTTGTGAGACCTTGAGGTCCCGGTAAAGAGGCCTCTTTGCAATCGTACATTACACATTTGTGCAAAGGGACTCCTCAGTGGGTTGGTAAGTGCCCTTAAAACAATTTCATAAATATTTCAAGCAGGATTTTCTATTAGATTCCATCTTTTAGAAACTGCTGCTGCTATCTGGGTAGCCAGGTTTTCAAGGATATACTTCCTTTGAGTTTCAATCGCAGTCTCAGAGAAGTGCCTCTGCCTCCAAAGTACCTTTGAAACAGTGCGGTTGACCCAGGAGCCCAGATTAAATTACTCTATGTTCTAATGATAGAAAGGATGCAGGGAACAAAAAAAAAAGGCTCCAGGAAGATGGTACTTTATTGTAGTATGTAGCTGCTGGGAGTATTTAGTATATCTGGGAGGTGGCTGGCGTATGGGAAGGGATTTTTCAAGGCTGTTTGCCCTTCCGTCAGAGGTGTGCGGAAGGAGGCATATTGGGACTGTGTGTGCTTACTGGGGGTCTCCCAGGTGGCAGAGTGGTAAAGAATCTACCTGCCAATACAGGAGATAGGTGTTCGATCTCTGGGTCAGGAAGATCCCCTGGAGGAGGAAATGACAACCGCGCTCCAGTATTCTTGCCTGGAAAATTCCATGGACAGAGGAGCCTGGCAGGCTACAGTCCATGGGATTGCAGAGAGTCAGACAGGACTGAGCAGAGGAAGGAAGCTTATCAGGCCTCAAGTCTTTATCAGAATGAATCTTCCGCAAGCAAGAGGCATTGACCTTGGAGGTGGAGACTTTCCTGAAGGGGCAGGAAGGCCCAAGGACCAGGGGCACAGAAGGGGACTGGGCATTTGCAGACCTGCTTTCGCTTTCCCTGAGGCTGTAGTCCTGGGACAGACCCAAGGCCCTGCCCTGAGGGGCTTAGCAAGGACGTGGGGATATGCCAACAAAGGCAAATGAGAGTGAAAACTCAGAGTCTGGCAAACCTCATTCGGAGAAGGGGAAACAACACCAGGGGTCACCGGCCTGCTGGTATGTGTGTGGGGCCTGGGGATTGCTTTATGTGTTAAACAACCAATAATATATTGCTTTTAAAAAATTAGGTTGACTTCTAATCTTTTTTTTTTTTTTGAATTGAGGTATAGTTGATTAACTTCTGCTGTACAGCAAAGTGCCTCAGTTATACATAGATATAGATTCTTTTTTAATATTCTTTTCCATCAGCATGGTTGGCTTCTAATCAATTTGTACCCAGTCAGTTCCACCAGGCGAAGATCTTGTCATAGTCCTTGAGTCTGAGAATTCCTGCTGCCCATCTGGCCTCTGGGTTCTGTCCATCACCCTGGCCCTCCATTCAGTGGCCTCTGCCTTGAGGCCATTGGAAACAATAGCTTGGCAGGGAGATACCAGTCATAATCTGATCTTTCCCAGCCAGCGTCTTCACAGAGAGCATGAGTGTCTCCTTTGTCTGGTGGAGACTGCTGAACAGAAGGTGCTGGGAGCGGCCGGGGATCCGGATTCTGGAGGGGCTCAATCTTATCTCCTGCACCATCTCCTGCCTCTTTGCCTCTGCTCCCACTGATTTTATCTAAGACCAGAGAATTCTGCCTTTTCAAGCCCTGAAAGGCGTCATGTTATTGCACCCAGTCAATCCGTGTAGATCTCAGAGAACAGACACACAGACAAATGGAAAGCACCCCACTTAAGCAAAGCTGTCTCCCATTTTCAGATAGGTTACCTTTAGTCAGAGCTGGTCTCATTCACGTTTCGCCTGACTGAAGGCTGCAAGACGTCAAAGATGCCAACATTCTGAATTTCCCTTAGTGTGTCGCTAAGATTATAGTCTCTGTGAGTGCGTGGCCAGTGTCCTGAGGGTCTGCAAGTGACAATTTACGTATTTTACCATCAAGAGTCACCAACTCACCTGCTAGGGATGCTGAATCTCCCTGCTCTCTGCTTTCCTTTCTCCCGTTTAGCCTCAGTGTGGGCTCTGTTTCTTGCAGCATCCTTGTCTGGGTTCAAATTCTGTGTCACTGGGATGATTTTAGATTAGGCCACTCATGACCATAGGAGGGAGGATGGATTCCCTGAAGTGCACTCACTGTTTTATCTAGTTAGAAAAGGGGAAGACAAAAGGGAACAGTTGCTGGGCAGACAGCCAGTTGCTTTCTGCACTGTTTTACTTAACGTTCATATATTCATGTCCAATAAACATTTATTGAGCACCTACTGCATTCAAGGAAGGGCAACAGAAACAAAAAGGCAAGTTCCTCCTAAAACCCCTGCAGACCTGTGGGATCACAGACACTGAGGTCCAGCGTGAGAAAGACATAGCAGATGCACAGAGAGGGCCAGGGGAGCCCAGGGTCAGGGCAGCTGATCCGAATCAGGAGTCCCAGAAGAGGTGATCCTGAAGGCCCCTTCCGTTGGGTGAGGCTGTGGATTTGTCTGACTTAACTCCCTGCTGTGTTCCATTATAATGTCTGATAGAGTGCCCGCGTAGGAGGCGCTCAAGAGATGTTTGTGAATGAGTGGCAGTGACACCTGGCACGAATCCTGAAAGATGGGTACCAACTAGAAGCAGCTAGTGCTGTAGCTCCACAGGGGGCAGAGTGGGCAACGGCAGCTTTGAGATGTCTTGGTTATGAGAGATGATTGCTCTTCTTTCACGCGTCCAGCCCTGAAATAAGATACGAAAGTGCAGGAGCGGAGTGGACGCGATCCCTGTACCCTCCCTGCAGCGGGGGTAGAAAGGCAGAAACCAGCCCAACCGAAGCCTGAAAGATAGAGCTTGACACTGAGTTGGCCCCCCAAATCCTCATGAACCTCTGATTTAGACCCCTGCAATGCTCTAGGCCAGATTAAAACCTGGACTTCCTCCAGTGAGCTGCCACCAGCTTTCTTACTACTTGGCACCCAAATCATCTCGCAACAGCCCATTACTGTTGAGACCTTGCCAGTAGGGGAAAGGGTTTTGGATACTGTCTACCTTCAGCTCACTGAGAGGTAATCCCTGCTCCCCTTCTCTCTGAAATCTGCTTCTTAGGGAAGAAGCTGAAAGAAAGGGAAAACTTGATTTAAAACTTTAACAGTCTCCTTTTTTCCAGTTGAGTACACGTCTTCACCTCTTATTTTCACACCTTTCTGAGCAGAGTATGATCTGATAATTATGAATGGATACAATTATCTCTCAATTAAGCAGAAACTATTATAAGGACTGAAAATCATGGATGTTGGAAACTCTTCTAAAACTCTTTTAGACAATTATACACCCAGTATTCTCAGAACATTGTCTAAGAAATTTTAGTGTGATTAAATAAAAATATAAACTGAAAATCTCTCCATATAGTTACAGTTATTTGTAATTATGTACAACTACATATATGGTTGGAGTAGGAAATGGCAACTCACTCCAGTTAATCTACCTGGAGAATTCCATGGACAGAGAAGCCTGGCGGGCTACAGTCCATAGGGTTGCAGAGAGTTGCCACAACTGAGTGACTGAGAAGGGATGCACACATGCACCTAGGATAAGGATATTGACTGCACTACAACTAGTGACTGATCTTTGTGCCCCCAGAACTAGAGCCAAGGAGTCATAACCTGAGTCCTGGGAACTGAGGTCAGAATTTAAAAGAAATGCCCAAGATTATAGCCTTTCGTATGACGTAAAGTTCTCTGTATGGTTAAGCCAGCTAGTTGTTCTAATATTGTTGAATAGGTGACATCCAGAGACAAATTCTGCTTTCTCTATTCCTTTTATATCCACAGTTATCATAGACTTTCTAATCAGAGTGAGAGAGCAGTGACACACACACACACAGACAGACACACACACAGACAGACACACACACCCCCACCCACCCACTCATCCACCCCCCCTGCAGACGAGACTGTTGCTGGATCAGTAGCTGGGCCAGTACCCCTCAGTGGGCCAGCTCTGGGCAAACTTCATCTTCATGAAATGAGTAACTGTGTAGATTAAACTCCTAGTTTTCAACTAGTATTTTAGGTACTGTGTAGAGTGAAATTATGTAGTTTGGGGACAGAATTTGAGACTGTTGACCTCAGTCTCAAAATGACCCAAACGAGGCAGCTGTGCCTGCATGTAGTAGGTTATAATCCAGAATAAGAACCTAGCTGGTCAGGACTGGATCCCCCTGACCTGGCAGGGCCTTCCCCACCCTCGACGGGAACAGTGTCTCCCTCCAGTCCAGAGCAGGCTGAGACCAGCAGGCAAGGGGCTTTACCTTGTCGGTGCTCCAAGAACACTTGTTTCTCCATCATTCAGCCTCTACCCGCTTGCGTTTCCTGAATTTTGTCCCCTTCCTTGAGTCTTGCCTGAGGGCTGAGACTGAACTTTACAAGGATCATTGTCTGGGTGGACTGTCAATTTAGAAATTATCCCTACTCCTTTAAATTTAGTTAAATAAAAATATAAACTGAAAATCTCTCCATATAGTTACAGTTATTTGTAATTATGTACAACTACATATATGGTTGGAGTAGGAAATGGCAACTCACTCCAGTTAATCTACCTGGAGAATTCCATGGACAGAGAAGCCTGGCGGGCTACAGTCCATAGGGTTGCAGAGAGTTGCCACAACTGAGTGACTGAGAAGGGATGCACACATGCACCTAGGATAAGGATATTGACTGCACTACAACTAGTGACTGATCTTTGTGCCCCCAGAACTAGAGCCAAGGAGTCATAACCTGAGTCCTGGGAACTGAGGTCAGAATTTAAAAGAAATGCCCAAGATTATAGCCTTTCGTATGACGTAAAGTTCTCTGTATGGTTAAGCCAGCTAGTTGTTCTAATATTGTTGAATAGGTGACATCCAGAGACAAATTCTGCTTTCTCTATTCCTTTTATATCCACAGTTATCATAGACTTTCTAATCAGAGTGAGAGAGCAGTGACACACACACACACAGACAGACACACACACAGACAGACACACACCCCCACCCACCCACTCATCCACCCCCCCTGCAGACGAGACTGTTGCTGGATCAGTAGCTGGGCCAGTACCCCTCAGTGGGCCAGCTCTGGGCAAACTTCATCTTCATGAAATGAGTAACTGTGTAGATTAAACTCCTAGTTTTCAACTAGTATTTTAGGTACTGTGTAGAGTGAAATTATGTAGTTTGGGGACAGAATTTGAGACTGTTGACCTCAGTCTCAAAATGACCCAAACGAGGCAGCTGTGCCTGCATGTAGTAGGTTATAATCCAGAATAAGAACCTAGCTGGTCAGGACTGGATCCCCCTGACCTGGCAGGGCCTTCCCCACCCTCGACGGGAACAGTGTCTCCCTCCAGTCCAGAGCAGGCTGAGACCAGCAGGCAAGGGGCTTTACCTTGTCGGTGCTCCAAGAACACTTGTTTCTCCATCATTCAGCCTCTACCCGCTTGCGTTTCCTGAATTTTGTCCCCTTCCTTGAGTCTTGCCTGAGGGCTGAGACTGAACTTTACAAGGATCATTGTCTGTGGGACCTGTGATCATCTGTCAGGTTCGTGATGCCTCTCTCGACCAAAGTAGGACAGTAGAAAATGAAAAGCAAAATCCCTACCACCCCTGCTGCCGCATGGCTCTAGTTCTTCTCATTGCCGTTAATTCTACTGGTTTCCTCCATAATCTGATTAATGTGCTTATGCTGCCGTGTTTTGATTCTCAACCTTTGAATGTGTTTCAGAAATAACCTGGAACTACCCAGTGGTCTTTTGGCCTTCTATCACTAAACTCATTCAGCTCAATTAATTTCACAAGGCTCTATTTCACTATATTTCTTGGTCATCCTATTTTTCTTAGGCCTCTTTACATCTTGCTCAAATACATCCTCAGGTATATATTTTTTAAAGTGATGTGTAGGAGGCAAATTTTTGAAAATTATCTTCTGAAATAATGTGTGAAATTATTTGGCTTTACTTAATTGATTATTGGGCTTCCCTGGTGCCTCAGATGGTAAAGAATCTACCTGCAGTGTGGAAGACCTGTGTTTGACCCATATATATATATATATGTATGTATATATGGCTATATGTATGTTCTACTATAGAATACATACATTTTCTAGTATGTGATTTGTTCTATTTGCTTTTTGTGTATTGTTCACTTGATATTTAGGAAGGTTTCTATTATACTATAGTGGTTACCTTTATGATTATAACTTTAAGTAATACCTTTGGTCCTCTATTTTAGGTCCTTATGAGCAATGACAAAATTAATATATCCTATCTCCTTCTCTTTCTTCTTTTTTCACAATTACCTGATGCTGGTCAATACTATTATATTCTTTATTGTTTATCTTTGTACTATTAAATGATACATTTTGACTCCCAACTACTTTAGAAACTTTAACCTGCCTCTTTCAATCAGTGAAATTAATTTGCTTCCCATTTTCTTTCTCCCCTCTCCTGATTTTGTTAATTTGATCATTTCTGCAAGGGCAGACCAATAATATTTACATTCTGAGATGTCACTGTAATTCCATCTTTTATCTTACCACAAATTTGCTATGTTAATTATATAGGTACATTATACTTAATTCTCACAGAATAGTATTTTTCTGTACTGTCTTTTGTTATCCCTTGCTTGGCCACAGTTCATTTCTAGTAGCTTCCTCAAGAATTGCTCACTGAAATAGTAATCCTTGAGTTCTTGAATGTTCAATATTGCTTTCCTGTAACTAAACAGAGGTAGTCTCTCTAGATAGAAAACCTGTGAGTCACACTTTATTTTCTTGAATATCATGTATATGTTGCATTATGATTTTCTGGCACTACTTTTTTTAAAAATTTGACTTTGTGTTTTATTTCAATGGGCACACTTTATCCCTTTTTAAACTTTTATTTATTTAAATTATTTTAATTGGAATATAATTATTTACAATATTGTGATGGTTTTTGCCATGTGTAAGCATGAAATCAGCCACAGGTGGGCACACTTTATTCCATAAATTTGGGAAAGCTAGGCTAGGTCTCATGGTCAATAGTCACAGTTATTAAGCAAGTAAACATGAAGCCACTTTCACGCCTGCTTCTATTTCTTTGTCTTCAGTCTCATCTGGCATTGAATTATGGAATTATCCTTACTTGTAACCCACTTAAAAGTGACATATCTTTTTATCTTATTGACTAAAGGAGTTTAATATTTGAACTCTGAAACATGAGTCTGAGCAAACTCCGGGAGCTGGTGAAGGACAGGGAAGCCTGGCAGGCTGCAGTCCATGGGGTCACAAAGAGTCAGACGTGACTGAGTGGCTGAACAGCAAAGGTGTTTTAATACTTGAAGCCTGAAGCTTTATTGCAATAACTCAGTTTTGACCGCTCCTGGTCAGTTTTCTCTGGCTACCATTTGTGCCCTTTTATATATAGATTCAAGTTTTTGTTTATTTCAGAAGACTTTCAGTCACATTTTAACTTTAAATATTTGTTGTTTTGGGTTTCCTTCTTTGAGTCTGCAATTATGTTGGATTTCTTTTGTGTTTCTCCTGCATGTATCTTTTTTCCCCTTTTATTTCTTATTGACCTTTTGTTTCCACTTTATTTTGTTCATTTTTCTTATGAGTATGCTTTTTCCCATATTTTTTCTCAATCTAGATAATTTCTTTTATTTATTTATTTATTTTGGTGGGGGTGGGGTGGGGAGGGAGGGGAGCAGGCGGGCCACTTCTATTGGTCTTTCATTTCTCCATTTTCATCCATCTTTGTTCTTTGGCCCGTGTGGGCCTCCCATCACGGTGGCCTCTGTTGTCTCATAGCACTGGCTCCGGGTGCATGCGTGCCAGAGGTCCGGCTTGGTAGTTGGACACATCAGTCCAGCTGCTCTGCGGCATGTGGGATCTTCCCAGGCCAAGGATCGAACCGGCACCCCTTGCCCTGCCAGGCAGTGTCCTTACCCACTGGACCACCAGGGAAGTCCTCAATCTAGATCATTTCTAATGCTTTTTCCAATTTCATTTTTTTTCTATGATAGTTTGGTTTTATTTTGTGTTTATGTATTTTTCCTTCTATTATGTGGACCATATTCAATAACCAAGGTTTGACCATTTTTCATGCACAAACATTTTTTATGGTTCAACTTACTGTTTTTCTCTTGAATGAGCCAGCTCATAGTGTATTTGTTCCTGTTGCGCTCTTCCTTTTCTCCCTGAGTTCTTACACTTTTACTTTGTAATTCTGTTTCAGAGAGGTAATTGCTTGGATTAATTACGTTTAATTTCCTGAGAAATGCTTGTTCACAACTTTCATCTGTCTCATAGCAATCATGTTTAGTAAATATTATTCATTTATGAGCAAGTTTTACTGCTCTTGTTTTTGGGTAACTGGCTTTCAACGTTGTATTAAGCTCTCATTTAATTTTTGTGTTTTAATAAGCTACATTTTCCTAAAGCCAGCATTAGGTCTCTGTGGGTGGAGTGGGCTGGGAGGTGTGTGTGCAGATGAGGCGCCAATACTCGCTGGTTTTCACCAGGCGAAGTCGTCCCCACTGCCCCAGCGACAGAGTCCTCCCTGAAAGCGTGACGTAGATGTGTAATATTCTGCCAGAAAGGAGGGCAGGAAGTGGTGGTGTATTTACTTCCATTTTTTTCTAGCCCACCTCCTCCGCATTTCTGAACCAACCAGATACAGAACGTCTTTCTGCCACCAGACTGGTTGACCTTAGCACCCGTACTTATTGTTGCAAAGTATAGATATATTTTTCATTTCAGTGCACTCCTTGCTTTCCCTAGGTGTACTTTTGCTGGTACTTTATTTATTTTTTTTTTTTTTAAAGATTTATTTATTTATTTTTACTTTGGGCGGGGGTCGGGTTGGGGAGGGAGGGGAGCGGGCGGGCCACCTCTATTGGTCTTTCATTTCTCTATTTTCATTCGTCTTCCTTCTTTGGCTCCTGTGGGCCTCCCATCGCGGTGGCATCTGTCGTTGCAGAGCAGCGGCTCTGGGCGCATGCACTCCAGAGCTCCAGCTCAGTGATTGGACACATCAGTCCAGCTGCTCCGCGGCACGTGGGATCTTCCCAGGCCAGGGCTCGAACCGGCGCCCCTTGCACTGCAAGGCGGTGTCCTTATCCACTGGACCACCAGGGGAAGCCCTTGCTGGTACTTTATAAGATATGTTGCTCCTGTGCCCTCTCCTCATTCCTTCATTTCTGCCTTCTGCTTGATTTAATCTGCTTTAACCCTACCTTACACATCCCTCATATTCTGTCGTGGAAGGTAGTGATAGTGTACAAAGGTTAAGACTGTGAACTGTGGAATCAAATTGCCTTAGTTCTAATCTTAGTTCTCAATTTGTTATCTCTGTGATATTCTGCAGATTATTTAATATCGTGTGCCTCAATAACTTCATCAGAAACAAATGGCTGTCGTAGTTATAGCTGTGGTTTAGTGCAGAGTTACATGAGTTATTGTGTGCAGAGTTTTACAAACAGTACTTCAAAAGGTACTTGGCTTCCCTGATGGCTCAAATGATAAAGCACCTGCCTGCAATGCAGGACACCAGGGGTCCATCCCTGGATGGGGAAGATGCCCTGGAGTAGGAAATGGCAACTCACTCCAGCATTCTTGGCCTGGAGAATTCCATGGACGAAGGAGCCTGAGTGACTTTCATTTTAACCTGGAAAAGCTGTGTTCCATGTTCTGCCAGAAGAGGAGGCAGTGGTGGTGTATTTACTTCCATTTTTTTCTAGCCCACCTCCTCCGCATTTCTGAACCAACCAGATACAGAACGTCTTTCTGCCACCAGACTGGTTGACCTTAGCACCCGTACTTATTGTTGCAAAGTATAGATATATTTTTCATTTCAGTGCACTCCTTGCTTTCCCTAGGTGTACTTTTGCTGGTACTTTATTTATTTATTTTTGGGCGGAGGTCGGGTTGGGGAGGGAGGGGAGCGGGCGGGCCACCTCTATTGGTCTTTCATTTCTCTATTTTCATTCGTCTTCCTTCTTTGGCTCCTGTGGGCCTCCCATCGCGGTGGCATCTGTCGTTGCAGAGCAGCGGCTCTGGGCGCATGCACTCCAGAGCTCCAGCTCAGTGATTGGACACATCAGTCCAGCTGCTCCGCGGCACGTGGGATCTTCCCAGGCCAGGGCTCGAACCGGCGCCCCTTGCACTGCAAGGCGGTGTCCTTATCCACTGGACCACCAGGGGAAGCCCTTGCTGGTACTTTATAAGATATGTTGCTCCTGTGCCCTCTCCTCATTCCTTCATTTCTGCCTTCTGCTTGATTTAATCTGCTTTAACCCTACCTTACACATCCCTCATATTCTGTCGTGGAAGGTAGTGATAGTGTACAAAGGTTAAGACTGTGAACTGTGGAATCAAATTGCCTTAGTTCTAATCTTAGTTCTCAATTTGTTATCTCTGTGATATTCTGCAGATTATTTAATATCGTGTGCCTCAATAACTTCATCAGAAACAAATGGCTGTCGTAGTTATAGCTGTGGTTTAGTGCAGAGTTACATGAGTTATTGTGTGCAGAGTTTTACAAACAGTACTTCAAAAGGTACTTGGCTTCCCTGATGGCTCAAATGATAAAGCACCTGCCTGCAATGCAGGACACCAGGGGTCCATCCCTGGATGGGGAAGATGCCCTGGAGTAGGAAATGGCAACTCACTCCAGCATTCTTGCCTGGAGAATTCCATGGACGAAGGAGCCTGGAGGGCTGTGGTCCATGGGATTGCAGAAGAGTCAGACACAACTGAGTGACTTTCATTTTTTAACCTGGAACATAATAATTGCTCTATAGTTGATTACCTATTATTATTGTTCTTTTTATTGCTTTCACTAAAAATGTCATTTGTTAGATTTAAAAAATTTTCTTTCTTTGTACTTTTGGATGATTTCTAAGAGGAAGAAGAAAATCCTGACTTAGCATTCACACCAGTAGAGTGCCCTTTCTCTTTCTGCTGCTTGTTTTCCTCAGTGTCTATGGATCCTTAGCTGTCCATTCATATTTAAGAATGACAGATTTTGGTTGACTCTATGGTTCACCTGGGTTTCTCCTGCTATTTCTGGTCTTTCTGTGTCCTGAGATTCTTGACTACCTGCCTGGGAAGATGTACAGGGCAAGACATACTGTGGGTTTCCCTTCAGGGTGTATTCTGAGCTGTGGACATCTGGGTTCAAGTCATTTCTCTCAGAAATTTGAATCCATTCTCCAACTAGTGCCAAAACAAGGAGGGCCTTATTCTCAGGCATCAGCTTCCACTCTGGGAACTCTAAGCCCTTCTAGGGAGATTGGCTTGATTTCTTTGGCGACTATTTCCTGTATTCCGCCATTCAACCTGGAGATAAACGTTGATGCCGTGGGGAGCGGAGGAGGCCAACGGTGCACCCCTTCGCAGGCTCTTTGCCAACGAGCGTCCACGGGCAGGACTAGCTGCTGCTCTGTGCGAGTGGGAAGGTGGGCCATCAGTCTGCAGGCTCGTCTTTAGGGAGGGGATAGTAGACAAGGGGGTACAGAGAGGAGTCTCTCAAAGTCAGCAGGGGCTGAAAGTGGAAGTGGGAGGAGTGGCAGGAACAGGGCAATTCTTCATTTCATGGAGAGAAAGAGCCATTGCTGGGGAGCTGAGAGTCTCATTCAGGTCAAAATTGTGAGGAAAGATTGAGGAGGGGAGGACAAGGATATGGTCAACAGTATGGACAACCGGAAGGAAGTTGAAAGCAGTGTGTGTGGTGGCTTGCAAAAATGGCTGTAAATGTTATCAAAGTGTCAGAAGGGGACTTACCTGGCGGTCCAGAGGTTAAGAATTTGCCTTCCAATGCTAGAGATGTGGATTCGATCCCTGGTTGGAGAACTAAGATTCCACAACTAGATATCTCTGTGCTGCAGCAACCAAGGCCCAGTGCAAGCCAAAAAAAGAGAAAAGAATGTAGGCATTAAAAAAAAAAGTATCAGGCATACATTTTTATTTTTGCTTTAATGAGGAGCTGACTGTCTCTGATGCAGAGAGGAATCAAAGGCAGAAATGGGAGCTTAGAACAGCCTGGGGACTGTACCCTTGTATATCTGTTTATATTCTTACATGGGAAAGACATCTTTTTCTTCCTCTGGAGCCGTGTGGAGTCACAGTTCTCTTTACATGTTGGCTGAATGGGGAGACGGTCCCATGTCTAACACACCCTTTATAAATGGACCCAAGTGAACAGTCTTACCTGCATTTTGTTCAAATCTTCCAAGTAAGTGAGAAGTCAACAGAAATGATACGAACTGGGCCCCAAAGAATTCTAGTTGACACTCTTGGTTCAGATCCTTGCTGTCTGTAAATTTACAGAGGACTTTCAAAGCAAAGGTATCGCCCCTTAAGAGGTATACTCTGAGAAGTGTGCATTTGTTTTTATTTGTTTAAAATAAGCTTGGATCCCAGCAATGCAGTTTGATCAGAAAGGCTCGTCCATCCTCTGTGTCATCAGTTTGTGCATTTGCAAGAAGGAAAACTATTATTAAGCAAGACATTTGAGACTTAAGAATCAGTCATTCATTCTGTCTGTGAGCCCTTTATCATTTTGCTCCAGTGAACCAGTAAGGCACAGGTAGGGAGGATACATTGTCTACAAACTTCCCTATCAAATGTTTACATGCTTATAATAAATATGCAAACTTATGTAAAATATAACAGATAAGTTTTCAGTTCCTTCTTTTTTCTTGAGCAATTCCCAAAATAGTCTGTGTGACACAAGTTCCATAAAATGCTTTGTAAAGTGTGAGGGTTTGTAGTCTATTAAATTGGGGAATTACTACTGCATTAATTTTTTTCTTTAAAATTTATAAAGGAGATTACTATGTTTAAAAAATCCAAGAAGTTCTGCAATATACAGAAGAATTTAGTTTGTGCAAGTTTGAGTTTCCCAAACATGGGCTTTTTTCTTTCTATGCAATTCCCAGCATCCCATAGATTGCATAGAGGGAAGACATTTCACTCTAGAGCCACGACTGTGGTCCAAGCACCCACTTGGATGGTGCTGAGGACCACAGCTGGTCTCTGTGGGCCAGGATCCCTGGACTCTCTGCCTAATTCTGATGCCTCTAAAGATGGCTTGCTCCAGAGCATTCAGTCTCCTAAATATTCAGCCCAGTGGCTTGTTACGGTGGAATAAGTATGCCTGTGATGGATACTCTTCCCTTTTGGCATTCTAAGGGAACACACAATATCCTTTGGAATTCCCCAGGCCTCCCATTAATAAAGTATCTCATGTACTTAAGCAGACTCTTATGATAAAATATTTTAACATAATTTGGAAGTTTCTATAATATAAAATAATAATAATATAATAATTTATTTCTAGAATATAATAAAGGGTACATTTAAACGGCACTTAGGTATTTATACAATTCCTTTCTCTGTGCTTCTATAGCTCATAACTTGTATTTCTCTTATAACACATAACACATTCTGTATTTTGTTACTGAGAGTAGGGTATACATTTTTTTTTTCTTATCTATCAGATGACAAATTACTTTGGAGCAAGGACTATGACTTTTCCTCTTTTTTCCCTTTGGGTAACATTTCAATCTGGGTTTTATACAATAGGGGTTTAGTAGATGGTTGTTAAGTGTTTGGCTAATATTTATAACACCCCTATGGAAAGACTTGGGGAAGTCTCTTTATGTCTATTTCATTTATGGGAAAACTGAAAAGTTAGAACGATAGAGTCATTTTCTCCAAGATGAACTACTTATGTCAGAAGTAAGATAAAAATCAAATTTCATGGACCCTAAATTAGAGGCTAAAAAGAAAGCTTAAGAAATCATATCCTGAATACAAAGTCTCTTTTCCTTGTGGTTGTCACAGGCCTCTAGGAATCCAGCCAATAAAGCCCAGGAGTGGGACTGGCTGGTTAACAGAATGGCAAAATGAACAGAGTGCTGGATTTAGAAGCGTAGGTCCTGGTTCCAGCTCCGTCCTTGATCTGACTGATGGTGATACAAAGATAAAAAAGACGTGGCCCTGGCCTCAGGAAACTCAGTCCAAGTAAACAGCTGAATGACTTGTATTTATGTACTACAGTCACATGCTATCACAAGCTGTAGAAGCAGAAGTGGAGAGATTAATTACCACTGCTTGAGGACGTCAGGGGGGCTATGCGAACATATCTTCTGAGGTGGGCTTTGAAGGATGAATAGGAGTTGGCCAGGCAAAACAAAGGGAAAAGGGAAATTCCAGACAGAGGAAAGAGTGTATGTAAAGTTAAAGAAGCCTATAAAAGCACACTAAGCTGTGGGTTAGTTGTCTTTAGGGTTGAGTTTATGTGGGAGGAATGGCAGGGGTGGGGTTGGCCGAAGAAGTAACTAGAAAGGTGGATTTTCACCTCCTTGGTTAAATTTATTCCTAAGTAATTTATTCTTTTCGATGCAATTAAAAAAAGGGTTATTTTCTTAATTTCTCTTTTTGGTAGTTGGAGATTAGTGTTTAAAAATGCAACTTAAAAAAATAAAAAATGCAACTTATTTCAGCATATTGATTTTGTATCCTGTAACTTTATTGAATTTATTAGTTCTAACAATTTTTGGCTGGGATCTTTAGGGTTTTCTGTATAATATAATGTTATCTGCAAACAGATAATTTTACTTCTTCTTTCTGATTGGATGCCTTCTTTTAATTGCTCTGGCTAGGAGTTTGTTGAATAAAACTGGTGAGAGTGAGTATCTTTGTTCTTTTTTTAATGTGATAGAGTTTATTTTTTAAGGCAACTTTAGGTTCAGGGCAAAATTGAGAAAAGGTACAGAGATATCCTGTAAACACCCTGCCTGCACACATGCACAGCCTCTGCTGTTATCAACTGTCCCCACCAGCGTGGTATACTTGTTACAACTGATGCTTCCTCGTGGACAAATCATTATCATCCAGGGTTCACAGTTAACTCTAGGACTCACTTTTGCCATTGCACTTCCTGTGGAATAGGGCTTTCCTAGTGGCTCTGATGGTAAAGAGTCTGCCTGCAATGTGGGAGACCTAGATTTGATCCCTGGGTCAGGAAGATTCCCTGGAGAAGGAAATGGCAACTCACTCCAGTATTCTTGCCTGGAGAATTCCATGGACAGAGGAACCTGGCAGGCTACAGTCCATAGGGTCACAAAAAATCAGACACAATTGAACGACTAACACACAAGGGTTTGGACAAATTTATCTATCCACCATTGGTAGATAAATTTTTTTTTTAATATTTATTTATTTATTTTGGGGGAGGTGGGTTGGGGAGGGAGGGGGGTGGGTGGGCCACTTCCATTGGTCTTTCATTTATCCATTTTCATCTGTCTTTGTTCCTTGGCCCCTGTGGGCCTCCCATCGCAGTGGCCTCTATTGTCGCAGAGCGCCGGCTCTGGGTGCATGTGCTCCAGAGCTCCGGTTTGGTAGTTGGACACATCCGTCCAGCTGCTTCATGGCACGTGAGATCTTCCCAGGCCAGGGATCGAACCAGCGCCCTTTGCACTGCAAGACAGTGTCTTTACCCACTGGACCACCAGGGAAACCCCCTGGTAGATGAATTTATCTATCCACTACCCAATGGCAGATAGGGGCATCTATCCACCATTCTGTGTGATATAGAATAGTTTCACTCTCTAAAAATTCTCTGTGTTCTGCTTATACATCTCTCCCTTTCTCCTAATGCCTAGCAACTACTTATCTTTTTACCTAAATATTATCTTCTTATCAAGTCATGAGATTTGTTGAGGGCTTTAAGAGAAAAACTGACGAAATTGGATATGCCCCTGGAAAGTAGGGAATATGTTTTCTTCTGCAGTGTAATTTTCTTTTTGGGGGGGAGCAGTGGGAGGTGGTGTGGGGAGGGAGGGGGATGGGTGGGCCACTTCTACTGGTCTTTCATTTCTCCATTTCATCCATTTTTGTTCTTTGGCCCCTGTGGGCCTCCCATCGCGGTGGCCTCTGTTGTCGCAGAGCACCGGCTCTGGGCACATGCGCTCCAGAGCTCCGGCTCGGTAATTGGACACATCGGTCCAGCCGCTCCGCGGCACGTGGGATCATCCCAGGCCAGGGATGGAACCGGCGCCCCTTGCACTGCAAGGCGGTTTCCTTACCCACTGGACCACCAGGGAAGCCCGAGAAGTGTAATTTTCTGACTGCTGATATGTGTCACTGAGTAGTTACTCTACAACTATTGATCAAATGAATGAGTATATTTTAGGGAGCAAAGACTTCGCAGACCGTCTTGAGTATTTGCAAAAGCAGAGTTTGGAGAGTAGGTTCTGCCTGGGTTTGAGCTTCTGTCTGAGGACGTTGGAGCTGTGCTTTCCCTGTGTGGGTGATCATCCAGACAGATTTCATAGAGATCCTACCCATCCGCCAGGATGTCCTCATGGCAGCCTCCCACAGCGGTTGTTTTCAGCATGGCCGGGCTCCGCAGTGACTATGACAGCGGAGAGGAGAGGCCGGGCGGAGATCGTCCGGTTGTCCCAGCGCCACTTGTGTCTCACTGCTTTCTGTGCTGCACACGCAGGCTGGAGTCACTGACCTGCGACAAGCAGAGCAAATTATTTTCTGCTAATGAGCTTAATTATCAAGTTCTCTATTTGAGATAAACTTTAAAATGTTGTAAAGGCCTTCCGAATTTTGTACTCGTGGTAAAATGGTAGAATGCTTCTCTTTGAAACTACCCAATGGCAGATAGGGGCATCTATCCACCATTCTGTGTGATATAGAATAGTTTCACTCTCTAAAAATTCTCTGTGTTCTGCTTATACATCTCTCCCTTTCTCCTAATGCCTAGCAACTACTTATCTTTTTACCTAAATATTATCTTCTTATCAAGTCATGAGATTTGTTGAGGGCTTTAAGAGAAAAACTGACGAAATTGGATATGCCCCTGGAAAGTAGGGAATATGTTTTCTTCTGCAGTGTAATTTTCTTTTTGGGGGGGAGCAGTGGGAGGTGGTGTGGGGAGGGAGGGGGATGGGTGGGCCACTTCTACTGGTCTTTCATTTCTCCATTTCATCCATTTTTGTTCTTTGGCCCCTGTGGGCCTCCCATCGCGGTGGCCTCTGTTGTCGCAGAGCACCGGCTCTGGGCACATGCGCTCCAGAGCTCCGGCTCGGTAATTGGACACATCGGTCCAGCCGCTCCGCGGCACGTGGGATCATCCCAGGCCAGGGATGGAACCGGCGCCCCTTGCACTGCAAGGCGGTTTCCTTACCCACTGGACCACCAGGGAAGCCCGAGAAGTGTAATTTTCTGACTGCTGATATGTGTCACTGAGTAGTTACTCTACAACTATTGATCAAATGAATGAGTATATTTTAGGGAGCAAAGACTTCGCAGACCGTCTTGAGTATTTGCAAAAGCAGAGTTTGGAGAGTAGGTTCTGCCTGGGTTTGAGCTTCTGTCTGAGGACGTTGGAGCTGTGCTTTCCCTGTGTGGGTGATCATCCAGACAGATTTCATAGAGATCCTACCCATCCGCCAGGATGTCCTCATGGCAGCCTCCCACAGCGGTTGTTTTCAGCATGGCCGGGCTCCGCAGTGACTATGACAGCGGAGAGGAGAGGCCGGGCGGAGATCGTCCGGTTGTCCCAGCGCCACTTGTGTCTCACTGCTTTCTGTGCTGCACACGCAGGCTGGAGTCACTGACCTGCGACAAGCAGAGCAAATTATTTTCTGCTAATGAGCTTAATTATCAAGTTCTCTATTTGAGATAAACTTTAAAATGTTGTAAAGGCCTTCCGAAACCTTTTGTTCTCACAGGTACTCGTGGTAAAATGGTAGAATGCTCTGGCCCCTCACAACCCAGCAGCTGAGATGCTCAGATAATGAGGACAGTGCCCACCTGCCTCGTCACACCTGGAATTTTACTGAATGTCCACAACAAGTGGGCAGGAGAACAATTATTAGCCTCCTTTTACAGATGAGGAAACTGAGCCCCATGGGTGTGTCGCTTCAGCCTGTCCCATCCTGATCTAGTTCCCTTTCCATTCCATGATGCTCTCTTCCCTTCCTCGTTGGGAAACCTGGCAGGCTCTCCTTTGGGACTTTACCCCAGAGGCTGATTGGATGAGAAAGACATCATTGGGAGCAGTGACCGTTTTCTCAATTTCCTGATAGGAGAGAGAAAGGCCCAGATAGTCTGCTGGTCCCCAAGGCCTCAGGGAAGCCGGGCTCCGGGGATCCTATCCTACATACATGATGTCTGCTGGGTACCGTGTTCTCCAGGCTCAGGAGATCCTCAGTCACCCAACCTCCCTTTCTTGAGCACCTAGTCCTCATCCAGCACAGGCTTGGCTTTGGAGACTTCCATTTGCTTATGAATCACCTGGATAGCATGCTCAAATGCATGCTCTGTAGTTCTGGGGTGGCCTGAGATCCTGCTTTTATCATATGTAACCAAGTGTTGCTGATACTGCTGGTGCACAGACCACGCTTTGAGCCACCAACAAGGACACAAGGAGGAAAGTCCGGAGGCAGCCTTGCCCTCAAATTGCTCCCTGACGGAGAAAACAAGACCAGAGGGGCAGAGGCCTTTGTAGCGCTTCAGGGGTTAACAGAGGCTTATGGTGTGGCTGGTGTCTGACGTTGTTGAATGAACAGGCGATGAGAAATGGTAAGGGGTACTGAGCTGTGAATTAGCAAAGGTGAACTGGCAGGGACCAGGCCCAAGGAGCTCAGAAATGTCCACTTTTATACTCTCAAAGCGCTAAGTGGAGGGAAAAGCAAAAAAAGTATTTAGCCTGCCATCTAGGGCTGTTGTCGTTTAGTTGCTAAGTTGTGACTCACTCTTCTGTGACCCTATGGACTATAGCTTGCTGCGTCCATGGAATTTCCCAGGCAAGAATACTGGAGCTGGTTTCCATTTCCTTCTCCAGGGGATCTTCCCTACTCAGGGATCAAACCTACATTTCCTGCATTGGCAGGAGGATTCTTTGCCTTCTGAGCCACCAGGAATATCCTCTAGGGTAGTAACATTCAACCCTTTCTTTTTGGACCATGACCAACAATTACACAATAAGGAATAAGTTGTTGTATTGTGTGCTGGTATACTTTGTGTGTATGGGTATATGTGTGTAGAAGTAGGCATATGCCCGGTGTTCTCCTCATCCTGATCTAGTTCCCTTTCCATTCCATGATGCTCTCTTCCCTTCCTCGTTGGGAAACCTGGCAGGCTCTCCTTTGGGACTTTACCCCAGAGGCTGATTGGATGAGAAAGACATCATTGGGAGCAGTGACCGTTTTCTCAATTTCCTGATAGGAGAGAGAAAGGCCCAGATAGTCTGCTGGTCCCCAAGGCCTCAGGGAAGCCGGGCTCCGGGGATCCTATCCTACATACATGATGTCTGCTGGGTACCGTGTTCTCCAGGCTCAGGAGATCCTCAGTCACCCAACCTCCCTTTCTTGAGCACCTAGTCCTCATCCAGCACAGGCTTGGCTTTGGAGACTTCCATTTGCTTATGAATCACCTGGATAGCATGCTCAAATGCATGCTCTGTAGTTCTGGGGTGGCCTGAGATCCTGCTTTTATCATATGTAACCAAGTGTTGCTGATACTGCTGGTGCACAGACCACGCTTTGAGCCACCAACAAGGACACAAGGAGGAAAGTCCGGAGGCAGCCTTGCCCTCAAATTGCTCCCTGACGGAGAAAACAAGACCAGAGGGGCAGAGGCCTTTGTAGCGCTTCAGGGGTTAACAGAGGCTTATGGTGTGGCTGGTGTCTGACGTTGTTGAATGAACAGGCGATGAGAAATGGTAAGGGGTACTGAGCTGTGAATTAGCAAAGGTGAACTGGCAGGGACCAGGCCCAAGGAGCTCAGAAATGTCCACTTTTATACTCTCAAAGCGCTAAGTGGAGGGAAAAGCAAAAAAAGTATTTAGCCTGCCATCTAGGGCTGTTGTCGTTTAGTTGCTAAGTTGTGACTCACTCTTCTGTGACCCTATGGACTATAGCTTGCTGCGTCCATGGAATTTCCCAGGCAAGAATACTGGAGCTGGTTTCCATTTCCTTCTCCAGGGGATCTTCCCTACTCAGGGATCAAACCTACATTTCCTGCATTGGCAGGAGGATTCTTTGCCTTCTGAGCCACCAGGAATATCCTCTAGGGTAGTAACATTCAACCCTTTCTTTTTGGACCATGACCAACAATTACACAATAAGGAATAAGTTGTTGTATTGTGTGCTGGTATACTTTGTGTGTATGGGTATATGTGTGTAGAAGTAGGCATATGTACACACATACACATATCCAATGCTGAAGCAAATGTCTCTAGAAATGATACTCAAGTTTAATTTTTTTTAGCATCCCCTAGACATAAAGACATAAAAGAAGTAAGTGATACTGGTGTCCAGTAAGCTCTGGGATATGGCAAGGGGACCACATGTCCTGGCTGCAGGTATGGAAGGATGCAGCCACTGCCCTCCAGGATCACTGGCTGGGGCTCTTGTCTGGCCAAGGCCAACCAGAAGCCAGAGGCAAGGGAGCTATGGTGATCGAGTACATGGAGGATGAGACCCCTAGCGGGGGGATGAGTAAATCTTGGGATGGGGGTGGGCAGAAGGTTGGCAAACAGAGACTAACCAACACAAGTATTTACACTTACTCTACGTATATGCTTTGATATTTTCCATTTAATCCTGTGTGTTGATTACATTTCCCTTCCTCCCTCCCTCGCCAATCAGCCATTTCCTCCCTTCCTCCCTCCCTCATGGTGGTTGTTGCTTGCTAAAATTAATATACTCATCAGGGAGTTGTAACTTCCAGTTGGAAAAGCACTGGTCTGAAATAAATAAGGCAAATGCATTTTATTTTGGATACCAGCTTCAGTTGATTTACAATAGTAACCTGAAAGTCTATGCTAGAAAAGATTCTAAGATTGAATCTAGTCTTGTTAGCAAAGACAGTGTTAGTCACTCAGTCCTTTCTGACTCTTTGTGACCTCGTGGACCATAGCCCGGCAGTCTCCTCAGTCTATGGAATTCTCCAGGCAAGAGTACTAGAGCAGGTTGCCATTTCTTTCTCCAGGGGATGTTCTTGGCCCAGGGATTGAAACAGGGTATCCCACATTGCAGCCAGATGCTTTTCTGTCTGAGCTACCAGGGAAGCTCCAAAGAAAGGATGAACAAATGGTTAGCAAAGAAAGGGTGAGCTGTTCCACAGGCCTGCATTGGTTTGGAAGTGGAAAGTGGCGATCCACATGCCACCTATTGGCAGTGATCGTAGAGTGCTATGTGATGGAGAGACGAACATCTTTCTAGTTTGTCCAGTTTGGAAGTGGTATACTTTGTGTGTATGGGTATATGTGTGTAGAAGTAGGCATATGTACACACATACACATATCCAATGCTGAAGCAAATGTCTCTAGAAATGATACTCAAGTTTAATTTTTTTTAGCATCCCCTAGACATAAAGACATAAAAGAAGTAAGTGATACTGGTGTCCAGTAAGCTCTGGGATATGGCAAGGGGACCACATGTCCTGGCTGCAGGTATGGAAGGATGCAGCCACTGCCCTCCAGGATCACTGGCTGGGGCTCTTGTCTGGCCAAGGCCAACCAGAAGCCAGAGGCAAGGGAGCTATGGTGATCGAGTACATGGAGGATGAGACCCCTAGCGGGGTGATGAGTAAATCTTGGGATGGGGGTGGGCAGAAGGTTGGCAAACAGAGACTAACCAACACAAGTATTTACACTTACTCTACGTATATGCTTTGATATTTTCCATTTAATCCTGTGTGTTGATTACATTTCCCTTCCTCCCTCCCTCGCCAATCAGCCATTTCCTCCCTTCCTCCCTCCCTCATGGTGGTTGTTGCTTGCTAAAATTAATATACTCATCAGGGAGTTGTAACTTCCAGTTGGAAAAGCACTGGTCTGAAATAAATAAGGCAAATGCATTTTATTTTGGATACCAGCTTCAGTTGATTTACAATAGTAACCTGAAAGTCTATGCTAGAAAAGATTCTAAGATTGAATCTAGTCTTGTTAGCAAAGACAGTGTTAGTCACTCAGTCCTTTCTGACTCTTTGTGACCTCGTGGACCATAGCCCGGCAGTCTCCTCAGTCTATGGAATTCTCCAGGCAAGAGTACTAGAGCAGGTTGCCATTTCTTTCTCCAGGGGATGTTCTTGGCCCAGGGATTGAAACAGGGTATCCCACATTGCAGCCAGATGCTTTTCTGTCTGAGCTACCAGGGAAGCTCCAAAGAAAGGATGAACAAATGGTTAGCAAAGAAAGGGTGAGCTGTTCCACAGGCCTGCATTGGTTTGGAAGTGGAAAGTGGCGATCCACATGCCACCTATTGGCAGTGATCGTAGAGTGCTATGTGATGGAGAGAGACGAACATCTTTCTAGTTTGTCCAGTTTGTCTGTCTTTCTAATACAGGCCACATTCGGTGGGTACCAAAGAGATACTCAGCAGCACTAAGGGAATTTAAATGACCCAAAGATAAGATTAGAATTTAGGAAGAAAGGTTTCAGTCCATGTTTATCATTATTAGTTTTTACCATGCTCTTCTATCCAGGTGTAAGTACTCAGTGCTGTGAGGTCCTCAGTGAATCAAAAGTTGGGAACCAGTTCTCAGCTTTAGAGAGGTCAAGAGGGGGGTTTCTCCAAAGAGGGTCATTGTAGACCTCAGCATGCACATGTCAGGGGTGAGTCTGGCCTGCAGAATTTTCCTAGTAGCACCACAATGGCAGCTGAACGATAAACCTGCAGGTGGGGGTCAGCATCTTTGTAAAGCAAGCCCTGACCAAGTTTCCTCCATAGGGTCAGCCCAACCCAGGTCACATTGAGGCTGGTGCACAATGTGTTTTAATTCACAGAGGAGCTTGTGAACATCCCTCTGGGGCCCAGCCCTGCCCTCTACTTAGTGCACATCACATGCTACTGCAGCAGGCCGCCCCCCCGAGAGCTGGGAAGAGCAGCGCCTCGGCCAGCTCGCTCCCATCTCTGAGCTGGTGAGGGAGCTGCTCCTGCAGGACTGGTTTGGAAGCGGGGAGCCATACAGAGGATAAGCAGCTGGGACTGAGAAGCGGGGAAGGAGGATAAGACTCCTCTGAGACTCATCTTGCCAGATCTGGGAGATAACATGTTTGACACATATAGTGGTCAGTGGCAAAAAAAAATCAAGGGAGACACATAATGTGAGGCAGAAAATAGTGAAGAGAGTCTTTGTGACCTCGTGGACCATAGCCCGGCAGTCTCCTCAGTCTATGGAATTCTCCAGGCAAGAGTACTAGAGCAGGTTGCCATTTCTTTCTCCAGGGGATGTTCTTGGCCCAGGGATTGAAACAGGGTATCCCACATTGCAGCCAGATGCTTTTCTGTCTGAGCTACCAGGGAAGCTCCAAAGAAAGGATGAACAAATGGTTAGCAAAGAAAGGGTGAGCTGTTCCACAGGCCTGCATTGGTTTGGAAGTGGAAAGTGGCGATCCACATGCCACCTATTGGCAGTGATCGTAGAGTGCTATGTGATGGAGAGAGCGAACATCTTTCTAGTTTGTCCAGTTTGTCTGTCTTTCTAATACAGGCCACATTCGGTGGGTACCAAAGAGATACTCAGCAGCACTAAGGGAATTTAAATGACCCAAAGATAAGATTAGAATTTAGGAAGAAAGGTTTCAGTCCATGTTTATCATTATTAGTTTTTACCATGCTCTTCTATCCAGGTGTAAGTACTCAGTGCTGTGAGGTCCTCAGTGAATCAAAAGTTGGGAACCAGTTCTCAGCTTTAGAGAGGTCAAGAGGGGGGTTTCTCCAAAGAGGGTCATTGTAGACCTCAGCATGCACATGTCAGGGGTGAGTCTGGCCTGCAGAATTTTCCTAGTAGCACCACAATGGCAGCTGAACGATAAACCTGCAGGTGGGGGTCAGCATCTTTGTAAAGCAAGCCCTGACCAAGTTTCCTCCATAGGGTCAGCCCAACCCAGGTCACATTGAGGCTGGTGCACAATGTGTTTTAATTCACAGAGGAGCTTGTGAACATCCCTCTGGGGCCCAGCCCTGCCCTCTACTTAGTGCACATCACATGCTACTGCAGCAGGCCGCCCCCCCGAGAGCTGGGAAGAGCAGCGCCTCGGCCAGCTCGCTCCCATCTCTGAGCTGGTGAGGGAGCTGCTCCTGCAGGACTGGTTTGGAAGCGGGGAGCCATACAGAGGATAAGCAGCTGGGACTGAGAAGCGGGGAAGGAGGGATAAGACTCCCTCTGAGACTCATCTTGCCAGATCTGGGGAGATAACATGTTTGACACATATAGTGGTCAGTGGCAAAAAAAAAAAATCAAGGGAGACACATAATGTGAGGCAGAAAATAGTGAAGAGAGTCTTTGCATCTAGGGAGGAGGCAAAGATGTCACCTTCTGGACCAGCTCCTGAGCAACATGGCTAAAAGGTAAAAAAATATATATATAAACCACGTACTGAGGACACTTCAGGAGTTAGAAGAGGACTGTGTACCAATGACGAGCTCTGGCCATGGCTGATGGCTGGGGAGCCCATGTTTACCCCACTCCCCGGGGAGCACAAAGCCGACTAGCTCTTCCTTAACTCCTGAGCCCATCCTCTCTCCTCCTGCTGTTTCTGGGTATGTAGCATATTCAATACATATTTGATTGAAAAGTAGGTATTGCCTGTCAAGAGTACCATCCAGGAACCTGAAACACTGACCTGGGAATTATGGAGGCAGCCCCAGGAAAAGCCAATAATTATTTAAGGTCAAATTAAATAGGGAAGACGAAGTTACTGGAACTTCCATCCAGACTGGAGAACAATTCTTCTGGAGAAAGTCCAAAGCATGATCATGTGGAGATCCTGTATGTGCTACAGCTGTCATCCGTGACCCACGGTCAGAGTCACAGAGATAGTTTGGGGAATAGCCATGGTTGTTGTACAAAGCCTTTGGTGAGAAATCAAAAATAGCCAAGTTAATTTTATTTTTAAATTTCACTTATTTACTTATTTATTTTTAAATCTTTACAACGTTGTGTTGGCTTCCACCACACAACAGTGTGAATCAGCCACAAATGCACACATTTCCCCTGGCTCAGGCTAAGTTCAGAGACAGCTTGTGAACATCCCTCTGGGGCCCAGCCCTGCCCTCTACTTAGTGCACATCACATGCTACTGCAGCAGGCCGCCCCCCCGAGAGCTGGGAAGAGCAGCGCCTCGGCCAGCTCGCTCCCATCTCTGAGCTGGTGAGGGAGCTGCTCCTGCAGGACTGGTTTGGAAGCGGGGAGCCATACAGAGGATAAGCAGCTGGGACTGAGAAGCGGGGAAGGAGGGATAAGACTCCCTCTGAGACTCATCTTGCCAGATCTGGGGAGATAACATGTTTGACACATATAGTGGTCAGTGGCAAAAAAAAAAAATCAAGGGAGACACATAATGTGAGGCAGAAAATAGTGAAGAGAGTCTTTGCATCTAGGGAGGAGGCAAAGATGTCACCTTCTGGACCAGCTCCTGAGCAACATGGCTAAAAGGTAAAAAAATATATATATAAACCACGTACTGAGGACACTTCAGGAGTTAGAAGAGGACTGTGTACCAATGACGAGCTCTGGCCATGGCTGATGGCTGGGGAGCCCATGTTTACCCCACTCCCCGGGGAGCACAAAGCCGACTAGCTCTTCCTTAACTCCTGAGCCCATCCTCTCTCCTCCTGCTGTTTCTGGGTATGTAGCATATTCAATACATATTTGATTGAAAAGTAGGTATTGCCTGTCAAGAGTACCATCCAGGAACCTGAAACACTGACCTGGGAATTATGGAGGCAGCCCCAGGAAAAGCCAATAATTATTTAAGGTCAAATTAAATAGGGAAGACGAAGTTACTGGAACTTCCATCCAGACTGGAGAACAATTCTTCTGGAGAAAGTCCAAAGCATGATCATGTGGAGATCCTGTATGTGCTACAGCTGTCATCCGTGACCCACGGTCAGAGTCACAGAGATAGTTTGGGGAATAGCCATGGTTGTTGTACAAAGCCTTTGGTGAGAAATCAAAAATAGCCAAGTTAATTTTATTTTTAAATTTCACTTATTTACTTATTTATTTTTAAATCTTTACAACGTTGTGTTGGCTTCCACCACACAACAGTGTGAATCAGCCACAAATGCACACATTTCCCCTGGCTCAGGCTAAGTTCAGAGACAGCTGGGTTTTGTGTAAGAAATGTCGGGACGTGGGTCTGCCAAAGGCTTCAGTTCTCTCTGTCTCTATCTCCATCTCTTCTTCTCTCCTCTCTTATTCTCCTTGCTTTTCTGTTCCCTTCTCTCTTTTGTATCTTTCACTTTATCCAACACAGAGGAACCTGGCATGCCACAGTGCCTGAGGTGATAAACAGTCAGACAAGACTCAGCAACTGAACAACAATAGCATATTTCATCTGTCCATATCTCTTCCCATAATCCTTGTATCTAAACATTTACAAATCTGTAAAAGCCATGAAATGCAAACAGTTGAAAGCACTGTCCTGCAGTAAGAAGCATGAACTTAACTTTTAGTAAAAGGATAGTTGAGGTTTGATGTTCAGCAGTCCAAACAAGAATCACGGGGGATCTTATTTCCTAGCACGTTGCTCAGGCTGGAGCAATGCAGGCATTAAGGAAGGAAATACGTTGCTCAAAGTCACATGAAATTGCCACCTTCTTTCCACTATATTGAACAATCTACATGGTCGGAGGCTACCAAGGAGCGGATTCTAGGCACTGAGCCAAATCCAGTCAATTAAGAGGAGTCGGGGAGTGTTTAAGATCTAGTAACTCCATCTATCATTAGAATTGAAGTGTTCAACGGAGGATAGCTTGGAGGCTCATCACAAATTTTTCTTGACGTTGAAAAAATTGGCTTAAGGGAGTTTTTTTTAAAGTTCCAAACGTTCTTGATTGGAATTTTAACATGCATCTTGCAGCTTGATTACAGCTAGAAAGAAGGAAGTAACTTAAATAAATTCATATTTTCAGCTGTTCAGCACAGTGATAAAGAATAAACTGTTAAAAGGGCTTCCCTTGTGGTTCAGTGGTTAAGACTGTAAGCTTCCAATGAAAGGGGCGTGGGTTTGATACCTGGTCAAGGAACTATTCATAAAAGCCCACAAGCCATACAGGGCTTCCTAGATAGTGCTAGTGGTAAAGAACCTGCCTGCCAATGCAGGAAATGTAAGAGACACAGGTTCAATCCCTGGGTGGGGAAGATTCCCTGGAGGAGGGCATGGCAATCCACTCCAGTATTCATGCCTGGAGAATCCCATGGACAGAGAAGCCTGGCAGGCCACAGAACATGGGGTAGCAAAGAACTGAATATGCTCAAAGCAACTTAGCACGCATGCAGTATGGCCAAAAATTAAATTAATTAACACTTTTTTTTTTTTTTTTTTAAAAAGTAAACTGTCAGAGAACTCCAGAACTCCTTAGAGGGGCAGAGGATTGGGAAAGAGTTTCAAGGAGATGGAGACCCTCAGAAAGATTTCACCTGACATGGCTAAGAGCTATTATAAGGCCATTATCTTCAGTTTGAAGTTGCACCTACTTGTGTCTCTGAGCCTTTCTGCTACAGAAATATTAGAAGACCACACGTACATGTCCTATTTCAGTGCCATGTGACATTATGGTGTAATCTTACCAAATTGGGGTGACCGCTCTCAGCCTCCATTACCATTACTAAGAAAGAGAGAGACTGTATACAGGGTGATCTTCCGAGGCGGCTCCAAAGTATACATACAAATAAGTTAATTTACCTCAGGTTTCAGGGCAAAAAAAATGTTATGAAGTTTCAGAGCAAATGCTTGAACAGGTTGTAATAGTAGTAATAACGTGGTAGTGAGGCAAAGGAATTGTGGATAGTGGCGATCCACTAAGAAAAAGGCAAACTGTCTCCATTCCCACCTGCTCTGCTCGACCTGTGTGTAGCCGTGGGGACGCAGGGAGGTGACAGGGACTGATGGAGAAGCCTGGTCCTAGCTACGGGTAAATCTGAAAACTTGATTTGGCCTCCTGTGCCTCCTCCTTCCTCTCAGCATGGCCCTCCCTTCTGCTCGGAGAAGACCAGCCTGGTCACTGCTGCCGCATCTCAGGGGCATCTCAGAGCTCTTTGCCCACCTCCTCTCCTCACATCACACGCATGCGCGAGGAGGTTTGATCAGGCCAGGGAATACCGCGGACTTTCTTAGTGATGCTTCTAAACGCATGCTGTGTTACCTATTAGAATCATCCATCCATCCATCCTGTCTCCCACTCTCTCTCATTCTCTCCCTCCCCCTCACACACACCAGGGGTTAAAGCTGAGCTCAGGGCGGCATCCTGCTGGGCAGACTCAGGGGAGTGACTGAGTAGCTGTCACTGCTTCACCGTCTGAGGAGAACACTCTCTCCCCTCCTTGCCTCTTCCTGGTTTGCTTGTACACGCGGACCAGTGCTGAGATGCTCAGGATCAGGGCATGGACATGGTCTAGTGTGGTGATGCTGATGTCTGCTTAGAACAGGGCAGAGAGAAGCAGCTCCTTGTGATTGCTCCAAAGGCACCAGGAGCTCACGTGAGGGTCTGGGCAAAGGGCCTGGGGTCAGAAAGTAAGTGACTGAACGTGGCTCAGATGCTTTGCTCGTTTAGTGTGGAAACGGTGGGGGGCAGGGGGCTGGCCTTGCCAGGCCTCAGATCTTCTCTCTGAGATACGACTAACACATCTCACGCTCAGATCCTATCCTCTGGACATGGGCTTCTGCTGTCCTCCAGGGTAGGAAGCCTCCACCCACTGATCAGTCCCAACAGTGTGATGGCACATGACAACCGGAAGTCCCTCTATTAGACAACAGGAGACTTGACTTTTGACCTTCCCTCTCCTCAGCTCTAGCCCCTGTCTGAGTTACTGTGGCATCTCTTTACCTGCGTTTTAGGATGGGGGTCACTAGATCCCACCTTGGATGTGTTGTGCCTCTGTTTGTCTCAGGTTTGTGAACAGACCCGCGAGCTCTTCCTGTTGGACTGTAGGTTTCCCCAGGGAAGCAAGTGCCCAGCCCAGGGCCCGGCACCCAGAAAGTGTTCACAGCCCTGCTCTCTCTCAGCATGGCCCTCCCTTCTGCTCGGAGAAGACCAGCCTGGTCACTGCTGCCGCATCTCAGGGGCATCTCAGAGCTCTTTGCCCACCTCCTCTCCTCACATCACACGCATGCGCGAGGAGGTTTGATCAGGCCAGGGAATACCGCGGACTTTCTTAGTGATGCTTCTAAACGCATGCTGTGTTACCTATTAGAATCATCCATCCATCCATCCTGTCTCCCACTCTCTCTCATTCTCTCCCTCCCCCTCACACACACCAGGGGTTAAAGCTGAGCTCAGGGCGGCATCCTGCTGGGCAGACTCAGGGGAGTGACTGAGTAGCTGTCACTGCTTCACCGTCTGAGGAGAACACTCTCTCCCCTCCTTGCCTCTTCCTGGTTTGCTTGTACACGCGGACCAGTGCTGAGATGCTCAGGATCAGGGCATGGACATGGTCTAGTGTGGTGATGCTGATGTCTGCTTAGAACAGGGCAGAGAGAAGCAGCTCCTTGTGATTGCTCCAAAGGCACCAGGAGCTCACGTGAGGGTCTGGGCAAAGGGCCTGGGGTCAGAAAGTAAGTGACTGAACGTGGCTCAGATGCTTTGCTCGTTTAGTGTGGAAACGGTGGGGGGCAGGGGGCTGGCCTTGCCAGGCCTCAGATCTTCTCTCTGAGATACGACTAACACATCTCACGCTCAGATCCTATCCTCTGGACATGGGCTTCTGCTGTCCTCCAGGGTAGGAAGCCTCCACCCACTGATCAGTCCCAACAGTGTGATGGCACATGACAACCGGAAGTCCCTCTATTAGACAACAGGAGACTTGACTTTTGACCTTCCCTCTCCTCAGCTCTAGCCCCTGTCTGAGTTACTGTGGCATCTCTTTACCTGCGTTTTAGGATGGGGGTCACTAGATCCCACCTTGGATGTGTTGTGCCTCTGTTTGTCTCAGGTTTGTGAACAGACCCGCGAGCTCTTCCTGTTGGACTGTAGGTTTCCCCAGGGAAGCAAGTGCCCAGCCCAGGGCCCGGCACCCAGAAAGTGTTCACAGCCCTGCTCTCTCTCAGCTGGGAACTTAGAAGGTGCCGGAGATGACTGTCATCTCCCTTCTCTGGTAGAGCGAGACCCCAAGTAAACAGGGGATCCTGTCTGCAGTAAGAGGTCCCCCATGAGGCCTCTTAGAAGCCAGAGCAGCTGTTGGAGTGTCCATCCCGCTGGGGGAATGCGACTTCCCGGCAGGGTGGGGGTTGGCAGGAGACCTGGGCTGCAGCTGCATGCCTGGCTGTTTCCAGGGAGGGAAGAGCAGAGCTGGGCTGAGCTACCTGAAAACGCCAGTCTTTGGACCTTGTGAAGGGTTTGCTCAACTTTTAAAGAGGTGTTGTTTTCAAATGAGTGATGATAAAGGGTTACTGCTTCAAGCCAACAAAAGGCAGACCTCAGTTCTGTTGCAGAAAGCTTGCTCAGGGACTGAATTAGCTTGCGAGGGCCACTCTAGCAAGGTGCCCCAGATTGGGTGACTTAAAGCACAGAAAGTTTTCATGGCTCTGGAGGCTAGAAGTCCAAAATCAAGGTGTCACAAGGGAGTCTGTGATCAAGGCTGTGACTGGCTCTTCGCAAATGAGAGCTCCTGATGGAGAAATAGTCAAGGCACTCACCCCACGGCCTGAGGGCCAGGAGCACCATCGCCTTGTGGATGACGAAGTCCTGATGGTCTGTTAGCCTCATTACTATAGAGTGTGGACGTCCACTGCAGGCTGACTGCCAAGCACAGTGCTGTGTGCCTGGTCTTAAGCCTCCTCCCCAAAGTCCAAGTTGCACTATTCTTTTTTCACATTTACAGATTAGGAAACTGAGGCTTATAGACATTCTGGAACTTGCCCCATTTGAGGCATCCATCTGAGGCATCATCAAGATTTTAGCCTCCTTTAGCCACGGTGCTAACTGTCGAGGAAAAGAGCAAGTGACTGGGAGAGCTTTGGAGGTTGAGCACTTTTATCCTCAATTAAAGCTGCCAGCATAATGTCTTACCAAAGGATGTGTTGTGCCTCTGTTTGTCTCAGGTTTGTGAACAGACCCGCGAGCTCTTCCTGTTGGACTGTAGGTTTCCCCAGGGAAGCAAGTGCCCAGCCCAGGGCCCGGCACCCAGAAAGTGTTCACAGCCCTGCTCTCTCTCAGCTGGGAACTTAGAAGGTGCCGGAGATGACTGTCATCTCCCTTCTCTGGTAGAGCGAGACCCCAAGTAAACAGGGGATCCTGTCTGCAGTAAGAGGTCCCCCATGAGGCCTCTTAGAAGCCAGAGCAGCTGTTGGAGTGTCCATCCCGCTGGGGGAATGCGACTTCCCGGCAGGGTGGGGGTTGGCAGGAGACCTGGGCTGCAGCTGCATGCCTGGCTGTTTCCAGGAGGGAAGAGCAGAGCTGGGCTGAGCTACCTGAAAACGCCAGTCTTTGGACCTTGTGAAGGGTTTGCTCAACTTTTAAAGAGGTGTTGTTTTCAAATGAGTGATGATAAAGGGTTACTGCTTCAAGCCAACAAAAGGCAGACCTCAGTTCTGTTGCAGAAAGCTTGCTCAGGGACTGAATTAGCTTGCGAGGGCCACTCTAGCAAGGTGCCCCAGATTGGGTGACTTAAAGCACAGAAAGTTTTCATGGCTCTGGAGGCTAGAAGTCCAAAATCAAGGTGTCACAAGGGAGTCTGTGATCAAGGCTGTGACTGGCTCTTCGCAAATGAGAGCTCCTGATGGAGAAATAGTCAAGGCACTCACCCCACGGCCTGAGGGCCAGGAGCACCATCGCCTTGTGGATGACGAAGTCCTGATGGTCTGTTAGCCTCATTACTATAGAGTGTGGACGTCCACTGCAGGCTGACTGCCAAGCACAGTGCTGTGTGCCTGGTCTTAAGCCTCCTCCCCAAAGTCCAAGTTGCACTATTCTTTTTTCACATTTACAGATTAGGAAACTGAGGCTTATAGACATTCTGGAACTTGCCCCATTTGAGGCATCCATCTGAGGCATCATCAAGATTTTAGCCTCCTTTAGCCACGGTGCTAACTGTCGAGGAAAAGAGCAAGTGACTGGGAGAGCTGGAGGTTGGTTTTCACGGGTCTCGTAGCACTTTTATCCTCAATTAAAGCTGCCAGCATAATGTCTTACCAAAGGAGTCATAAATCTTGTGTCCAACAAGCAACTGCCAACCTTAAACCATGCAACATTTTTCAACATAAATTTTCCTAACAATTATAACTCATTACTTTGACACGAGGCATGAACGACTGTGGTCTGCCCGTGGTGATGAACACAACACTGGCCGTGAGCCTGGCAACTCGGTCGTTGACAGCAGCCTGAAATATTTCACTCTGTTTTCTAGGAAGTGTCGCTGGCTGTTCCGACGATGGTGAGGTCTTTTCAAGGAGTCTTAGCATGTATTATTCTTCCTGGTGCTTTCAGGGCCCTCGGGAGCTTATGGGCCAGGTGGATAAAAGGAAGTCGTTCTTTATGATGTTTGTTTTCCCAGAGGCATTCTGAGCTCTCTCTCAAGGTCTGTGTTTTGGGGGCCTGGCCTTGCTGCTGTGGGTAAGGCTTCAGCCATAGGAATCCAGAGCCCCCTTCCCTTTGGTCTCCAAGTAAATCCTTGCTTTGGGGACAATGTCCTCTTTTGTTAAGTGTGATGACGAGAGTTTAGCTAAAAATTCAATGTTGCTGGATAACTCTGCTTATCGGAGAGGCTGAATATGTTTCATATGGTTTTGTCATTTGGCTGCCACATCTGTGGATTGCCAGTTCATACTTTTTGTCCACTTTTCTACCTTTTGGGCGGTCTTTTTCTTATTCATTTTGAAGAGTTCTTGATATTCTGACACGAATCTCTTGTTGATTGCACACTGGCAAATATATTTTTCCAGTTTGTGACTCATCTTTTTACTTTATTACACAAAATTTTGGGCTTCCCAGGTGACACTAGTGGTAAAGAACCTGCCTGTCAATGCAAGAGACATAGAGATGTGGGTTCGATCCCTGGGTGGGGACTGCCAAGCACAGTGCGTGTGCCAGTCTTAAGCCTCCTCCCAAAGTCCAAGTTGCACTATTCTTTTTTCACATTTACAGATTAGGAAACTGAGGCTTATAGACATTCTGGAACTTGCCCCATTTGAGGCATCCATCTGAGGCATCATCAAGATTTTAGCCTCCTTTAGCCACGGTGCTAACTGTCGAGGAAAAGAGCAAGTGACTGGGAGAGCTGGAGGTTGGTTTTCACGGGTCTCGTAGCACTTTTATCCTCAATTAAAGCTGCCAGCATAATGTCTTACCAAAGGAGTCATAAATCTTGTGTCCAACAAGCAACTGCCAACCTTAAACCATGCAACATTTTTCAACATAAATTTTCCTAACAATTATAACTCATTACTTTGACACGAGGCATGAACGACTGTGGTCTGCCCGTGGTGATGAACACAACACTGGCCGTGAGCCTGGCAACTCGGTCGTTGACAGCAGCCTGAAATATTTCACTCTGTTTTCTAGGAAGTGTCGCTGGCTGTTCCGACGATGGTGAGGTCTTTTCAAGGAGTCTTAGCATGTATTATTCTTCCTGGTGCTTTCAGGGCCCTCGGGAGCTTATGGGCCAGGTGGATAAAAGGAAGTCGTTCTTTATGATGTTTGTTTTCCCAGAGGCATTCTGAGCTCTCTCTCAAGGTCTGTGTTTTGGGGGCCTGGCCTTGCTGCTGTGGGTAAGGCTTCAGCCATAGGAATCCAGAGCCCCCTTCCCTTTGGTCTCCAAGTAAATCCTTGCTTTGGGGACAATGTCCTCTTTTGTTAAGTGTGATGACGAGAGTTTAGCTAAAAATTCAATGTTGCTGGATAACTCTGCTTATCGGAGAGGCTGAATATGTTTCATATGGTTTTGTCATTTGGCTGCCACATCTGTGGATTGCCAGTTCATACTTTTTGTCCACTTTTCTACCTTTTGGGCGGTCTTTTTCTTATTCATTTTGAAGAGTTCTTGATATTCTGACACGAATCTCTTGTTGATTGCACACTGGCAAATATATTTTTCCAGTTTGTGACTCATCTTTTTACTTTATTACACAAAATTTTGGGCTTCCCAGGTGACACTAGTGGTAAAGAACCTGCCTGTCAATGCAAGAGACATAGAGATGTGGGTTCGATCCCTGGGTGGGGAAGATCCCCTGAAAGAGGGCATGACAACTCACTCCAGTCTTCTTGCCTGGAGAATCCCATGGACAGAGGAGCCTGGTGGGCTACAGTCCATAGCGTCAGAGTCAGACACAACTAAAGAGACTTATCTTGCATACATATTTTTAAATTTAATTTTGGATTTATGCCTTTTCTCTTTTATATGTGCTTTTGGTGTCTGAAACATTATTTACAAACTCTGCTCCACCTCTTGTAATTCCATTCCATTCTACCAAGAAACATTATCCATCTATAATTTTCCTTAAAGTTTTGTTTGAGATTTCATAATTTCCGGTTTTTTTTTTTGGTGGGGGTGGGTGGGGCTTGGTTTGTTTCCTTTTGGCCACAGAGCACAGCCTGTGGGACTTCCATATTTTACTTCCCTGACTGGGGACTGAACCTGGACCACAGCAGTATGAGTGCAGAGTCCTAACCACTGGACTGCCAGGGAATTCCTATAATTTCTGATTTAAACATATTTTTCAAAACACAAGTGGTATAAGGTGTCATAATATGGAAGTATCTGCCTTTAAAGCACATGACTATATTCCTTAAGGATGAGATATCTCTTCTGATGGTGCTGGTGTTGAGTTGTTGACCATGTCTCTAATTCTGGAATCCATTTGTTCTCACTTGTGGGGCAGACTGCCTCTTTCTCCCTGAGTTCTACTTAGTAATTATTAATAATGTTGCAGCTGCTTAAGCATCTAGGAATACAAAAACTTGTTTCTGTCGTGTTCCACTCCATAGTGCTTTGGCATAATTTTGACCTGTGCCTTGTCTTGATCTATCTATCCATGGGTGATGAGACTGGTGATGCTCTATGTCAGTGTTGATAACTGATCTATTTCTACCTATGTCTCATGTGGAACAGTATTAAAATTAATACAAATTTTCACAACATTGAAATTAACCCATTAGGAGCACTCTGGCCTTGTAGCACAAAATATTAGAATATTAGAATAAGCTGGATTGTGATATGTTACCAGGGCTTGAACTCCAGATGTTTCCTCCTCCCAGAAGGGGTCAGGATACACCAGGTAGCTTTAATGTCATAGCTCTACCATCTGAACATGAGGCCGCCTCAGTCACTGGGCAGGTGAGAGCACAGCTGGACGATTGCTGTGGCTCTTCTATACTTTGGCCTGGAATTGGGGTGCGGCATTCCCACCCACAGCTGATTGGTCAGACCCTGTCCTGGATCCCAGCTCCCACCCACAGCTGATTGGTCAGACCCTGTCCTGGGATCCCACTAACTGCAAGGGCGCCGGGGAATGTGCAGGAGCAGATGGACTGTTTGGTTAAGCATCACAGGGGGCCAGTCTGAGAGGAATAGACCATCCACAAAATGTGTACCTACGTGATTGAGAATTAACAGCAGCTGCTTTAAACTCACAGATTAGGATGCTTTGCAGGCAAATATGAACTAGGAAGAGGGCTCCTGAGATGAGGAGATGGGGAGACAGGCAAAAGCATACAAGTCATCAGAGGTAATGGAGAGGAGAGAAAGCGTTCAGTCTCAGCTTTGGCTTTGACCTTGTGGATTCTTATTTGCAGGTGGGAGGGTAGTTGAGAAGTAAAGCAAAGCAAGACCATGAGAGGACTTCCAAGAGCTTTAAGTTAAATAAGGAATGTTTCAAGTGTGCATGGAAATCTAGGTCTATGAAGGAGTCATTTGCTGAGAAGCCACGTGAGTGATTGATTGACAAGCTAAAAGATATGGTGGACAAAATGTTCTTTGCCAGGGAGCCCGTGTACTCAGTCGATCAGTTGTGTCTGACTCTTTGTGACTCTATGGACTGTAGCCTACCAGGCTCTTCTGTCCACTGGCACTCTCCAGGCCAGAATACTAGAGTGGGTTTCCATGCCCTCCTCCAGGAGATCTTCCCAACCCAGAGAACGAACCCACCTCTCCCACACTGCAGGCAAATTCTTTACCATTTGAGCCACCAGGGAAGCCTGAGAATACAGGAGACACTCACAAAAGCAAAGAAAGGGGCCAGGCTAGAAATACCTGTGCATCTTCCAAATGATAAAGACCTAAGAAAGAAATTGTAAAGAGAGTCTCCAGCCTGCCACGTGTTTACACATTCTACAGAAACTATCCTTAAGTTGGTATTTAGGAAAAGAACAGGTGAAAAAAAAAATCCCTGGTGATTTTCAGGAAAAGAAAAATGTAGTAGGAAGAAAAGGAACAGCTTCCCAGTGACAGAAAGTTAGGAGCAAGGAGCAATCATTGTTTTCCAACAGCAGGAGATAAAACGTGTCGCTGAGAAGTGTGCCTGACCTTCCGGCGATGCACATATCAGACTTGGGAGCAGGGAGACAAAGAGAAGAGAGTCACTGGGGAGAAGGAGCCAGAAAGCAGCGGCTGGATTCTGAGTGGAGGCCATGGTGGGCGGCGGAGGAGATAACTGAGGGAAGTGGAGAGCCGAAGAGCAAAGCTGAGTGATAAGCAACTTGCGATGAAGAGAAAAAAAACAGGGAAGGAGTGAGATTAATTTCCCATGTCTTTAGTAGAGGCCAAGAGTTCTGGAAAGAAATTATCTGAGCGACCAGAGTCCTTGGGGAGCCTTGTGGCTCCATATTTGAGGGCAGAATGCAGTACTGGTATCAAACACGGAGGCCCAGGCTGGGCAGATCTAAAACAGTCACGGTGGATTGTATCCTCTCTAAATGGCAAGTGCAGCCCCAGCTGCATTAAACACACATCTCACTGGGCTTGTGGTGATCAAAGAATCATAACAAACAGTAAACAAGAGCTCATGAGATGGTTTGCTCTGTGCTGGACCCTGTTCTAAAAGCCTGACGTGTGATAACTCATTCAGTGTTCACGCCAATCCTGTCTTCACTTTTCTGTGCCTCTGTTTCTTTTCTTTTGAATATTTATTTATTTTTGTGTGTGTCTGATCTTCATTGTGGCATGTGGGCTCTAGTTCCATGACCAGGGATGGAACTCAGGTCCTTCACGTTGGGGAGTGTGGAGTCTGAGCCCCTGGATCACCAGGGAAGTCCCCCGTGCCTCTGTTTCTTCATCTGTAAATCAGAGCAAGAGAGGACCCACTGGTTAAGTGAGGCAAGGGCAAGTGTCAGCCTTTGCAGGCAGGGCCACTTCCTCCTGTTGGATTTGGTGGAATGACCTCCATGGTTGGGAAGAAGGAAGTGGCAGAGAACTTGGGAGGTGGGGTGGGGGAAAGGAGGGTAACCAGGGTTTCTGTGACTCAGTGCTCACCGAATCACTCCTCTGCCCTCTCACTGGCCCATTCAGGTCACGTCTCAGTTGGGCATAAGAAGCAGAGACACTGTGAAACTGCAGGGCTGGTGACATTCACACAAACAGAACTAGACTGAGAACTAGGGGTTTCCTGATTCCTCGGGGAGAAAGGGGGCTTTCTCCAATGGATCGTGCTGAGCCACGGGGCAGGGTGACCACATATTTTAACAGACGGTAAAGGTCTATACAGAGCATGGAGAGAGATCAGCAAATATGCCCGGGAGTGCTTAGTGACAGGTGAAAGTTTAAAAGACAGAGGTTAAGTTTCTACCGTAGCAAAGGGACGGTTCATTGCAAGAGGTTCCCGAACCTACAGTGTTTTCTCATTGAACTGCTGTGGCCCCAAGGAGCCAGGGAAGTCAGCAGGACTCTGGACTTCTCTGAGTGACCAGAGTCCTTGGGGAGCCTTGTGGCTCCATATTTGAGGGCAGAATGCAGTACTGGTATCAAACACGGAGGCCCAGGCTGGGCAGATCTAAAACAGTCACGGTGGATTGTATCCTCTCTAAATGGCAAGTGCAGCCCCAGCTGCATTAAACACACATCTCACTGGGCTTGTGGTGATCAAAGAATCATAACAAACAGTAAACAAGAGCTCATGAGATGGTTTGCTCTGTGCTGGACCCTGTTCTAAAAGCCTGACGTGTGATAACTCATTCAGTGTTCACGCCAATCCTGTCTTCACTTTTCTGTGCCTCTGTTTCTTTTCTTTTGAATATTTATTTATTTTTGTGTGTGTCTGATCTTCATTGTGGCATGTGGGCTCTAGTTCCATGACCAGGGATGGAACTCAGGTCCTTCACGTTGGGGAGTGTGGAGTCTGAGCCCCTGGATCACCAGGGAAGTCCCCCGTGCCTCTGTTTCTTCATCTGTAAATCAGAGCAAGAGAGGACCCACTGGTTAAGTGAGGCAAGGGCAAGTGTCAGCCTTTGCAGGCAGGGCCACTTCCTCCTGTTGGATTTGGTGGAATGACCTCCATGGTTGGGAAGAAGGAAGTGGCAGAGAACTTGGGAGGTGGGGTGGGGGAAAGGAGGGTAACCAGGGTTTCTGTGACTCAGTGCTCACCGAATCACTCCTCTGCCCTCTCACTGGCCCATTCAGGTCACGTCTCAGTTGGGCATAAGAAGCAGAGACACTGTGAAACTGCAGGGCTGGTGACATTCACACAAACAGAACTAGACTGAGAACTAGGGGTTTCCTGATTCCTCGGGGAGAAAGGGGGCTTTCTCCAATGGATCGTGCTGAGCCACGGGGCAGGGTGACCACATATTTTAACAGACGGTAAAGGTCTATACAGAGCATGGAGAGAGATCAGCAAATATGCCCGGGAGTGCTTAGTGACAGGTGAAAGTTTAAAAGACAGAGGTTAAGTTTCTACCGTAGCAAAGGGACGGTTCATTGCAAGAGGTTCCCGAACCTACAGTGTTTTCTCATTGAACTGCTGTGGCCCCAAGGAGCCAGGGAAGTCAGCAGGACTCTGGACTTCTCTAGAAGTGAGCAGGTTACTCCTCCTCCCTTCTACCAGCCTAAGTCTGAGTCTTTTTTTTTCTTCTTCTTCTTTATTTTAAAGATTTTACAGAGTTTTGTTGTTCACCGACATGTATGTTCCCAGATCAGTCATATGCATACGCCTGGACCACCCCCCCCCATCCAGTTCCCCACCTCCCATCCCTCCAGACCATCGCCCCAAGAGATTGTAGGCACTCCTATTCCCTTAGCACAATGACCATAGCTATCTTTTCCACACAGGCCCGTATAGGTTTCGATGTTACTTCCTCTATGCCTCCCTCCCACTGTTCATTCTCCACAATGTCCTTATGTCTATTCTCTGTCTGTTTTTCCATGAGTTCACTGTGTGTGTTATGACCATCTTACTAGATTCCATATATATGAGTTAGTATACTGTACTTGTCTTTCTCTTTTTGACTTACTTCAGTTTTTATGATAGGTTCTAGAGCTAGCCACCTCATTAGGACTGAGTCTTCTGCACTTCTTTTAACAGCTGAGTAGTATTCCATTGTATATATATACCAGAGCTTCTGTATCCATTCATTTGTCGATGGACATCCAGGTTGCTTCCATGTTCTGGCTATTGTATAGAGAGCTGCAATGAACATTGGGGTACAGGTGCCTCTTTCAGTTTTGATTTCATCAGGATATAGGCCTAATAGTGGGATTGCTGGGTCAAAGGGTGCTTCTATTTTTAGTTTTTGAAGGAATCTCCATACTGTCTTCCATAGAGACTGTATCAGTTTACATTCCCACCAGCAATGTAAGAGGGTTCCCTTTTCTCCGCACCCTCTCCAACATTTATTGTCTGTCGATTTATTGATGATGGCCATTCTGACGGGTGTGAGGTGGTATCTCATTGTGGTTTTAATTTGCAAAAATATGGAACGATTCACGAATTTGCATGTCATCCTTGCGCAGGGGCCATGCTAATCTTCTCTGTATCGTTTTAATTTTAGTATATGTGCTGCCAAAGCGAGCACTAAGTCTCAGTCTTAAGTTTGAGTGTTTGATATTTTGAGTCCTTCCTTTCAGTCGTCCAGAAGAAACTTCTCTAACTTTAATCTGACTCCGTTGGTCTCCTGGGGTAGCCCCTCCATCTGCTTACTTCCTTGTTACCTCCCCATTTATGGCTGTGACTCTCCTCTGTAATCAAGGATCAAAAATGTACCTGTGCTTCGAAATGTGGCAGCGTTTATTGTGCCCTGATGCAAAAATAGCTTCCTTGGATTCAAACTGGCCAAGATTCTCTGACTTGTTGTGTTTTTTTAGCCATCAAAGAAGCAGGAGGAGGGAAAGCTTTCTGGAAGCCTGTTTGTCTCTGAAAATCAGACAGTTCATAGAAACCTCAAACCAGGAGAGACCAGAGCAGCTGATGAAATGTAGGTTCCTACCTTTAGGCCCCCATGTCTGCCAGGGACCCATTCCCTCCAGGATCAGTCCCTGGGGTTAAGCCTCACATGTAGTCTTAGAACTTTCTCTCACCCCAGTGCCTAAAAAAATAATCAGATTATTGCACGAAGATGCCATGAATAAGAATGTTCAGTAGAACATCATTTATTGGAAACAAATTGAAATCTCCAACAGTAGTAACTAATTCTCTGATGGCCTAGATGGTAAAAGAATCTGCCTGCAATACAGGAGACACAAGGGTTCGATACCTGGGTCAGGAAGTTCCCCTGAAGCAGGAAATGGCAACCTCTTCCAGTATTCTTGCCTAGAGGATTCCATGGACAGAGGAGCCATGGGGGGCTGCAGTCTGTGGGGCCACAGAGTTAGCCATGACTGAGTGACTAACACTTTCATGTTTTTCAACAACTAATTACATAAATCATGAAGTGTCAACCATGGATTATGTACATACTTTTTTTTTTAAATGCCAAGCTGTCTGTGATTACAGTGAAAAATGAGTTACAAATCAGTATCTGGGGCTGTCGATTTATTGATGATGGCCATTCTGACGGGTGTGAGGTGGTATCTCATTGTGGTTTTAATTTGCAAAAATATGGAACGATTCACGAATTTGCATGTCATCCTTGCGCAGGGGCCATGCTAATCTTCTCTGTATCGTTTTAATTTTAGTATATGTGCTGCCAAAGCGAGCACTAAGTCTCAGTCTTAAGTTTGAGTGTTTGATATTTTGAGTCCTTCCTTTCAGTCGTCCAGAAGAAACTTCTCTAACTTTAATCTGACTCCGTTGGTCTCCTGGGGTAGCCCCTCCATCTGCTTACTTCCTTGTTACCTCCCCATTTATGGCTGTGACTCTCCTCTGTAATAAAGGATCAAAAATGTACCTGTGCTTCCAAATGTGGCATCGTTTATTGTGCCCTGATGCAAAAATAGCTTCCTTGGATTCAAACTGGCCAAGATTCTCTGACTTGTTGTGTTTTTGTAGCCATCAAAGAAGCAGGAGGAGGGAAAGCTTTCTGGAAGCCTGTTTGTCTCTGAAAATCAGACAGTTCATAGAAACCTCAAACCAGGAGAGACCAGAGCAGCTGATGAAATGTAGGTTCCTACCTTTAGGCCCCCATGTCTGCCAGGGACCCATTCCCTCCAGGATCAGTCCCTGGGGTTAAGCCTCACATGTAGTCTTAGAACTTTCTCTCACCCCAGTGCCTAAAAAAATAATCAGATTATTGCACGAAGATGCCATGAATAAGAATGTTCAGTAGAACATCATTTATTGGAAACAAATTGAAATCTCCAACAGTAGTAACTAATTCTCTGATGGCCTAGATGGTAAAAGAATCTGCCTGCAATACAGGAGACACAAGGGTTCGATACCTGGGTCAGGAAGTTCCCCTGAAGCAGGAAATGGCAACCTCTTCCAGTATTCTTGCCTAGAGGATTCCATGGACAGAGGAGCCATGGGGGGCTGCAGTCTGTGGGGCCACAGAGTTAGCCATGACTGAGTGACTAACACTTTCATGTTTTTCAACAACTAATTACATAAATCATGAAGTGTCAACCATGGATTATGTACATACTTATTTTAAATGATATTCATATATACTTACATGCCAAGCTGTCTGTGATTACAGTGAAAGAAGTGAGTTACAAATCAGTATCTGGGGCACAATCCTGTGTTTATATACACGTCTTTAAAAAGTCTGTGACAATAAGCACCACGATGTCAACACTGGTTGTCTTATGAGAGTGGGAAGGTATAATTTTTATTTGTCTTTTACTTTCTTCCATATGAATAGGATTAAAAATAAACAGATACATTTAATAAACAGATCTGTTTAGAATTATCCATGTTTCTTCTCCCAAATCAAGGTGGTACCATTTTATGAACTATCCTTGATGGGAGAGGATGTGGACAATATTTCCCTCATTTATTAATTTTACTCTATTCATATCACAGTGAAGCCAAGTGTGGTTTTCAAGAGAAAAAGGTATCACAGAGATTCAGCCTGCATGGCATGTATATGTGAATTTGTGTGTGTGTATAAGTCTAAACTAGGAAGGGTTAGCCTCTTAGCCTTTTTGATGATTGTTGATTTTCATTGATTGTTGTTCATAGTCTAAGCACCTCAAGACAAGCAGTAAGTTTTTATTCCCAGATCCTAGCCCAGTACCTGACACGTAGTAAGTGCTTAATACCTATGTGACATGTACATGTGTTTTTGAACTACAGGATCTGTTGCACTTTTGGCAACATGCTGCCTGCTCTCTCCTCAAGGTCTCATGGCTCTGTAAATGGATAGTGTGGTGCAGATAGGGGAGGAACAGGTGTCAAGAGTCAGGCTTGACTTGGGTTCAACTGCTGGTTCTGCTACATATGAGCAGTTTAGCCTTCTGCTTCCTCTGCTGTCATATGAGAATGATCACTGGAAAGGTGAGAACTTGAATTTTCCTTTTTTAAAACCGCTTCATGTCAATTTCACCTTACAGTCTTTGAAAACTATTTAGACACTGACAGACATTAAAAGCCAGCCTTGGAAGCTGTTCTAGATAACTCCAGATGCAAGTAACCTTCTCTTAGAACCATGGACTTGGGGCATTTGTGGGGCCACAGAGTTAGCCATGACTGAGTGACTAACACTTTCATGTTTTTCAACAACTAATTACATAAATCATGAAGTGTCAACCATGGATTATGTACATACTTATTTTAAATGATATTCATATATACTTACATGCCAAGCTGTCTGTGATTACAGTGAAAGAAGTGAGTTACAAATCAGTATCTGGGGCACAATCCTGTGTTTATATACACGTCTTTAAAAAGTCTGTGACAATAAGCACCACGATGTCAACACTGGTTGTCTTATGAGAGTGGGAAGGTATAATTTTTATTTGTCTTTTACTTTCTTCCATATGAATAGGATTAAAAATAAACAGATACATTTAATAAACAGATCTGTTTAGAATTATCCATGTTTCTTCTCCCAAATCAAGGTGGTACCATTTTATGAACTATCCTTGATGGGAGAGGATGTGGACAATATTTCCCCTCATTTATTAATTTTACTCTATTCATATCACAGTGAAGCCAAGTGTGGTTTTCAAGAGAAAAAGGTATCACAGAGATTCAGCCTGCATGGCATGTATATGTGAATTTGTGTGTGTGTATAAGTCTAAACTAGGAAGGGTTAGCCTCTTAGCCTTTTTGATGATTGTTGATTTTCATTGATTGTTGTTCATAGTCTAAGCACCTCAAGACAAGCAGTAAGTTTTTATTCCCAGATCCTAGCCCAGTACCTGACACGTAGTAAGTGCTTAATACCTATGTGACATGTACATGTGTTTTTGAACTACAGGATCTGTTGCACTTTTGGCAACATGCTGCCTGCTCTCTCCTCAAGGTCTCATGGCTCTGTAAATGGATAGTGTGGTGCAGATAGGGGAGGAACAGGTGTCAAGAGTCAGGCTTGACTTGGGTTCAACTGCTGGTTCTGCTACATATGAGCAGTTTAGCCTTCTGCTTCCTCTGCTGTCATATGAGAATGATCACTGGAAAGGTGAGAACTTGAATTTTCCTTTTTTAAAACCGCTTCATGTCAATTTCACCTTACAGTCTTTGAAAACTATTTAGACACTGACAGACATTAAAAGCCAGCCTTGGAAGCTGTTCTAGATAACTCCAGATGCAAGTAACCTTCTCTAGAATAAAAACACAACAGCGCCTAAGGCTCTGTCTTAGAGTGCTTACTCCCAGTTTTCACAGATGATATGGAAAGAAACTGTGTTTAGCAAGAATTGGTGGATTATTAAGTAGCCTTATCTCAGCTCTGCATCTTTCTGTAAATAAGTCAAGGCTCAGAGCAACGCTGTGCATGTGCTGAAAATGTTTGAGGGCTTAAAATAGCAAAATGCTTTGAAGAAACCCATCTTCCTATTGGAAAAAAAGAATGCATGAGAGAAATGACCATCTGTTATTTATATACAGCCCAGGCTTCAGCATGTGACAAAAGTGATCATTGGTGACCTATAGTTATCTTCAGAAATTGGCTTTGTGCACCATCTTCAAAGAGGTTGGAGATGAAATAAGGATCTCACTAGATGACCACAGCCTATGGCCTTTCCTTACAGAGGTTCAGTGGCTGAGCTTCTTCATGAAATAACTTCCTTAGATGTTATGTGGACTGGGTCTCCACTGATACCATTGAAGTCAATAATTTGGCCAAGTAATCAGAAAGACAACATAGAAGAGGCTGGCAATGGAGTATATAGAAAAATGGCCCGTTCTGTCTTCTTTGCTTTTATTAATATGTTACGAGGCCAAAAATAAATAAAGGAAAAGATAAACCCCATGTATTTACTGTAGTCAGTGGAAGCATGAGCACGTTGAGTCACAAGATTCTTCACTGTGTGAGTGTGTGTGCCTGTGCACCTTCTCCCTTACGGAGAGACACATTTCATGCAGCTGTGCAGAGACACCCCCGCCTCCCCTCCCCTCCCCTGGATATAGGCAGAAAATGCTCCTCTGTAGCATATGTTGAAAAGAGATGGCTGGCCAGGCCCACTGATGAACACACTGGAATGTTCCTTTAAGTCTGAAGTCAATCTATTCGTTTCCGAATCAAGGGCCCAACTGCTGGTTCTGCTACATATGAGCAGTTTAGCCTTCTGCTTCCTCTGCTGTCATATGAGAATGATCACTGGAAAGGTGAGAACTTGAATTTTCCTTTTTTAAAACCGCTTCATGTCAATTTCACCTTACAGTCTTTGAAAACTATTTAGACACTGACAGACATTAAAAGCCAGCCTTGGAAGCTGTTCTAGATAACTCCAGATGCAAGTAACCTTCTCTAGAATAAAAACACAACAGCGCCTAAGGCTCTGTCTTAGAGTGCTTACTCCCAGTTTTCACAGATGATATGGAAAGAAACTGTGTTTAGCAAGAATTGGTGGATTATTAAGTAGCCTTATCTCAGCTCTGCATCTTTCTGTAAATAAGTCAAGGCTCAGAGCAACGCTGTGCATGTGCTGAAAATGTTTGAGGGCTTAAAATAGCAAAATGCTTTGAAGAAACCCATCTTCCTTTTGGGAAAAAAAAGAATGCATGAGAGAAATGACCATCTGTTATTTATATACAGCCCAGGCTTCAGCATGTGACAAAAGTGATCATTGGTGACCTATAGTTATCTTCAGAAATTGGCTTTGTGCACCATCTTCAAAGAGGTTGGAGATGAAATAAGGATCTCACTAGATGACCACAGCCTATGGCCTTTCCTTACAGAGGTTCAGTGGCTGAGCTTCTTCATGAAATAACTTCCTTAGATGTTATGTGGACTGGGTCTCCACTGATACCATTGAAGTCAATAATTTGGCCAAGTAATCAGAAAGACAACATAGAAGAGGCTGGCAATGGAGTATATAGAAAAATGGCCCGTTCTGTCTTCTTTGCTTTTATTAATATGTTACGAGGCCAAAAATAAATAAAGGAAAAGATAAACCCCATGTATTTACTGTAGTCAGTGGAACGCAGAGCACGTTGAGTCACAAGATTCTTCACTGTGTGAGTGTGTGTGCCTGTGCACCTTCTCCCTTACGGAGAGACACATTTCATGCAGCTGTGCAGAGACACCCCCGCCTCCCCTCCCCTCCCCTGGATATAGGCAGAAAATGCTCCTCTGTAGCATATGTTGAAAAGAGATGGCTGGCCAGGCCCACTGATGAACACACTGGAATGTTCCCTTTAAGTCTGAAGTCAATCTATTCGTTTCTAAAGTAAACACGTAATACTCAAGCTTAGAGCTACTCTGACCTGTACTTTGGCATTGGTGGTCCCCCTGTTGTGGTTTGGAAGCTATCTCATTCCCGCTGCCCGTGGCCCTGGCTGCCCCGTAAGTGAGAAGTCAGGTGAGTTCTCTGAATGCAGTCTCTCTACCTGCTGCCCACCCTGGGTTAGGGAGAGCAGATGCTTTCCAGATTCTCTCCAACTGGAAGCATCCCCTAGCTGCTTGCAGCCCTGTTCCTAACCTCAGAGCATCCAGGGAAGCTTCTGATTCTATATACTCATCTGGGACCAGGTCTGTTTCCAGGGGATGCTCAGTCTTAGGGATTGGGTGACAAGGTGCTAGGAAAGGGCTCCTGAAGATGCCCAGGTGTTGCTGCTTCCACAGGCGGGTACATCAGACTTATGTGCTCTGGTTCTATTTCCCTCACTCAGTTCTAAGATAGACAATCACACGGAGATGGGGGTCAGGCCAGGCAAACAAAGGAGCTGGGAGGCTGGCCTGCAATGTGTAAACTGTCAATTATCCTATTTGTGTCCTCCCCACATTTCTCATAGCAGGGTCCTCATTTCCATTAGACCAATTTGGTACAGTGCTGCATGTTCTGATCCTTTTACCATCTCATCTGAACAAGAGAAATAAGTGCAAATGAATGGGGAGGAGGTCAGGGATGGGGAAGGAGGAAAAGGAGACATTAGACCAATTGTACAGTGCTGCTAATCAGAAAGACAACATAGAAGAGGCTGGCAATGGAGTATATAGAAAAATGGCCCGTTCTGTCTTCTTTGCTTTTATTAATATGTTACGAGGCCAAAAATAAATAAAGGAAAAGATAAACCCCATGTATTTACTGTAGTCAGTGGAACGCAGAGCACGTTGAGTCACAAGATTCTTCACTGTGTGAGTGTGTGTGCCTGTGCACCTTCTCCCTTACGGAGAGACACATTTCATGCAGCTGTGCAGAGACACCCCCGCCTCCCCTCCCCTCCCCTGGATATAGGCAGAAAATGCTCCTCTGTAGCATATGTTGAAAAGAGATGGCTGGCCAGGCCCACTGATGAACACACTGGAATGTTCCCTTTAAGTCTGAAGTCAATCTATTCGTTTCTAAAGTAAACACGTAATACTCAAGCTTAGAGCTACTCTGACCTGTACTTTGGCATTGGTGGTCCCCCTGTTGTGGTTTGGAAGCTATCTCATTCCCGCTGCCCGTGGCCCTGGCTGCCCCGTAAGTGAGAAGTCAGGTGAGTTCTCTGAATGCAGTCTCTCTACCTGCTGCCCACCCTGGGTTAGGGAGAGCAGATGCTTTCCAGATTCTCTCCAACTGGAAGCATCCCCTAGCTGCTTGCAGCCCTGTTCCTAACCTCAGAGCATCCAGGGAAGCTTCTGATTCTATATACTCATCTGGGACCAGGTCTGTTTCCAGGGGATGCTCAGTCTTAGGGATTGGGTGACAAGGTGCTAGGAAAGGGCTCCTGAAGATGCCCAGGTGTTGCTGCTTCCACAGGCGGGTACATCAGACTTATGTGCTCTGGTTCTATTTCCCTCACTCAGTTCTAAGATAGACAATCACACGGAGATGGGGGTCAGGCCAGGCAAACAAAGGAGCTGGGAGGCTGGCCTGCAATGTGAAAACTGTCAATTATCCTATTTGTGTCCTCCCTACATTTCTCATAGCAGGGTCCTCATTTCCATTAGACCAATTTGGTACAGTGCTGCATGTTCTGATCCTTTTACCATCTCATCTGAACAAGAGAAATAAGTGCAAATGAATGGGGAGGAGGTCAGGGATGGGGAAGGAGGAAAAGGAGACAGAAGGGAAGGTAGAGACTCCTGTTGAAGAGTGATTTTTCACTCTCAAGTTGACCATGTGTCACAAGCCGATGTAACATTCTCATGAGAGCTGGTGGCTGCTGTAGAAGGAGGGTGATTCTCGGTCAGAAGTGACCTGTTTTGAAAGCCTTGGTCCTCTGATTTTGAGGATCTTTGTCTAGGAACAAGGAGGCCCTCCCAGATTCTAGGTGGTTTCTCTGTGGAACACAAGCATAGTTCAGGAGACCTTGGGCACAGAGAACAGGGGCCCACTGGCCGGGCCACCTTCTCAGGAGCTGGAGACGGTACAGCACAATATGGCAGAGTGAGGGCATTGACCTTCTCCTGTGTGAGCTAGCTGTTGCAGGCCTAGGGAAATATTTGAAAACATCCTCGTTTTTCATGGCTGCAGAACAAATTACGACAAAGGGGCTTCCCACCCAGGTGGTGCTAGTGGTAAAGAACTCATCTGCCGGTGCAGGAGACTTAGACACAGGTGGGATTCCTGGGTTGGGAAGATTCCCTGGAGAAAGGAGTGACTACCCTCTCCGGTATTCTTGCCTCAAGAATCCTATGGGCTGCTGTCCATGGGGTCACAAAGCATTGGACATGACTGAGTGAGTGACACTCTCACTTTTGCTTGTTGTGATTAGTTTGTCTGGTTTGTCTATGAAAGAGTAAGTCCACCCCTTACAGAGTTTCTAGTCACACTGGCTTAGGTTAGGACTAGGACATACTTGGCTCGACAGTTTTGTCTGAATTGGAAAGGGCTCCTGAAGATGCCCAGGTGTTGCTGCTTCCACAGGCGGGTACATCAGACTTATGTGCTCTGGTTCTATTTCCCTCACTCAGTTCTAAGATAGACAATCACACGGAGATGGGGGTCAGGCCAGGCAAACAAAGGAGCTGGGAGGCTGGCCTGCAATGTGAAAACTGTCAATTATCCTATTTGTGTCCTCCCTACATTTCTCATAGCAGGGTCCTCATTTCCATTAGACCAATTTGGTACAGTGCTGCATGTTCTGATCCTTTTACCATCTCATCTGAACAAGAGAAATAAGTGCAAATGAATGGGGAGGAGGTCAGGGATGGGGAAGGAGGAAAAGGAGACAGAAGGGAAGGTAGAGACTCCTGTTGAAGAGTGATTTTTCACTCTCAAGTTGACCATGTGTCACAAGCCGATGTAACATTCTCATGAGAGCTGGTGGCTGCTGTAGAAGGAGGGTGATTCTCGGTCAGAAGTGACCTGTTTTGAAAGCCTTGGTCCTCTGATTTTGAGGATCTTTGTCTAGGAACAAGGAGGCCCTCCCAGATTCTAGGTGGTTTCTCTGTGGAACACAAGCATAGTTCAGGAGACCTTGGGCACAGAGAACAGGGGCCCACTGGCCGGGCCACCTTCTCAGGAGCTGGAGACGGTACAGCACAATATGGCAGAGTGAGGGCATTGACCTTCTCCTGTGTGAGCTAGCTGTTGCAGGCCTAGGGAAATATTTGAAAACATCCTCGTTTTTCATGGCTGCAGAACAAATTACGACAAAGGGGCTTCCCACCCAGGTGGTGCTAGTGGTAAAGAACTCATCTGCCGGTGCAGGAGACTTAGACACAGGTGGGATTCCTGGGTTGGGAAGATTCCCTGGAGAAAGGAGTGACTACCCTCTCCGGTATTCTTGCCTCAAGAATCCTATGGGCTGCTGTCCATGGGGTCACAAAGCATTGGACATGACTGAGTGAGTGACACTCTCACTTTTGCTTGTTGTGATTAGTTTGTCTGGTTTGTCTATGAAAAGAGTAAGTCCACCCCTTACAGAGTTTCTAGTCACACTGGCTTAGGTTAGGACTAGGACATACTTGGCTCGACAGTTTTGTCTGAATTGGTTATTTACTAAGGAATCACAATGGTGATCTCAGCTACCTGGAAACAGGTACATTAAACTTAGCATTAGCTTAGCATAATTTCAAATCAACATTAAGTGTAAATCCCCAAGGCTGAATATGCAGCTTATGCCCAGGGCAGGGACTTTCCAGTCTTTTCAGCATAAAACACAAGCCAGGGCAAATTGGCATCCTGGAAACAGAGTTCAAAGGCACTGAGGGGAGGCAAAGTTATGTAACTCCCAAACAGTTCAAGGCAGGGTTAATGTGGGCATGCAGAGTGCTGGTTTCAGGCTACATTAGGAAGGTGGTCCAATTCACTAATCAGCACAGCTCTGCTAGCAGCCGCCAGCCTCTTTTCCTATCAACGAAGCAAATCTAGTTGCAACTTAGCATCTACAGGCAAGAAAAAGGTCCAGGGCAATAATCTACTTACCCACCTGCCAAGCCAGGCAGATTTCTGTCATCTGATACCACAGTCTAGGTTGGCTGATGTATAGGTCTCATGTCTCGGAATGCCAGTTTGGTTTCCTTTGGGCACCATTTCATTAACCCCAAACTGAACTGAGAGCATTCTAAATAGGGTGGTAGACCTGACTCCTCTAGGTGTGTGAAGCTGTGGTCAAGGTCACTTAGTGGAAGAGCTTTGCAATTGCGCATAACGCCCCTGAAGTTCTAGACCTATATGCAGGTCCTAAGGGCAGCCACACTGGTCAGAACAGCATTGGAAGTTTTGTTTAAAAAATATATTCAAGTACAAAAGATATCTGGCAGCTGACTTTATAGGTTAGCTTGTGGGGCTGGAGGACTCGACACTCTTTTATAAACTTTCAAGTAAGTACCTGTTCGCAGCAATATTGACATTCCTTTTATCAGCATCTCTCACTGAGTTTTCCAGAGCCAGTTTCTAACCATCATGTAAAAAAGAGGTTCCTCATGCAAATGAGGTTGGTATATGCTAGTCTGCCCAGAGATCAATGGGGTGAGTTTATTGTAGGACTTCGCAGAGCCTAGTTTAATGTAGTACAACTCATTACTGACTCATAATTGGCATCAGCTGCAGAGCTTTGTTCGTTTCTTGTGAAACTGTTTTTTTTTAAGTAGCTTCTTATTTTGAAATTATTTAGGACCCATTAGTACAGTGGGTTTTAAGTAATCAACAGGTATAAACCCACAATGAATGGTACACAGTTCTATATACTAATTCATCCAGCATCTCCCAGTGAAAATATTTTGCATCAACATTGTATGTTGTCAAAATGACACTAATAATGCAGATGCACACTTTCTTTGAATTTCATGAGTTTTTACATGCACTTTCTCTGATTGTAGTTCTGTGTGCACTGTTGTTCAGTCGCTCAGTCGTGCCTGACTCTTTGCTGACCCCATGGACTGTAGCACACCAGGCTCCTATGTCCATGGTATTTTCCTGGCAAGAAAACTGGAGCAGGTTGCCATTGCCTTCTCCAAGGGACTTTTCTCCACCCAGGGGTTGAACCCATGTCTTCTCTTGCAAGTCTCCTGCATTGCACGTAGATTCTTTACTGTTGAACCATCAGGGAAGCCTTTCTGTGTGCATAGTTCTATGAAATTTTATCATGTGTATATTTGAGTAACCAACACCACAATCAGCTTACAGAGCTGTTCTATCACCAAAAAGATGCTTCCTCATATCAGCCCTTAATAATTTCACTGTTTCCCTAACTCGAACCTTTGGCGACCACACACCTCTTCCGTGTCTCTACAATTTTGTCAGCCTGAGAATGTTACATAAATGGAATCACACGGCATCTAACATTTTCAGATTCCTTCTGTTTTCATTTAGCATCAGGACCTGCAGATCCATCCAAGTTGTTGCCTATGTCAATAGCTTATTCCTTTTTATTGCCAAGTAGTTTCCTTTGTTTTGATATACCTTTTTTATAGGGTGGTAGACCTGACTCCTCTAGGTGTGTGAAGCTGGAGGATTTCGACACCCTGAAGTTCTGTTTATAAACATGAAAATTTTTTTCAAGTACAAAAGATATCTGGCAGCTGACTTTATAGGTTAGCTTGTGGGGCTGGAGGACTCGACACTCTTTATAAACTTTCAAGTAAGTACCTGTTCGCAGCAATATTGACATTCCTTTTATCAGCATCTCTCACTGAGTTTTCCAGAGCCAGTTTCTAACCATCATGTAAAAAAGAGGTTCCTCATGCAAATGAGGTTGGTATATGCTAGTCTGCCCAGAGATCAATGGGGTGAGTTTATTGTAGGACTTCGCAGAGCCTAGTTTAATGTAGTACAACTCATTACTGACTCATAATTGGCATCAGCTGCAGAGCTTTGTTCGTTTCTTGTGAAACTGTTTTTTTTTAAGTAGCTTCTTATTTTGAAATTATTTAGGACCCATTAGTACAGTGGGTTTTAAGTAATCAACAGGTATAAACCCACAATGAATGGTACACAGTTCTATATACTAATTCATCCAGCATCTCCCAGTGAAAATATTTTGCATCAACATTGTATGTTGTCAAAATGACACTAATAATGCAGATGCACACTTTCTTTGAATTTCATGAGTTTTTACATGCACTTTCTCTGATTGTAGTTCTGTGTGCACTGTTGTTCAGTCGCTCAGTCGTGCCTGACTCTTTGCTGACCCCATGGACTGTAGCACACCAGGCTCCTATGTCCATGGTATTTTCCTGGCAAGAAAACTGGAGCAGGTTGCCATTGCCTTCTCCAAGGGACTTTTCTCCACCCAGGGGTTGAACCCATGTCTTCTCTTGCAAGTCTCCTGCATTGCACGTAGATTCTTTACTGTTGAACCATCAGGGAAGCCTTTCTGTGTGCATAGTTCTATGAAATTTTATCATGTGTATATTTGAGTAACCAACACCACAATCAGCTTACAGAGCTGTTCTATCACCAAAAAGATGCTTCCTCATATCAGCCCTTAATAATTTCACTGTTTCCCTAACTCGAACCTTTGGCGACCACACACCTCTTCCGTGTCTCTACAATTTTGTCAGCCTGAGAATGTTACATAAATGGAATCACACGGCATCTAACATTTTCAGATTCCTTCTGTTTTCATTTAGCATCAGGACCTGCAGATCCATCCAAGTTGTTGCCTATGTCAATAGCTTATTCCTTTTTATTGCCAAGTAGTTTCCTTTGTTTTGATATACCATAATTTGTTTATCTAGTTACCAGTTGAAGGATATTTGGGTTGTTTTCAGATCTTTGGCTATTTCAAGTAAAGCTGCTATGAAATGTGTGTACCTATCTTTTATGTGGACAAAACATTTCATTATTCTAGGATAAATGCCCAGAGGTCATGTGGTATCCTTCAGAGATTTTAGAAACTCTAGGTGCCTACATCTAACACAAGATGTTGAATTGATCACAGATGCGTGTTCTCCCTGAGGAGATGTCGTTAAACACAGGTCTAAATCCACATCAATAAAGACAATGCAAAAGAGAAATAGAAACAGATAAGGTTTTGTGCAAAATGACTTATTGGAAGACAGAAAGTGGACGTAGCAGTGACAATTGATGAGGTACTGCTCAGGGAGCCTTTGGATAGAGGGTGTGCTGTGAAGAAGGAGGTATGAGCCTGTCAGAGCCCAGAAAGGCTGGCGAGAACAGGGCAAACCATGGTCTCACCTGAAGGCAACAGGCACTTCAGGGGACAAAAGAGAAATTGAAGAATATGTAAACACATTTAGGAAGAAAAGGAGAACAGATTGCTTCTAGATATGAGAAAAAGATGATATAATAATATGAAAGAAGTGACCAGAGAACTCTCAGAATTTAAAAATACGATTGCTCAAACTAGAAAAACAATTATAGAAAACTCTAGAGATAAAACTAGAAAGTGGGGCTTCCCTGGGGGTCCAGTGGGTAAGGACACCGCCTTGCAGTGCAAGGGGCGCTTGTTCGATCCCTGGCCTGGGAAGAGCCCACGTGCCGCGGAGCGGCTGGACCGATGTGTCCAATTACTGAGCTGGAGCTCTGGAGCGCATGTGCCCAGAGCTGGTACTCTGCGAAAACAGAGGCTACTATGATGGGAGGCCCACATGGGCCAAAGAACAAAGATGGATGAAAATAGATAAATGAATGACCAACAGAAGTGGCCCACCCCCCCTCCCTCCCCACCCCACAAAAATAAATAAACATTAAAAAAAAAAAAAAAACACTAGAAAGCTCTCTCAGAAAAATCTTCACAATGAAAAACCTAAGATAAGTATGAGATATCTGGTATGAATTCAGGAGCCCAAACATCAGATTAATGAAAGTTTTCAAAACAGAAAATAGCAAAAATAAAAGTGGGAACTTATCAAAAATTAATACCAGAGGATTTCCTGGATTCCTCAAGTGGGAAAATACAAAGTGCCATGCACAATAAGTTAAGAAGGGTCTCAGCTAGACCCACGTGTGACATTTCTAAACAGTGAGAGCACTGATCCTCAAATCTTTTGAAGAAACATCAGGAATAAAAATCATATTGACATCACAGCTCTTTTCAGATACACAGGATGCTTAAGACAATGGATTAATGTCTCTAAAATTCAGAGGCAAATATTTTGAACCTAAATTTCTATAGCCAGCCAAATCTTGGGTGAAGTGCTAGAAACAGACTTTTCAGATGTGCAAGGATTCATACGTATGCCCTTTGCACTGCTTTTTAGAATATTTCCTAAGATATGCCAGTAAACAAAAGTGACTAAATCAAGGAAGAGGAAAATGTGGAACCCGAGGAAAATTTGGAACCCAAGAAAAATAATGGATTGTGTCTGAAGACAACAGCTATGAACAGCCCCAGGGAGAAACCTGAGGAAAAAAATGAGGAAACTGGAGATGAATTTCCAGAAATAATGAATAGATGAGAAATGACGATGAAGAGTTTGAAACTTGAGAAAATGCAAAGGTGGACATATAGCAAGGAAGGAAAAAATTCATGCAATCTGTCTCTAGGAATGCTTTCTTTTGAGTATCACAGTGATCATATCAAAGCAGCTTAGAAGGAAATATAAACCCAACACAACCGGGCATTTCTGCTATAACATCGTATAGAATCCCTGAACTCTTTCATGATCTACAAATTTGTGCAATAAAAATAATAGTGCTTACGGGAAAAATAGGGTTTGGTTGATGAATCAAAAAACTTGTAACTAAACTTTGTAACTAAAGTACTAATAAAAACAGTAATAATACTAAGAAAAATATTAGCACAGTTAACCATTTGCTGGCATTTGCAGCTTGAGTCACAGTTTCTACAGAAACACTGGGGACCTGCTTTTCCTTGGGTATGCTGGCCCTTGGAGACATTTAGATCTAATAGAGACCAGGGTCATCAAGATTGAAATGTACAATCTAGGAACAGCCTTCTTCATTACTCTGTTGGTTAAAAAATAAACAAAAACAACAAGAAACAAGGGCTATATCTTGGCAGCAGCAAATTTGTGTTTGCAGCTTCTTTCCATTATTTAATATAGAAGCTATTCAGCCCACCTCTCCTTTTTTTTTAAACTGAGGTGTATATTTACAATGTTGAGTTAGTTTCAAATGTACAGCAAAGTGATTCAATTATGTGTGTGTGTGTGTTTGTGTGTGTGCACACATGTATATTCTTTTCTGATTCTTTTCTATTGTAGGTTACTACAGGATATCCAATATAGTCACCTGTGCCATACATCGGTCCTTGTTTATCTATTTTATAATATATAGCAGTATGGATCTCCAGCTTTCCCCTTTGATAACCATATGTTTATTTTCTGTGTCTGTGAGTCTCTTTCTTAAGCCCGCTTCTTCTTGAATGGGTGAAAGGCACCACTCCGGAATGTTTGCTTTCTTAAGATCTTTATGTGATGTCAAGGGCTTCTTGTTAATTGTGAGAAAATTTGTTCTTGATTGCTGCAAGCATTAACATACTGGGGAAGAAAAAAGTCATCTGTGAACCAGTACAATGTCTGCATCCTGACACTGGTCCCTGTTTACTCATTGTAGACCCAGCAGAACCAACTGCTCCTGGCTCTGCACGAGACAGCACAGACTTGAGCATCATAGCATAATATTGTCTCTGGATTTTTAACTTTCTAAATCTATGGAAAAGCTTGGTACCTATCCCCGCTTCTGGCCAGCACTGTCTGCAGACAGTGTGTCCAGGGGATGGGTAGGGAGGGGTGCTCGGTCCATGCTGCTCCCTGCTGCTGAACTGGAGTGACAGAAAAGGACCTGATGCGCATTTGGGTTGGGGGACCTGAGGGGAGGACCGTGACATAAGTGAGCCAAACCCTCCTCCATTATATATAATATCTAAAGCTGATAAATCAATCCCTGGTGGTCCAATGGCTAAGACTCTCGCGATGTGGGAGGCCTGGGTTTGATCTCTGGTCAGGGAACTTGATCCCACATGCTGCAACTAAAACTCCTGCATGCCACAACTAGAATATCCCATGTGCCACAATGAAAATTGAAGGTCCCTCATGCTGCAGCTAAGACCTGGCACAGCCAAAGAAATAAATTAAAAATAAGTAAATATAAAAAGCACAGAAATGTGTTATATGAAACACAGTGGGATCACCAAAATAATTAGAAGGCAGAGATTGAGTTGGTTGTCTTTGGAGGTAAAAGTCTAGACAATTGGCTGGGAGGATGAAGAAGAGACCAAGGGACCTCTCTTTTCTTCATAAACCCTTCTGGATTATTTATTGGACCCAAATACACATGTTAACATAGTGAAAATGAAACAAACAAACAAAAATCTACTCTTCTTCTATCCCTATGGTTCTACATGTACAAAGAAATCCTGATTCTAGTGAAACCAAGAATTTGTGTCGTGAAAAAAAATCCACAGGTGATTTGGTTGCTCGTTAGAGGTTAAGTCTTAGTGCACTGCTCAGGTGATGTGGGACTTGAGGGAAATGGCATGCAACTTGGTTTAGAATCTTTTTTTTTTTTTTTTTTCAAAATATAACACAGGATTTGTGTCCTATGAAATACTGGTGAGGCAGAGTTTGCAAATGTACATCATTCTCTTGAGAAGGAAGAAGGAGGAGAGAACATTGTAGTTGAAAGAAACCATGACAGTAAATGCCGTTCATTCAGTTATCACGATTCCTAACTGATTCTCAGCACTGAGGGAAGAACTTAGCACTTCTTTTCTCAGGAGAAGAGCAGGTCACACAACGCCACTGGCAATCCCTGAATGGCTCATCTTGTTAACAATATGTGCAAAGTCAGGTGGTCCATGTTTGGCCAAAGCTGTTGGGCCCAGGCAGGCCTCTTGCTCATGAAGTGAGCTCTACAAGGTGAGACTCTGGCCAGGTTAGCCCCATGGGCTCTCTGGTAGCTGGAGGCTGGACATTTTGAGCGGAAAATGCCAGGGTGGGTCCAGTCAGAGTGAACAGAGAAGTGAGGACTCTCCATGTCAAGGGGTTTGAAGTTTCTGAGCAAGACGGATCTGAGTAACTATTGTTGCCTTGTAGCGCAGCTGTCCAGTGGGTCGTGATGTACTCTCAAGTGAGGAGTCAGTCACCTCAACTCTGTGGGAATGGAGTCCTTGGTCATGGCTCCAACAGAGGCTCTGAGGGAGACTCAGACAATTATCTGTGATTATGATCCCCCACCTCCACGCCTGGAAAGGCAGTGAGGAGTGGTGTGTGGGTTAGTGGCTCAGTTGTGTCCAACTCTTTGTGACTCCATGTGGCTCCTTGACTGCCGCCCACCAGGCTGCTCTGTCCATGGAATTATCCAGACAAAACTACTGTAGAATCCCCTTCTCCAGGGGATCTTCCCAACCTGGGAATAGAACCCTCGTCTCCCACATTGCAGGCAGATTCTTCACCGTCTCAGTCAACCAGAGAAGCCCCCAAGGAGTGGTAGACATGCCTTTACATGAGGAACCAGAACTTGTGGATTCCAAAGCAGGCCACAAGGTACTTAAGGGGAGAAGGTCTGATAAATTTCACAGCCTCTAGCAAGGCTTCCAAATCAACAAGTGAGAAGCAGTCTGTTGCCTGCAAAAGCAGCTTCAGAATACATTTTCTGGTTGCCGCCACCAACACATTGCCTCCCACGAGTTTCCCCTGTGTGGCTGAATTCTGAAGCGAGCTGCTTTCCAGTTAGGCCCGGCTCTGTTCCTTAAGTCACTTCAGTCGTGACCGACTCTTTGCGGCCGTATGGACTGTAGCCTGCCAGACTCCTCTGTCCATGGGTTTTCCAGGCAAGAATATTGGAGTGGGTTGCCATTTTCTCCTCCAAGGGATCTTCCCAACCCGGGGATCCCATGTATCTTAAGTCTCCTGCATTGGGAGGCAGAATTTTTACCACTAGGGCCACCTGGAAAGCCCCTGTGCCCTGTTTGCTTATGACTTTTGCTTTCTGTTCCTTAGTCTGTTTATCTGTAAAATGGGAATGCGGAGGGGGATGAACTGGTCAGCCTTTTAGCCTTCTCTTCCAGCTCTGATATCCCAGAATTCTGTGTTCTCTGAGGATGAGGACTGTTCTGGAGCAACCCCAGTTTCCATCAGGTGAGAAAGCTTTGGAAAGCCAGGCAAGGAGGAGGTACAAGGCACGCTTCTTGATTCCTTAAGCTCCAGCTTTACTAGCAGATACCTGTTTTCCTTTCCAGATAGATTTCTCTTTCTTGGGAAGGAAAGGGGAGAGCTGTTAGTCACAAAAGCACAGGAACAAACACACAGTTCTTAACAAATCCTCAATTTCCCCCAGAAGGGCTCGGGCTGCCTGGGGGGAGCTGGCTCTCTGCTGACCCAGATAAGCGGACCCGGGCTCTGTGATGTGGCTGTGAGGCACTTCAAGGTGCCTCTCTCGGCAGGGCGTCGGAAGGCTGGGCGGCCCCGTCCAAACACAAACACGCTGGCAGGAGTGTCCCTACCTAGACAGACACAAGCACAAAAGAGACTGTACAGCTAATAAGATCCTCTGGTATTTGTAGCTCTAAGCAGGTAAGGTCATTAGAACCGTTCTTTATCATACATTTTTCTCTTCCTCATTCTGACGGAGTAAAAATAGGTTGAAGGAACTGATTTTATTTCCCATTTAAGTTAGTTCAATGGAAGGTAGCGTTTTCTCTCTTTTTTCTGTGTGTGTGTGCATTCAAGGGGTGGGGGAGGCCTGGGGGAAGGAGAGTTTTGAGATGATGCTATTGGGTCCCTTGGTTAAAGAAGAAGAATGTCGAGCTTGAAATGGTTTCCTCTGGGGGCTGTTTGTGGAATCAAAACGCCTCTCCGGTTTGCAGTTCTGAAACCCACTACTGTGACTAAAAAAATTACTTTCAATTTAGAGGGGAAAAAGGCTGCAGCTCCTGGAGTCCCCACTCAGCTGCGGAAAATGCCCCCGATGAAGTGAAGGCGCAGATTTGGATTTCAAACACTAGCATTGATCTCAGCATCGATTGGGGTTGTGTGGCTGATCTCCTTGGAGCGCCAAGCCCCGCCTTATCACCCAGGGGCAGAGGATTGATCGCAGGGTGTAGCTGTGAGGCCAGGGTGGGAGAGGAAGGACAAAGGGAACCATTCTCATGATGAGGGAAGGACCTCAACATACTCTCCCAATAAACGGAAATTCTGCAAATCAAAGTCTCACTCACCCTTAGCAACTCCCATCCTCCTGTACTTTCTCAACACTTTTCTCCTGGGAAGGCTCGGTGCTTTGAAGGATGCTCGGGTTAAATCTCTATTTACACCACTACCGGAGAAGGGCATGTGGATAAAGGATTACTCCTCCTTCTCTCCTGGACCTGGGACCCTGTTATCTTGGTCAGTGAAGACTCACATTAGGACCTTACTCTGCCCATTTCATTCTAGAGTGATAGACTGCTGAATCATTAATTTATTCAACACGTTCTTATTGGGTGTCTACTCTATGCCAGGAGCTTAGAATGGCTCTGAACAAAATAGACACAGCTCTCTGTCCGAAACGGACAAACTTCAAGGTGCTCTCTCGGCAGGGCGTCGGAAGGCTGGGCGGCCCCGTCCAAACACAAACACGCTGGCAGGAGTGTCCCTACCTAGACAGACACAAGCACAAAAGAGACTGTACAGCTAATAAGATCCTCTGGTATTTGTAGCTCTAAGCAGGTAAGGTCATTAGAACCGTTCTTTATCATACATTTTTCTCTTCCTCATTCTGACGGAGTAAAAATAGGTTGAAGGAACTGATTTTATTTCCCATTTAAGTTAGTTCAATGGAAGGTAGCGTTTTCTCTCTTTTTTCTGTGTGTGTGTGCATTCAAGGGGTGGGGGAGGCCTGGGGGAAGGAGAGTTTTGAGATGATGCTATTGGGTCCCTTGGTTAAAGAAGAAGAATGTCGAGCTTGAAATGGTTTCCTCTGGGGGCTGTTTGTGGAATCAAAACGCCTCTCCGGTTTGCAGTTCTGAAACCCACTACTGTGACTAAAAAAATTACTTTCAATTTAGAGGGGAAAAGGCTGCAGCTCCTGGAGTCCCCACTCAGCTGCGGAAAATGCCCCCGATGAAGTGAAGGCGCAGATTTGGATTTCAAACACTAGCATTGATCTCAGCATCGATTGGGGTTGTGTGGCTGATCTCCTTGGAGCGCCAAGCCCCGCCTTATCACCCAGGGGCAGAGGATTGATCGCAGGGTGTAGCTGTGAGGCCAGGGTGGGAGAGGAAGGACAAAGGGAACCATTCTCATGATGAGGGAAGGACCTCAACATACTCTCCCAATAAACGGAAATTCTGCAAATCAAAGTCTCACTCACCCTTAGCAACTCCCATCCTCCTGTACTTTCTCAACACTTTTCTCCTGGGAAGGCTCGGTGCTTTGAAGGATGCTCGGGTTAAATCTCTATTTACACCACTACCGGAGAAGGGCATGTGGATAAAGGATTACTCCTCCTTCTCTCCTGGACCTGGGACCCTGTTATCTTGGTCAGTGAAGACTCACATTAGGACCTTACTCTGCCCATTTCATTCTAGAGTGATAGACTGCTGAATCATTAATTTATTCAACACGTTCTTATTGGGTGTCTACTCTATGCCAGGAGCTTAGAATGGCTCTGAACAAAATAGACACAGCTCTCTGTTCTCATGAAGCCTCCATACCAGTAGGGGAAGCTGGATGATAAACAATAAACATAAGATAGTGATTATCATATGTTCTAAGGTTATGAATGCTATGGAAAATAGGCACAGGAGAACTGAGCAAGGCAAGTTGGGAGGACAGAGTTGGGGGTTCTCTGCAGCGGTTGAGGAGGTGATTCTTAAGCAAAGACGGGAGGGAAGGGAGGACCTCAGTTGAACAGATATGTAGAGCTAGAGATTCCAGGCAGAAAGAAAAGTGATGTGCAATCCCCCTATGATGGAGGAGGTCTGAGGAACACCAGTGAGGCCACTATGACTAGGTCAGGATGTACGTGGGTGGCGAAGGGTGAATAATGGACAGCAGGAGAGTCCTGGGCTCTCAACCCTGAAGGGAATAATTAACCTTTTTTTCTTTTTTTGAATCTGACAACTAAAGCCAAAATAAGCTAGTAGGAACTGTCCAATTAAAAGCCTTCTACACATCAAAGGAAACCATCTACAAGATGAAAAGGCAGCCAAAGAAATGAGAGAAAATATCTGCAAATCATATATCCAATCAAGGGTTAATGTCATATAACTGTGTAGCCGAAAACCAAACAAGTCAGTTTTTTAAGATGATCAGAAGAACTGAATACATATTTTTCCAATGAGGACATGCACATGGCCAATAGACACACGAGACTCAACCTCATCAGAAAAATGCAGATCACAGCCACAGTGAGAGATCACCTCCCTGCTAGAATGGCTGCCACTTAAGAAACGAAAGATAGGTGATGGCAGGAGTGTGAAGGCAAGGAAGCCTTCCTACACTGTTGGTGGAATGGAAACTGGTCCACCACTATGGTGAGCACTATGGAGATTCCTCAAGAAATGAAAAAGAGAACTACCGTGAGTGAGTGATAGGCACTCAGTTGTGTCTGACTTTTTGATGCTATGGACTGTAGCCCACCAGGCTCCTCTGTCTGTGGGATTCTCCAGGCAAGAATACTGGAGTGGGGTGCCATGCCCTCCTCCAGGGGATCCTCCTGATTTGGGGGTTGAACCCAGGTCTCCCGCATTGCAGGCTGATTCTTTACCATCTGAGCCACCAGGCATTCCCTTCTGGGTATATATCTCTGAAGGAAATGAAATCAGTATCTCAGAGTGATACCTGCAACCCCATGTTCACTGTAGCATTGTTGGTAATAGCCAAGACACAAAAACAACCTGAGTGTGTCCATAAGTGGATGAGTGGATAAGGAAGCTGTGGCATATACATATGTGTGTGGGGTATATGTGTGTGTGTGTGTGTGTGTATACACACACACACACAATGGAATATTATACAGCCATAAAACCCAAGAAAATTCTGCCACTTTTGACAACATGAATGGACCTTGAGAGCATTGTGTCATTAAGTGAAATAAGTCAGACAGAAAAAGACAAATAACATATGATCTCACATGTGGCATCTAAAAACCCAAACTCAGAAAACAGATTGATGGTTGCCGGAAGTGGAGGGTGAAGGATGGCAACAATGGGTGAAGGCAGTAAGGAAGTCCAGATTCCAGTTATAACAGAACTAAGTTCTATGGATACCATGTATGGTATGCTGACTATAGTTAAGAGTACTGAATTGCATATTTGAAAGCTTCTAAAAAAATAAATCTTAACAGTTCTCATCACAAGAGAAAAATGTAAGTATGGGAGGTGGTGAATGTTAACTAAACATATTGTGTTAATCATCTCACAATATATACATATATATCAAATCATCTTGTATTCCTTAAACGAACACAAGACTGTATGTCAATTATATCTCAGTAAAACTGGGAGGAAGAAATTCCTTTGAATGGATTTGGTGCAGAGGAAAGCAAAGAAATGAAACGGCAACTAGAAGGAGAAATAGGGTCAGGATTTCCGGGTGGTTCAAGGGTGAAGAATCTGTGTTGCAATGCAGTGAACACAGGTTCGGTCCCTGGTCAGGGAACTAGGATCCTACACGCTGCAAAGCAGCTAGCCCTCATGCCACAGCTAGGGAGTCTGTGCGCTGCAAGGAAAGATTCCATATAACTTGAAGAGCCTGCATGCTGCAACTAAGATCCAATGGGCCAATTAAATAAATGTCAAAAAAAGAAAGAAAGAAGGCCAAGGTAAACTTTTATTTGTCTTGCTTTGGTTTGGTTTAATTTAGTTTCTTCTTCTGATTGTTTATTTTTTGGAATATTTAAAGCTATTAGGGATGTGTGTGTGTGTGTAATAAGAACACAACATGAGATCTACCTCTTAGATATTTAGGTATACAATACAGTATTATTATCTACGGTACAGCACTGTATAGCAGAGCTCTAGAATGAATGCGTCTTGCAAAACAAAGATTTTAGCAACTCCCTGCTTCCCCCTACCTCAGCTCCTGGCAATCATCATTTTATTCTTTGTTTTTATGAATTTGGCTATTTTTGATGCCTGGTGCCTAAGTGAATTCATGGAGTGTTTATTCTTCAGTGACTGGCTTCTATCACTTAGCATGGTGTCCCTCAAGGTTTGTCTGTGTTGTCACATATGGTAGGATTTCCTTCTTTCTTTAAGGCTGAATAATATTCCAATGTATTTGTCAACTGCATTTTGTTAAATCTGTTTATCTGTCATTGGCTATTTACATTGTTTTCACATTCTGGCTGCTGTGAGCAGGTTCCCAAGTTCTGTGTACTTCAGAGAACTTGGGATTGAGGTTGGTTTAGTTTTATTATGGGAAAACTAGAGCACTTATCAGTCAACTAGCCAATATACAGAATATTGTCCCTTGTCAACCCTGTCTTGGGTTTTCCTGGTGCTCAGCCCTCCAGGGAAGGGAGCTGTAGCCATTGGCAAGTGCCTACAACCAGCAGGCTTGTGCCCCTGGCCAGGCAGTAGGCTGTCTGTCAGATCTTTACCCACTCCCCAGGTTTTCTCTAGGTTAGGAGTTGAGACGAATCAGAGCTGTGTGCTTACATCCCCCCAATAGAAAAAAAGAAGCCAAAGTAGCCCCACCTGCTCGCGAGCCCCATCCGCTCCCTCAGCCCCCATCTCCTGCCCACTTTACACAACATTTCACTAAAGGGTCTAGAGTGGTAGGGGCTGTCAGCTCCACTTCAGCTGCTCTCATCATTAGTCAGGGGACAACCTCAAAAGAGGACTTGGCTGGTGTCCCCAAGCTTGCTGTTGGCATCGTGGTGTGATGAGGAGGGTGAACGTGATAAACTGGGGAGGCGGTGGAGGACGGATCGGGGGGAGGATGACAGGGGACATCCCCAAGGGACATCCCTGTTTATTTGTTTACTTAACTTCAAAATGTTCTCTGGGAGCTGCTTCAAGTAAACCTGCTTTATCTTCCCAAACATAAAACGCTAGGTAAGACACCTGTCGGACGAAAATAGCCTTTTTAGTCAATATTTTGAAAAATTTGACAGAGCGAGTTAAATCTCAAGAGCCTGATTCCTGTGTTTGGTTTACTTTGTTTGGGGATTAGGGACCATTTACCAATGATTATTGTGCAGCATACGTCTGTCTTGATTATAAAGAAGCATAGCAGAACCAACATGCGGCTTTCTTTCCGGTCACAAAGGAGCACAGTCTCACCCACCCACATCTTCCGAACCCTCTGCTTCATACGCAGATCAGTTTCCAAACTTCCACTGGAAGTCAGAGGGCAAATCTTTGTTCTCAGTCCTGCATTGGCCCTATCTTTCTCTCTGTTTACTCACTTTCTTGATTGACGTCCTTATCTCTGTTTGTTCTTGCTTGGCAAGCTGGAGGGGATGTTGGGAGGCTCCTACCATCCAGGAATGATGACAAAGGTCTAAGCCAGGGCAATGGGAATGGGATTGGACCTAGGGGCTGAAAGAGGGGATGTCCAGGGTGACAGGCAAGTTGCTAACTTGGGGGACTGGGTGGATGACGGGACCTGTAATCAGTGCAGGAGGAGAAACTGGCTCTTTTTTGAAATCATTGGGTTGAACCTACCTGGTTGAAGGACATCCAGGTGGAGATTTCATAGACAAACGCTTCTGCAAGTCTGGAATTCAGGAGTGACCATGACAGAGAGGGTCAAAGATGGAATTCCACCTGCATTCATATGCATGTTGGATAGAGTCTCCAACCCATTGCCTCCTGCCTCCTACAAAGTTTCCCGTGTCATATCAGTATTCAAGGAAATTAATTTTGATTTCGGTTTCTTTTTTTTTTTTCTTTTTTCTTTTTTTTGGCCACTTCTGTTGATCCTTCATTCATTTATCTTTGTTCTTTGGCCTGTGTGGGCCTCCCATCACAGCGGCCTCTGTTGTCTCAGAGCACCGGCTCTGAGCACATGCACTCCAGAGCTCCGGCTCAGTAGTTGGACACACCGGTCCAGCTGCTCCACGGCACGTGGGATCTTCCCAGGCTAGGGATCGAACCAGCGCCCCTTGCATTGCTAGGAGGTGTCCTTACCCACTGGACCACCAGGGAAGCCTTGATTTCGGTTTCTTAAATCCCACCTTAAATCTTTGCTGCCAGAGACAGAAGTGACAAGAAAACCTATGGCTGGTCATAAAGAGGACTGAGAATGCGGAACTGGAGGAACTAAAGTACATGGAAGAGCCCAAGTGGTACCCAGTCCAAACTGCTGGGGACCGTGGCCCCTCAGGGGAGCTCTGTCCTTCTAGCTGCTCCTTTGGCACAACTGAGTGACTTGAAGTTTCTGAAAGAAGTAGACAGAGAGCAATTGTAGCAACGTCCCATGTGACCATGCATTTTCTACACAGACAATAGACTCTCATAGTGCATCTGGCCCAGAGCACCTTGGTGGTGTAATGAGTGAACACCAGAGTCATTGGAGAGACAATAAAATCATCCTGGCAGTCAGGAAGGGCTGGGAAGGACTAGAGCGCATGCAAGAGCATGCTGCGTCGGTGGTGCGGTTGCCCGGAGTGGGGCTGCTCTGTGACCCAGTGGCTCCAATGTATTGGGAAGCTGGAATGCTGGAAATGCCAGTGTGGCTGCCTTTCCTGAGCCAGAGCACACCGGCAGCTGAGAAACCACACTCCTCTTGTCTTTTCAGCCAAACCACGCTTTGGTCCACTCTGTCTCTCCCACCTCCCAATTAGATGCCTGGAGTCCCTCTGCCACCTGCCACTCGGCAAGACAAGTCCAGCTGCCCTGATGTGGGAGAGGGCTGGGGAAGGCTCTCCCAGCCTGGAGGGAGGTGACAGAGCGGATGAGCGCCCCAGAGATGAGCAGAATTAACTGCTGGGAAGGGAAAGAGAACTGCCTTTTCCAGAAAGCTGAAAGGTTTATGAAGGGTCATCATTGATCCCTGTCGTCGTGGTTAGTAGTTTGGAGATACTTTATAAAAGCTATGGAGACTTTATGTGTGGCATAGAGACTCAAATTCCCATCTGGAGTTGGTTTGAAGGTTAAATGAGAAAATGTGAGGAAGTCACACTACAGAGTACGTGGTATTTAGTAAATGCTTAATATGTAGTATTAAATATCATCAACAGAGGTATAGAGAAGGGATTGAGCTCACACCCAGCCCAGTTAGAAGCCCAGCTTTACCTCTTACCAGCTATGAGACATAGGGTACCTTCCTTGACTTTCCAAAGACACAATTTGACTATCTTTAAACTAGGTTAAGAATGTCTCCCCCAGGAGTTATTGTGCATCTTAATATCAAATAAATTAAGTAAAAGGTTTTGTTTCATGGAAGTGTTAGTATTGGTGGGGGAATTCCCTGGTGGCTTAGACTGTTAAGAGTACATATGCCATGAAGGAGACCAGGGTTCGATCCCTAGGTTGGAAAGATCTCCTGGTGAAGGGAATGGCTACCCACTCCAGTATTCTTGCCTGGAGAATTTTATGGACAGAGGAGCCTGGTGCACTACAGTCCATGGGGGCACAAATAGTTGGACACAACTGAGTGACTAACACACATAGGATTAGTATTATTTTTGCAAAAACCTGGATATAGGGCTCTTTGCACACCTCATCCATCAGAGAAAATATCCTTCGATAGGATCAAAAGCAGGTTCTAATTGGACAATACCCAGGTCTCTAATAACTTACTATAAATCTAATATATGCATTCATCTACAGTGTGTTTGGCAAATCTTCTCTCTAAAGGGCCAGAGACTAAATATTTTTAGACTTCATGGGTCATATAGTCCAACTCTACAGCCGTAGGGCCGACAACTACCCTAAACAATATGTTAAGCAAATGAGAATGGATGTGACTGTGGTCCAGTAAAACGTGACCTACAAAAACAAGCAGCAGGCCCAATTTAGTCTGTGGTCTGGTTGCTGACTTCTGACTTAGATATATACATATCCACAAGTACCTCATGCAGATACTTGTAGATGTGGCAAAACTAAAGGAAAAGTGGGAAAGGACTTCATCCTCCTCCATCCCCCATGAGGTGTTAATACTAGAAATTCTACTATTAGAAAGTCACTCATTTGAATTAAACATTGGTCCATGGAGAAAGGAGAGAGGCCTGACAACATGCAAGTTGAAGGACCCATAGCTAAAGATCAAGCTCTAATTTGAGTTTGAATATTATATACTTTTTGAATTGATTAACCTTGACTTTGCTGGGAGGCACCAAGCTCTTGGAGGGAGGAGAACTAGTAGGGAAAGGGAAGGGGAAAGTGAACAGGTTTGATTAGGGCTTTTTCTCAGGACTTTCAGATCAAGACAGATGCCTTCTGCACTCCAAGCCCAAATTTCTTCAGCACAAACCAAAAGAAGGATCCTTCCCCTGCTTTTAATAATTCTTGAAGCCAGAAGAATCCTGAGTTTCCAGTTTTTCATCTCTTAGCGTAATAACTGAACTACTTTGCAATACCCCAGAAACTAATACAGCATGGTCAGGTTGTGCTTTCCCTGGCCCCTGCTGGCAGCTGAAGGAGTACAAAGGTCTGAGACCTTGGGTACACGTGAGCTCAAGCAGATATGAGATGAGACACTGAGTTGTCAGTGAATGGAAACTCCCTCCCAGAAGTGAGGTGACTCACCAGAATGCATTAATATTTTCTGTTCATGCTCTAGTGCAGAAGTGGATTTTATTCAACAGTTCCTTTCTTCATTCATTCATTGAGCAATTCATGTACCTTCTAAATGCCAAGCACAGTGATAAACAGGAATAGACCTGGCTTCCGGTGGCCATGGAAGCACCTTGTAAGCACCTAATGCAACCCGAGCCCCTCCTGGCTCTCCATCCCTCCTGAGACTGCACTCTGTCTGTTTGGACCAGTCCTCACGCGTTAATGGCAGGGCCCCACTGTCTACAGGAATCTTCTCTCTAAAGGGCCAGAGACTAAATATTTTTAGACTTCATGGGTCATATAGTCCAACTCTACAGCCGTAGGGCCGACAACTACCTAAACAATATGTTAAGCAAATGAGAATGGATGTGACTGTGGTCCAGTAAAACGTGACCTACAAAAACAAGCAGCAGGCCCAATTTAGTCTGTGGTCTGGTTGCTGACTTCTGACTTAGATATATACATATCCACAAGTACCTCATGCAGATACTTGTAGATGTGGCAAAACTAAAGGAAAAGTGGGAAAGGACTTCATCCTCCTCCATCCCCCATGAGGTGTTAATACTAGAAATTCTACTATTAGAAAGTCACTCATTTGAATTAAACATTGGTCCATGGAGAAAGGAGAGAGGCCTGACAACATGCAAGTTGAAGGACCCATAGCTAAAGATCAAGCTCTAATTTGAGTTTGAATATTATATACTTTTTGAATTGATTAACCTTGACTTTGCTGGGAGGCACCAAGCTCTTGGAGGGAGGAGAACTAGTAGGGAAAGGGAAGGGGAAAGTGAACAGGTTTGATTAGGGCTTTTTCTCAGGACTTTCAGATCAAGACAGATGCCTTCTGCACTCCAAGCCCAAATTTCTTCAGCACAAACCAAAAGAAGGGATCCTTCCCCTGCTTTTAATAATTCTTGAAGCCAGAAGAATCCTGAGTTTCCAGTTTTTCATCTCTTAGCGTAATAACTGAACTACTTTGCAATACCCCAGAAACTAATACAGCATGGTCAGGTTGTGCTTTCCCTGGCCCCTGCTGGCAGCTGAAGGAGTACAAAGGTCTGAGACCTTGGGTACACGTGAGCTCAAGCAGATATGAGATGAGACACTGAGTTGTCAGTGAATGGAAACTCCCTCCCAGAAGTGAGGTGACTCACCAGAATGCATTAATATTTTCTGTTCATGCTCTAGTGCAGAAGTGGATTTTATTCAACAGTTCCTTTCTTCATTCATTCATTGAGCAATTCATGTACCTTCTAAATGCCAAGCACAGTGATAAACAGGAATAGACCTGGCTTCCGGTGGCCATGGAAGCACCTTGTAAGCACCTAATGCAACCCGAGCCCCCTCCCTGGCTCTCCATCCCTCCTGAGACTGCACTCTGTCTGTTTGGACCAGTCCTCACGCGTCTCACATGGCAGGGCCCCGAGACTGTGGAACAGCTCTAGAGTGGAAGGTGCCTCTTCCAAGGGGAAGTCTTGCCTGGGACCCTGAACTCTGGTGCCATCTCCTTTCTCTCCTGCGAGAGTCATCATTCCAGGGACGCTCTATCCTAGAACGTGGGCTGAAGAGCTCCCTGGAGTCCAGAATGGGATAAGGGCGCTGCAGAAGGTTGGACATGCCTCCGTGTCTTTAAATTCGGAGACTGTCATTCAGAAGGGTGCCAAGTCATTTCTTGTGGGTGAAGAGGAGACAGGAAACTAGTAATTCTTTTTTTTTTTTTTTTAAAGTGAAAGAAGGTTTATTCAGGGAGATACACACTCCATAGACACAGACTGTGGGCCATCTCAGAAGGCAAGAGTGGGCCCAGGATGTGGGGTTGTCAGTTTTTATAGGAGTGGGTAATTTCATAGGCTAATGAATTTGAGGATTATTTCAGGTATTTTGGGGAAGGGGCAGTGATTTCCAGGAATTGGGCCACTTTCAGCTTTTTAGACTTTATGGTTGGCTTCAAAACTGTCATGATGCTTGTGAGTATATCGCTTAGCTTGCTGATGTGTTATAGTGAGCGTATACTGAGGTTCAAGGTCTGGTGCAAGTCAACTTGTCTGCCACATGGGACCTCGTTGGTTCTAACCAATTTATGTCCTGTCCTCAACAGCTATGCCATTCTTTCTTTTTTTTGAACTGTGCCCTCTATTTTTGTTTATTTTTTTGCCTCTAAGTCATCATTTATTTTTCATCTGTATTCTTTGGCATGTGCGGGCCTCCCATCGTAGTGGCCTCTCTCGTTGCAGAGCACTGGCACTGAGCGCGTACACTCTAGAGCACTGGCTTGTAATTGGACACACCGGCCCAGCCACTCAATGGCATGTGGGATCTTCCCCAGCCAGGAATCGAACTGGTACCCCTTGCATTAGCAAGGTGGACTCTCTACCCACTAGACCACTAGGGAAGTCTGCTATGCCATTCTTTTAAGGGTTGTGCTCTTCCCGCTTCCTGCCTCACTTTACACCCAACCTAGCTCCACAACATGGTGTCCTCACTGCTCTTCCCTCACAGTGCTCTGCCTCCCAATGTTCCCTCAGGGCCATTAGATGCCTCCTTCAGCCAAGTTTCAGGTCTCCATCTTGTGGCATGGTCTCCCAGATCACTGACTACTTCCATTGAAAAACAAAAACAAATAAACCAAAAAATGTATTTTCTGCATTATGGGAACCATGATGTAAAGTTTTTAGGAAATCCTGTGATTTAAGTTGGAGATACCTGTTTTTCTGAAACTAGTAATTCTTTATATGTGTGTTTCATCCATTCATTATATTATTTGAGGATGGCTTACCATGACCATGACAGGGTATACTTACTTTCATGTTACAGATGTGGAAACTGAGGCCAGGAGAGTCAATGGGTTGCTGAAGGTCACACAGGCTGTAAGAGGTGGTTCCAGGGCTAGACCCATGTGTTCAGGTGAACATGACCTTCGCCCTGTCCAGTGGCTTAGCCTACGTAGGCTGTCATCCTCCAACCACTGAACCATGAGCCCGGCGTTGGCAGCTGCTCACCCTCACTCACCGTATGGGACACAGTGGGCCTTAGGACCCAGGGATTTCCCTCAAGGTCCTTTAGCTGAGTACTGTCAGTGGGCAAAATGCCCGTGCCCTCCCCTGCCCTGCATCCAGCCCCCTCCTCCCTCACCTAGCACAGCGCCAACTCACTCCTGGTAAATTCGGTGTTTTTCCATTTCAGTGAGCTCAGCCTTTCCTTTGATTCGGGTGCAGGCAGCTGCAGGTGCCTCAAGTTATCATGTGCTCTGCACCTCCCGCTCCCCCCAACAATGTCATCCATGTTTACTTGCTGCTCTGGACTTTCGATTCTGTCAGGATGCCAATCGGCTGGGCCACCAGGCACCACAGCTGACAGTCAAATCTGTGATGCCGAATCCTTCTTCTGGAAAAAAGGGCTGAAGAGGTTAATACACTCAAGTCAGGATAAACACACCAGCTGTTAGAGTTTCTAATATTTAATATCATTATCAAATAAATAACTCAGGAAGAAATCACACACACACACACACACACACACACCCCACAAAAACCCACGGCAGCCCTCTGCTGCGTCCACAGTGGTTAAAGAGAATATTTATAAATTATCTTAAAAGCCTCCACAATTGAGGAATGGCCAGGAGAGAATTAAGGAACTATTTGCATGTCGACTGCTCTGCTCTGCCTCCACACACCCCTACCCCATTACAAGCGGAGCCCTGGAGAGAGGAATTTGCGGGGTGCAGAAGGAGGAAGGAATATTTATCAGCAGTTTGAGGTTTTCCTTTTGGCCTGCTAGGATCTTAGCCTGAGTAACCTCTGCTTTTGCTTTCAATGAGAAGATTCCAGATGGGTCTTCTGCTATTAAAAAAATACACCATACATTACCTACCTACAGAATACAAGGGAAAAAATGGGGGGAAGGAACCCGTGGATGTGGGCAAACATCACATGAATAACCAGTTTTGTGGATAATGGATTATTGAACTGCCTGGCCAGTGAATGGCGCTTTGTTGCTGTTGACTCTTCAATATACTTTGTACGCAGACACCAGTCGGAGTGCTGAGCATCTATTTTTCTCTGTAACTCTAGCTTTCTGATTCCCTGAACACTGACGTGAAGGTTGAGCAGGACAGAATTTTAACAGCCTGTTAACTGTGTCAGAAAATTGCGAGTCCACCTCTTTTTTTTTCTTTTTGCCCAAGCTCACTGGCTGCTTTTCACCTGGGCTCAAGGAACAGAAAATGATGATCATCGCATTTGGGGGAAAAAAATGAACATGGGCTAATTTTTTTTAAGGCTCCAACAAAATGTTTTCCAGGTCACAAAGCACTGAGCAAAATGAGCTCCATATCTAGTTTATGTTGGAGATTACAAGCGAAGCTGGTCTCAGTGACTCGGTTAAGGTTCCATGAGCATTTTTTTTTTCTTTTGAGATAAAGCCTTTATTTCAAGGGGCCAGGTTTGAGCCATTTCCCTTCTCATCAAGCAAAAACCTGGCATCCTGTTTGTCCGTCCAGATGTATTTTTGTTTGGGTGTTTTACACTGTTTGATTGAGAGCAAGTCATGAATCTACTCTCCGGATGGGCAGAGGAATGATGATTTATGAAGTCTGAGGATGCATGTTGTTTAGCTCAAAAGCACAGCCAGATGAATTTGGGGTTGAGGAAAGACTGCATTGTAGGGTCACCATGGCCAATAGCTGGAGCAGTCTGTGTTTTAAAAACTTCTGAAAACAAAAGCAGGAAAGCATAGTTTTAAAACTGTCTGCTCTCTGGGGCTGTGTGGGTGCCATGGATTGGGTGGAAAGAATCCCATTAATTTCAGTGGGACCTCTATTAAGGCTTGGATAGTAATTTTCTGGTATTGTATAAAGACTGCCAAGAAGTCTGGATTGTCTGCACACCTTCTGGTTGATGCTGGGAATGGAGGGCATGTAAATGCCTCCTGTCCACACACCTTTGCCTGTCAGTCCTTGATGAACTTCCAATGGTGCAGTGCCTCCTTTGCTCACTCAGGCAAAGGACCTGTCTGGCCAGGCCCCTAGGATCTTCAGATAAATGTTTAAACCATGTAGAAGAAAATGAAGTCTGGCAGCAAGAATGAAGACAAGAAAGATGGGTCTCCTTACATGGGAGACAGAGTGAGACCAGGGGTGTCTCAGGGCGGTCAGTGGTGGGGTGGGGGTGCTGACTCCCAGCATCTGGCTGTTGGACATCCTCACCCCCCATCATAGGACTTATTGCAACATTACCTGAAAGTTTATAGACTTGCCTTTTCTTTTTTCTGTTTCTGTTTAGATATATCTGGGTTGGCTCAGAGACAAAAATTATTGTTAGAGTGATGAGGATGAAAGTAAGGAAGGAAAAGACAAATGGTGGCAGGGAGAAAAGAAGAGGGAAAGAGGGGAGAGAAAAGGAGAAAATAAAAGAAGGAAGGGCTTCCTGGTGGTCCAGTGGGTAGAGAGTCTGCCTGGGGTGGGGGGCATGGAGAAGGAGCACATGGCGGCCAGATGCTCGGTTAAGGTCCTGATTGATTTATTTCAGGGGAAGCCATTTCCCTTCTCATCAAGCAAAAACCTGGCATCCTGTTTGTCCGTCCAGATGTATTTTTGTTTGGGTGTTTTACACTGTTTGATTGAGAGCAAGTCATGAATCTACTCTCCGGATGGGCAGAGGAATGATGATTTATGAAGTCTGAGGATGCATGTTGTTTAGCTCAAAAGCACAGCCAGATGAATTTGGGGTTGAGGAAAGACTGCATTGTAGGGTCACCATGGCCAATAGCTGGAGCAGTCTGTGTTTTAAAAACTTCTGAAAACAAAAGCAGGAAAGCATAGTTTTAAAACTGTCTGCTCTCTGGGGCTGTGTGGGTGCCATGGATTGGGTGGAAAGAATCCCATTAATTTCAGTGGGACCTCTATTAAGGCTTGGATAGTAATTTTCTGGTATTGTATAAAGACTGCCAAGAAGTCTGGATTGTCTGCACACCTTCTGGTTGATGCTGGGAATGGAGGGCATGTAAATGCCTCCTGTCCACACACCTTTGCCTGTCAGTCCTTGATGAACTTCCAATGGTGCAGTGCCTCCTTTGCTCACTCAGGCAAAGGACCTGTCTGGCCAGGCCCCTAGGATCTTCAGATAAATGTTTAAACCATGTAGAAGAAAATGAAGTCTGGCAGCAAGAATGAAGACAAGAAAGATGGGTCTCCTTACATGGGAGACAGAGTGAGACCAGGGGTGTCTCAGGGCGGTCAGTGGTGGGGTGGGGGTGCTGACTCCCAGCATCTGGCTGTTGGACATCCTCACCCCCCATCATAGGACTTATTGCAACATTACCTGAAAGTTTATAGACTTGCCTTTTCTTTTTTCTGTTTCTGTTTAGATATATCTGGGTTGGCTCAGAGACAAAAATTATTGTTAGAGTGATGAGGATGAAAGTAAGGAAGGAAAAGACAAATGGTGGCAGGGAGAAAAGAAGAGGGAAAGATGGGGAGAGAAAAGGAGAAAATAAAAGAAGGAAGGGGGCTTCCCTGGTGGTCCAGTGGGTAGAGAGTCTGCCTTGCAGGGGGCACCAGTTCAGTCCCTGGCCCGGGAAGATCTCATGCATGGAGCAGCTGGACTGGTGTGTCCAATTATGAGCCCGTGCTCCGGAGCACATGCGGCCAGAGCTGGTGCTCTGCAACAACAGAGGCCACTGCAATGGGAGGCTCACACAGGCCAAAGAATAGGGATGGATGAAAATAAATAATAAAAAGCAATGAAAGAGGCCAAAATTTAAAAAAAAGAAAAAAAAAAAGGAGGAAGGAAGAAAAGAGGATGGAATGGGTAGAAAGAAAAGGAGGAGGAAAACCAAGCCCAGTTCTTCTTCTTCTTCTTTTTTGTATATACATACCCTTTCCTTTTTTTTTTTTTTTTAAAGATTTATTTATTTATTTATTTTGGGCGGGGGTCAGGTTGGGGAGGGAGGGGAGCGGGCGGGCCACTTCTATTGGTCTTTCATTTCTCCAGTTTTATCCGTCTCTGTTCTTTGGCTCCTGTGGGCCTCCCATCACGGTGGTGTCTGTCGTTGCTGAGCGCCGGCTCTGGGCGCATGCGCTCCAGAGCTCCGGCTCAGTCATTGGACACATGGGTCCAGCCGCTCCGCGCACGTGAGATCTTCCCAGGTCAGGATCGAACCGCGCCTTGCACTGCAAGGCGGTGTCCTTACCCACTGGACCACCAGGGAAGCCCTCTTTTTTTTTAAACAAAAAAACTTTTTATTTTATATTGGAGTACAGCTGATTAACAATTTTGTGACAATTTTGAGTGGAGAGCAAAGGGACTCAGGAATATATACACATTTAATCCATTCTTTCACAGGGATGAGACCAGGGGTGTCTCAGGGCGGTCAGTGGTGGGGTGGGGGTGCTGACTCCCAGCATCTGGCTGTTGGACATCCTCACCCCCCATCATAGGACTTATTGCAACATTACCTGAAAGTTTATAGACTTGCCTTTTCTTTTTTCTGTTTCTGTTTAGATATATCTGGGTTGGCTCAGAGACAAAAATTATTGTTAGAGTGATGAGGATGAAAGTAAGGAAGGAAAAGACAAATGGTGGCAGGGAGAAAAGAAGAGGGAAAGATGGGGAGAGAAAAGGAGAAAATAAAAGAAGGAAGGGGGCTTCCCTGGTGGTCCAGTGGGTAGAGAGTCTGCCTTGCAGGGGGCACCAGTTCAGTCCCTGGCCCGGGAAGATCTCATGCATGGAGCAGCTGGACTGGTGTGTCCAATTATGAGCCCGTGCTCCGGAGCACATGCGGCCAGAGCTGGTGCTCTGCAACAACAGAGGCCACTGCAATGGGAGGCTCACACAGGCCAAAGAATAGGGATGGATGAAAATAAATAATAAAAAGCAATGAAAGAGGCCAAAATTTAAAAAAAAGAAAAAAAAAAAGGAGGAAGGAAGAAAAGAGGATGGAATGGGTAGAAAGAAAAGGAGGAGGAAAACCAAGCCCAGTTCTTCTTCTTCTTCTTTTTTGTATATACATACCCTTTCCTTTTTTTTTTTTTTTTAAAGATTTATTTATTTATTTATTTTGGGCGGGGGTCAGGTTGGGGAGGGAGGGGAGCGGGCGGGCCACTTCTATTGGTCTTTCATTTCTCCAGTTTTATCCGTCTCTGTTCTTTGGCTCCTGTGGGCCTCCCATCACGGTGGTGTCTGTCGTTGCTGAGCGCCGGCTCTGGGCGCATGCGCTCCAGAGCTCCGGCTCAGTCATTGGACACATGGGTCCAGCCGCTCCGCGGCACGTGAGATCTTCCCAGGTCAGGGATCGAACCGGCGCCCCTTGCACTGCAAGGCGGTGTCCTTACCCACTGGACCACCAGGGGAAGCCCCTCTTTTTTTTTTTTTTTAAACAAAAAAACTTTTTATTTTATATTGGAGTACAGCTGATTAACAATTTTGTGACAATTTTGAGTGGAGAGCAAAGGGACTCAGGAATATATACACATTTATCCATTCTCCCCCAAATGCCCCTCCCATCCAGGCTGCAATTATCACATTGAGTAAAGAGTTCCCTGTGCTATACTATAGGACCCTGTCATTTATCCATTCTAAATATATCAGTGTGTACCTGTCACTCTTCAAGTCCCCCACTTGCCCTTCCCCCACCACACACAACATAATCATGAGTTCGTTCTCTACATCTTTGAGTCCATTTCTATTTTATAAATTCATTTGCTTCATTCCTTGTTAGATTCCAGGGCTTCTTTGGTGGCTCAGTGGTAAAGAATCCACCTGCTAATGCAGGAGACAGGGGTTTTTATCCCTGGTGCAGGAAGATCCCACACTGTGCAGCAATTAAGCCTGTTGGCCACAACTGCTGAGCCTGTGGTCAGTAGTTATTAAACCCAGGAGTCACAGCTACTGAAGCCCATGCACCCTAGAGGCTGTGCTCCATGAGAGAAGCCATCACCATGAGAAGCTCAAGTACCACAGCTGAAGAGCAGACCCTGCCAATGTCATATATGTATCTTTGTCTGTCTGACTTTACTTTGTAAGGCAATCTCTAGGGCCATCCATGTTGCTGCAAATGCCATATGTCAGTCTTTGTAATGCCAAGCCCAGTTCTTAAGCCCAGAGCCATGCCGTTTCAGTTGGGACCCTGTGCCTCTGCAGGAGTGATGCTCTCTGTCTGATGCCCTGTCACCGTTTGGGGCACCACAATCTCCTACTCATATTTTGAGCCTTGGATCAAGCCTGTGTGCTCCTTGGTACAGACCTGAATGCCTGCTGTCCCTCTACTTCCTTTGCATGAGACTGTCTGCGGTTCTGTCTCTCAGAGCAAGAAAACCTGCCTTTACTTCATAGCTTTCCCAGCATTCCTGACCTATCCTGGACTCCCATCAATGTTTGTGGGATGAAGGAATCAATGAATTAAAGAAAATTAAAGAAATGAGAAATAACTAGGGATTTACCAAATAGTAGTGTAAACTCAAGAACTCTCGTATGATAAACTTAATTTCAATTAGATTTACTAAGAACAATAAGCCAAACAGCAGTATTGATGGTCACTCTCAAGAGAGTTCTCTCTGTTCTAACAGCTGTGTATAATGCCCTTTTCAAAACAGAACATACCTGCCATCAATATTAAAATACAAAATGAATCATATTTTGTTAAAAAGTTCACGTAGAAGCTGAGTGAGGTCCTATTTGAAACACACACATATATATACAAGTGTTTAAGATAAAACAGTTTAACAAGAGAACCAGATGAATGTGAAATTTGAGAGGTATTGACTTAAAGGTGTTTTTTTTTTTTTTTTCCCTGACCCATGGCAGCTTGGTCATGGAGTTCGTTGCACCTGAGATCAGGTCAGCTCAAGAAATAGGAACTAAATAACAAGGGTGCCCCCATATCTATCAGACTTTCACTTCCTTCTACTCTTGCCACATGATTTTATTCCTAGAAGACCCTTGTAAGATGAGGAAGCAACTGACTTCCCTGCCCTTGATGGAGATACAGGGACCCTGGGAGCTGATAAAACTCACCCAAGGCAGCTGGGGCCGTGTGACTGGGGATCTAACCCATCCCCCCAATTCTGCTACTGCCAGGAAAAGTGTAACATGGATCCAAGGTCCCTTCTGAGCAAGAATTGCTCTATTAGCAGGGCCTGGTGCTTGACTTCCACTTTCCAGGGCACACAAAGCTGTGCAAAGGCAGATTGTTGTTTAGTCACTGAGTCATGTCCTGCTGTTTTATGACCCCCTGAACTGTATGTATTCCGCCAGGCTCCTCTGTTCATGGGATTCTCCAGGAAAGAATACTGGAGTAGGTTGCCACTCTACCGTTTGGGGCACCACAATCTCCTACTCATATTTTGAGCCTTGGATCAAGCCTGTGTGCTCCTTGGTACAGACCTGAATGCCTGCTGTCCCTCTACTTCCTTTGCATGAGACTGTCTGCGGTTCTGTCTCTCAGAGCAAGAAAACCTGCCTTTACTTCATAGCTTTCCCAGCATTCCTGACCTATCCTGGACTCCCATCAATGTTTGTGGGATGAAGGAATCAATGAATTAAAGAAAATTAAAGAAATGAGAAATAACTAGGAGTTACCAAATAGTAGTGTAAACTCAAGAACTCTCGTATGATAAACTTAATTTCAATTAGATTTACTAAGAACAATAAGCCAAACAGCAGTATTGATGGTCACTCTCAAGAGAGTTCTCTCTGTTCTAACAGCTGTGTATAATGCCCTTTTCAAAACAGAACATACCTGCCATCAATATTAAAATACAAAATGAATCATATTTTGTTAAAAAGTTCACGTAGAAGCTGAGTGAGGTCCTATTTGAAACACACACATATATATACAAGTGTTTAAGATAAAACAGTTTAACAAGAGAACCAGATGAATGTGAAATTTGAGAGGTATTGACTTAAAGGTGTTTTTTTTTTCCCTGACCCATGGCAGCTTGGTCATGGAGTTCGTTGCACCTGAGATCAGGTCAGCTCAAGAAATAGGAACTAAATAACAAGGGTGCCCCCATATCTATCAGACTTTCACTTCCTTCTACTCTTGCCACATGATTTTATTCCTAGAAGACCCTTGTAAGATGAGGAAGCAACTGACTTCCCTGCCCTTGATGGAGATACAGGGACCCTGGGAGCTGATAAAACTCACCCAAGGCAGCTGGGGCCGTGTGACTGGGGATCTAACCCATCCCCCCAATTCTGCTACTGCCAGGAAAAGTGTAACATGGATCCAAGGTCCCTTCTGAGCAAGAATTGCTCTATTAGCAGGGCCTGGTGCTTGACTTCCACTTTCCAGGGCACACAAAGCTGTGCAAAGGCAGATTGTTGTTTAGTCACTGAGTCATGTCCTGCTGTTTTATGACCCCCTGAACTGTATGTATTCCGCCAGGCTCCTCTGTTCATGGGATTCTCCAGGAAAGAATACTGGAGTAGGTTGCCATTTTCTTCTCCAAGGGATCTTCCCAATCCAGGGATTGAACTCGTGTGTCTGCACTACCAGGGAAGCCCGTAAAGCCTGTAAGGCACTTTTCTGGTCATCGTCAGGGTAATAAAGAAGAGAAGCGATTCAGCAGAAGGACTGAAATTAGATACCCAGTGAACTTCCAGTTGCTAGGATAATTTTAAAAGCTGCAATAAGTCTAGGAAGTGTCTTAGTGAGTTGAGCTCTGCTGCACTGGTTTCCTCCATAGAATTACACGTGTCCTGGTCTCCACAGTGATGATTCTCACTGAATTCCAACTCCAGGCAGGTGAAGGGCGTGCGGGCACTGTAGCCTTCACTCTGAATTCCCAGCCTCCCTCCAGTTTAAACCCCATGCTTTATTTATATGAATTCTTTTTTTCATGTAGACATTTTACTCTCCTTGCTGCAGAAGGTGGTTTCCCCAAACTGCCTCAAATATTCCTTGTCTGTATATTTTATTCATATGGATCCATTATTGGCCCTAACTTTCTGAAAGAGCTGAAATTTGCCCTTGAGGCATCAGATGGAGTAGTCAGATTGTCAAATGTGTCTCCTAATTGAAGTGAACAGTGGCACAATATTTGTCGACTGGAAATAAACAGCCCCAGTGAAGTAGCAGGTTTACAGCCTTCATGTGTTTGTACAGGTCTTGCTGAGAGTTGAAAGAGACATGCAGACTTTCACTTCCTTCTACTCTTGCCACATGATTTTATTCCTAGAAGACCCTTGTAAGATGAGGAAGCAACTGACTTCCCTGCCCTTGATGGAGATACAGGGACCCTGGGAGCTGATAAAACTCACCCAAGGCAGCTGGGGCCGTGTGACTGGGGATCTAACCCATCCCCCCAATTCTGCTACTGCCAGGAAAAGTGTAACATGGATCCAAGGTCCCTTCTGAGCAAGAATTGCTCTATTAGCAGGGCCTGGTGCTTGACTTCCACTTTCCAGGGCACACAAAGCTGTGCAAAGGCAGATTGTTGTTTAGTCACTGAGTCATGTCCTGCTGTTTTATGACCCCCTGAACTGTATGTATTCCGCCAGGCTCCTCTGTTCATGGGATTCTCCAGGAAAGAATACTGGAGTAGGTTGCCATTTTCTTCTCCAAGGGATCTTCCCAATCCAGGGATTGAACTCGTGTGTCTGCACTACCAGGGAAGCCCGTAAAGCCTGTAAGGCACTTTTCTGGTCATCGTCAGGGTAATAAAGAAGAGAAGCGATTCAGCAGAAGGACTGAAATTAGATACCCAGTGAACTTCCAGTTGCTAGGATAATTTTAAAAGCTGCAATAAGTCTAGGAAGTGTCTTAGTGAGTTGAGCTCTGCTGCACTGGTTTCCTCCATAGAATTACACGTGTCCTGGTCTCCACAGTGATGATTCTCACTGAATTCCAACTCCAGGCAGGTGAAGGGCGTGCGGGCACTGTAGCCTTCACTCTGAATTCCCAGCCTCCCTCCAGTTTAAACCCCATGCTTTATTTATATGAATTCTTTTTTTCATGTAGACATTTTACTCTCCTTGCTGCAGAAGGTGGTTTCCCCAAACTGCCTCAAATATTCCTTGTCTGTATATTTTATTCATATGGATCCATTATTGGCCCTAACTTTCTGAAAGAGCTGAAATTTGCCCTTGAGGCATCAGATGGAGTAGTCAGATTGTCAAATGTGTCTCCTAATTGAAGTGAACAGTGGCACAATATTTGTCGACTGGAAATAAACAGCCCCAGTGAAGTAGCAGGTTTACAGCCTTCATGTGTTTGTACAGGTCTTGCTGAGAGTTGAAAGAGACATGCAGAGAGAGAATCTATTTCTCTTGGAAATGAAAACTTTGGGGAAGAGGGGAATTATTCTCAGCCTTCGAATCTCTTAGAGCCAAAAACAGCTGGCCTGGGGCGATCACAGAGCAGTGAGCAAGGCTGATTTCCAGGGCTCCTCCTTGGCCCATCTTCTCCCTCCCATTTTGGTTGCCTTTTCTTTCAACATTCAAGGGTCTAGGATCAGCCTCCATCAGATCCCCTTAGTGGCAAGTCTCTGCTCTCAGGGTTTGAGAAGCAGAAAGCAAAAATGTGGTCAAATCAAAAAGAGGCCAATGACCATCATTGTCTCTTCCCAGTGTCTCATGAGCCTCAGAAAGCTCAAAATCTCTAGTTCTATACTACTGTTCATGCTGGCCTCAGCCTCCAGTCCTCCCTGATTGTGTCCCTTGGACAGCTTTACAGAGAACATTCTTGGGGGACAGGACTCCATCTTGGAGAGTCAGTGCAAGGCTTGCAGAGTTCAACTCTAGTGCTGGAGCATTGGTTCCAATCAAGGTCATGTGGCAGAGCAAGTGATGGCACCCAGGCCAAGCCCAAAGCTGAAAACCCTGCCTATTCATTCAGGTGATGGAAGATCACAGATAGGGTGAGTTCTCTCCATACTTGGTGAAGTCAGGCTTGCCCTTTCCCACTGCTGTCTTGCTTTTCCTCAAGAGACCAGTCAGAAGTAGGCCATTTTCTTCCATAGAATTCCTTATAGGGTGGTTCTCTCTCACCCCTTGATCTCCCTTGCCTTTCTCTGGTCTGTTTCGCCAAGTCCCAGTGCTTTTTCCTAGCACCAGTTTTTAGGGACACTATGATGCATCTTATAAAGTCAAATTGTGGTCTTTATTCTGTGTTGTAAGTTGTTTGTTCTTTAGGGTTAATTTAAACAGAGAGGCGATGGGTAGGGACAGAGTATAAATTCTGAATTTTAAGCTTGATCTCTCCTTGTGGATCCGTGACTTTGTCCCCTTAAAGGAATTCCCAGCCAAACTGGTTGGATTTGAGGAAGTATTTCGGAGAAGATAATTATTGTTAAATGCAACCCAAAATGTAACAAGTAGCCAACCAGCAACCTAACATACTTGCGTTAGATCAGATCTATAGCTAATGGAACCCAACTTCCCAACATGTCTTTTTGAGAGGAAATTGAATTGGTAGAAGCCCAACACTTGACCAGAGCTTGTTTAATGTCTTACTCATTTATTTTCCTCTGAGACTTGAAAGCATACTATTTGTAAGTACTTGGTTTCAGAAAAAGACAAAACAAAGAAGTGGTGATGGCAAGACTCAGGGCTAAGAAATCAGTGGCTCCCCTTCTACTGGGTGAAATTAATCAGTAACTGTTAAACTGCTTGTAACTGAAAGCACAGACTGAGCCGCCGTCACATGGCTTGTAAAGACTTCCTCATGTGACATTCCTTGTGGATTGGAGATGATAAGGAAACATAATTTTCCAGCATGGATTCTGACAGAAAGGCTGAAAATGTGTCAAATTACCTTGTGAAGTAAGTTCCCTTGTAGAAGAACCTTATAGTCTCTCTCCTGTTCTTCTCAAGGACCTCCTAATGGGCAGATCTAAAGACATTTCCTAATTTTTTCATTCTCCTTGAATTCTGCTCTATAGCCCTTGATATGACTGACCATTCTCTTGTACCTTATAAGGATTTGCATCATGAGGAACCCTATGCTGATTATATATTGTGACCTGGACACAGGGCTAGGCATTTCAAATATCCCTTGTCCTTATCTTCTGGGTGCTCCTGTTCCCACCTCTCTTCCTTCTCCTCTTAACTGATTTATTCACTCAGGTTCTGCCTTCAGGCCTCTGTGCTTCTCTCCTGCAAAGACATCATCTCCTCCTATGGCTTTCTCATCACCTCCAAGGGGAGGACTTCCACTTCTGTTATCTTTGGTCCTCACCCATGTACTTTTCCCCAAGCCTACATTTTCCACTGCCTGTTGGATATTTCTACCTGTGTGTTCCACCAACACCTCAGAATGACTGAAAACAATTTCAGTCTATTTCTCTGAAGTGTGGCCTCCTCCCTGGATTCCCCCATTTTTATCCATGCTACCAGAACTTTATAGTCTTCATAGCCACCAGGGAAGTCCCTAGTCCCTTTCTTTTTTTGTTAGAACGCTTAAATGCTTTCTTCTTGTCTTCTAGCTCCTTGGGAAACTAATTCCATTGATTCTTATTTTGTCAGAGTTCTTAATTCTCCTTTCCTTTGGGCTCCCATTGCCATGATTCTAACTCAGGCCTTGTCACCTGATGCCTCAGTTACTGTGATGTCCTCTTAATCTATTTCTCTACCATCTTCAGTCTTTTTTATTGCTGCCTAATTAATCTTGAAACATTACTTTCTTCAAATAACACCTCTGATCAAAACCTGTCACTATCTCCCCACTGGCTGATCCTGGCATATCATGCCTTCTCAAATCTGGCCCAAATCCATGGTTCCCAGAGCACATCCATTATTCCTGAGCGCAAACTGGTCTCTTCAGTATCTTTGAAACAGAAATTGCTTTTGTTCTGTTTTGTTCCCTCTGCTGCTATCTTTTTGAAATATTGTTTGTCTCCTCTGCCTGATGCAAATCCTACAGAGCAAGCCTTGGTAGCTCAGTAGTTCAAGATTTCTTTAAGCATCATACATACGTCCACTCTGCAGTTATTTGCTGAGCATCTGCTCTGTGCCAGCCCCTGTTCTAGGCACAGAGATCCAGAGTGAATAATCAGTCAAAACTCTTGCTCTCATGGAGCTTATGCTGCGAAGGTGGGGGAGGGCCATAAAATAGCAAATAAATAATGAGATACTTTCGGATAGGAATAAATGCTACTTGATCTCATTAACCTTCTCTGTGAAAGAGAAACAGTGAGTCTCAGAGAGGTTCAGTGCCTTCCAGAGATCACACAGTTGGCAAATGACAATGCCTGGATCATAAACCACAACTTCTGTGTTCTTTGCCTTATCTGTATTACTTCTCATTTCTTTAGCCAAATGCAAAACTCTTCAACATCAGGTCAGAATTGTCTCAAACTTGTCTTAGCACTTGGCACCCTCCTGGGCATGCTACAAGTGCCCAGGGGTCACCTGTGGGAGAAAAGAATTGAGCAGAGCAGAAGGCAGCGAGCCAGAGGCAGCAGGGAGAAGGAACATCCCTACTAGGTCGCAGACACGGAACATTCATTTTTCTTGTTTGCATCAATGCATCTCATTAGTATCACGTGCATCTCCATATCATTTAGCCCACTGGAGAGGAGTCTAGGGGGTTAACAAAGATGCTCTCAGGGAGAACTGGCTTTGCTTTTCCACTAAATTTCCCCCATGAGTAGCAGATTCCATCGTTTGGACGGTGAGTATAACCCAGGGGGTCCTCAGTGTCCTGCTGGCTTCCTGTTCCTGACGGTGACAAGTAAGAACCAGATACGACTCAGCAGGACCAAGACTGGGAAGAGTCAAGGCCATTTGTTCAAGGCTTTCTGTAACTGGTTCCTTTCACTCCCCTAGCTACGTTTTGTCCACTATTCTTCAGGAAGAAAATAAATAGAGAGGAGAAGATGGAGAAAGGGAGGGAGGGAAAGAGGAAAGAAAGAGAATTTTCCCTAACTTCCTATTTATAGACTCACAAGGCTGAACAATAAACTATCTTCACGGAAACGGGGGGTGTTGACATTGCATTTGCAATAGTCTCCTTTACATTGAAGTGATGATTCTTAAAGTCAACAACCCCTTGCAGTTATTTGCTGAGCATCTGCTCTGTGCCAGCCCCTGTTCTAGGCACAGAGATCCAGAGTGAATAATCAGTCAAAACTCTTGCTCTCATGGAGCTTATGCTGCGAAGGTGGGGGAGGGCCATAAAATAGCAAATAAATAATGAGATACTTTCGGATAGGAATAAATGCTACTTGATCTCATTAACCTTCTCTGTGAAAGAGAAACAGTGAGTCTCAGAGAGGTTCAGTGCCTTCCAGAGATCACACAGTTGGCAAATGACAATGCCTGGATCATAAACCACAACTTCTGTGTTCTTTGCCTTATCTGTATTACTTCTCATTTCTTTAGCCAAATGCAAAACTCTTCAACATCAGGTCAGAATTGTCTCAAACTTGTCTTAGCACTTGGCACCCTCCTGGGCATGCTACAAGTGCCCAGGGGTCACCTGTGGGAGAAAAGAATTGAGCAGAGCAGAAGGCAGCGAGCCAGAGGCAGCAGGGAGAAGGAACATCCCTACTAGGTCGCAGACACGGAACATTCATTTTTCTTGTTTGCATCAATGCATCTCATTAGTATCACGTGCATCTCCATATCATTTAGCCCACTGGAGAGGAGTCTAGGGGGTTAACAAAGATGCTCTCAGGGAGAACTGGCTTTGCTTTTCCACTAAATTTCCCCCATGAGTAGCAGATTCCATCGTTTGGACGGTGAGTATAACCCAGGGGGTCCTCAGTGTCCTGCTGGCTTCCTGTTCCTGACGGTGACAAGTAAGAACCAGATACGACTCAGCAGGACCAAGACTGGGAAGAGTCAAGGCCATTTGTTCAAGGCTTTCTGTAACTGGTTCCTTTCACTCCCCTAGCTACGTTTTGTCCACTATTCTTCAGGAAGAAAATAAATAGAGAGGAGAAGATGGAGAAAGGGAGGGAGGGAAAGAGGAAAGAAAGAGAATTTTCCCTAACTTCCTATTTATAGACTCACAAGGCTGAACAATAAACTATCTTCACGGAAACGGGGGGTGTTGACATTGCATTTGCAATAGTCTCCTTTACATTGAAGTGATGATTCTCATTTCTTCACAGCAACATTTAATGGACTTGATATTGATGATTCTATTTTAACTAACAAAACCTGGAGAGAGGAAAAGCACCCCCTCCACAACTCTGATCTTCCTTTAAATAATTTTCCATTTAGCATAAATCCTATAGCCTGCCATAAAACTTTATTGAATAGCTCATTTGAGCAGAGAATACTTGTGAAAGAATATTAGTAAACTCTTTCAATGGCGTCAAAACACCAAAATGGAAAATTCAAGTTTTGAAGAGAGCCATTAAGTGTGATTAAACCTTTAAAAAGGAGAGAACAACGCCTGCAGAACTCTATTTAGCCATTTCATATCTTTAATTGTCCAAAGATTTACTTTAAAAGCACAGACATGAAAGGATGCTGAATGTTACAGTATTTCGAGGAGGAGAGTGAAGATAAGCCCTGCTCACAGCAAATGGAGCTCGGCCCAGAAGTAGGGACAACAAAAGCGGCGGGGACCTGCTTCCTTCTGCAGTATAGAGAGAGGGGAAATCAAAAGGCAGCAATTCTTGACTCAGCTTTGAGGAACACAATCGGCGTGATTAGGGATCCAGAGCGGGAGCACATTTAAGCAGCAGTGACATCCACCAGTTAGCGGTAATTAGGATGAAAACCTAGGGGAAAGAAGCTGAGAAGCTAGAGAGCGAGAAATGGGAGAAACTGGGGAGAGCACTTCAAAAGGTGGTTTTCAAAATTTAAGGAAATGAAACATCACTTTGGGAGCTCACTTTAGCATCTCCTATCCTAATCTCCAGCCTCAGAGATTTTGATTCAGGAAATAGGAGACGAGTCCCAGGAATCTGCACTTTTATGAAGCCTCCAAAGTAACACCACTGCCAGAGATCCTTGGACCAGTTTAGGGGACATCTAAGGGGAGGGGGAAGAGCTGGGGATAGAAATATGAATGAGAAACACCACCTGGACAAGAGAGAGAAAGCATTCTCAAATGACAGGCATCCAGCATCTAACTTTCCTGCTTCCTCCTCACTCTCAAATACACAGGGATCCCAGGGAAAGAATCAGCCGAGGAACTCAACCAATGGAGAGTATTATCAAGAGAGGAGGGTTTTTTTTCCTGGAAAAGGGAAAACATGAAAGAAAGTAAAACAATAACAGAAGGAGGAGGAGGAAGAGAAGGGGAGATTGTGGGTGCGAGAGACGAAATAACGGGCCGTTAGGAAAGCAAAATTACAGGTTGAATTTTTTTTTTAAATCTCTAGAAATGACATGCACAAAGCAATGTGATAATATGCTTTGATATAAGTTGAAAAGCACTTTTTAAAAGAGTCATGTTCTATGACCAGGTATTGATCAAGTAGAATGGAAATCTGTAAAGTTGTGGACTGTTAGATTGCTAAATGGTTCATGACCCTGTAAAAATCTGTGCTTTCTGGCTTTGCTCTGTAGCCCTGAAGGTGTGCCTCAAGGTCGATCCCCATGGAGAAAGCAAGATATGCCAGGTTGGCAGGGGTCACCAGGCCCTGCCCCTGCCTAGACCAGAATATCTATTTCAGCTAAGATTCAGTCTGAACACAAAAATGATACAGAACTCTTTTAAAGTTGTGGTTCTAAGTGTTTTAAAATTCCTAATTCTGGCCATTTCCTTTCATTTTGCAGGGGCAAAAACTGAGGTCTGAGAAGGAGTGTCTTTGCCCAAAATCCCTCCATCGTTTGTGGTGTTTGTTCCCAAGCTTGGAACACCAGGTCCCGCATCCGGTCAGCATGCCTCCCCAACACCTAGACACCTGGAACTTGTCAGGCAAGTATGCTTTCCAAGACTTGATTCTTATACGTGGTTAGAACATTTGATGGATCATGATGGAATCAATGGTCTATCACATGTGTGTGCTAACAAGCTATGTAAGGGTTTTCCAAGGGTTACCCTCTGTGCTTTGGAAGCAGAAAAAACCCAGTGAAGTGAATAGGAGTGAATCAGAATCCTCGGATCGGAAGGAAGTGAGCCCTATACCTGTTGACCACGTCAAATGCACAAAACAATGGACACCCGTTGGAGACTCTAGACCCCCATCTTCTCACAGCAACCCGATGAGGCAGGATACATGACCCTTGCTGAGCTCTGGAGATGGTCGAGGCCCAGCAGAGTTAGCCAACTTGCCAGATGGACTGACAGTTCATATCCAGGAGACTTCACAGCCCAAGGTTTTTGTCCTTCATTATGTCCTTCCAACAGTGAGACGTTTTTGGCTGTTCATGTCATTCTTTCATGGTCCAACCTCACTTCCTTTCTGTAGTAACACTTTTAATAATATATGCTGCCATGAGAGATGACAGTACACTTTTTTTTTTTGGCCACTTCTATTGGTCTTTCATCATTTACTTCCACCTTTGTTCTTTGACCTGTGTGGGCCTCCCATCACAGTGGCCTCTCTTGTCTCAGAGCACCAGCTCTGGGCACATGTGCTCCAGAGCTCCGACTCAGTAGTTGGACACATCAGTCCAGCTACTCCATGGCACGTGGGATCTTCCCAGGCCAGGGATTGAACCGGCACTCCTTGTACTGCAAGGTGTGCCTCAGGGATCCCCATGGAGAAAGCAAGATATGCCAGGTTGGCAGGGGTCACCAGGCCCTGCCCCTGCCTAGACCAGAATATCTATTTCAGCTAAGATTCAGTCTGAACACAAAAATGATACAGAACTCTTTTAAAGTTGTGGTTCTAAGTGTTTTAAAATTCCTAATTCTGGCCATTTCCTTTCATTTTGCAGGGGCAAAAACTGAGGTCTGAGAAGGAGTGTCTTTGCCCAAAATCCCTCCATCGTTTGTGGTGTTTGTTCCCAAGCTTGGAACACCAGGTCCCGCATCCGGTCAGCATGCCTCCCCAACACCTAGACACCTGGAACTTGTCAGGCAAGTATGCTTTCCAAGACTTGATTCTTATACGTGGTTAGAACATTTGATGGATCATGATGGAATCAATGGTCTATCACATGTGTGTGCTAACAAGCTATGTAAGGGTTTTCCAAGGGTTACCCTCTGTGCTTTGGAAGCAGAAAAAACCCAGTGAAGTGAATAGGAGTGAATCAGAATCCTCGGATCGGAAGGAAGTGAGCCCTATACCTGTTGACCACGTCAAATGCACAAAACAATGGACACCCGTTGGAGACTCTAGACCCCCATCTTCTCACAGCAACCCGATGAGGCAGGATACATGACCCTTGCTGAGCTCTGGAGATGGTCGAGGCCCAGCAGAGTTAGCCAACTTGCCAGATGGACTGACAGTTCATATCCAGGAGACTTCACAGCCCAAGGTTTTTGTCCTTCATTATGTCCTTCCAACAGTGAGACGTTTTTGGCTGTTCATGTCATTCTTTCATGGTCCAACCTCACTTCCTTTCTGTAGTAACACTTCCAATAATATATGCTGCCATGAGAGATGACAGTACACTCTTTTTTTTTTTTGGCCACTTCTATTGGTCTTTCATCATTTACTTCCACCTTTGTTCTTTGACCTGTGTGGGCCTCCCATCACAGTGGCCTCTCTTGTCTCAGAGCACCAGCTCTGGGCACATGTGCTCCAGAGCTCCGACTCAGTAGTTGGACACATCAGTCCAGCTACTCCATGGCACGTGGGATCTTCCCAGGCCAGGGATTGAACCGGCACTCCTTGTACTGCAAGGCGGTGTCCTTACCAACTGGACCACCAGGGAAGCCCAACAGTACATTTTTAAAAAGAAGAAAATAATAAGAAAAAAATTCCAATTTAAAAAAGTAAACAAACAAACTTGAATTCAGACTTCCAGGAAGAGTCACTTAGGAACTAAGTGTCGTGGGCTATTCCTGAAATGCTTGACTCACAAAGAATTCTAAACAGGCCTTTGGGATTAGCACATTCCTAGGTAGAACTAGTGCCTCCCGCTGTTCTTCCTCTCACCCTTCAAGTCAGGACTTTGGGTGATGAGGGCAGGAGACACCTGACTGAGGACAGAGCTCAGACTTCCTTTCCTAGCTGAAAGACTGGGTCTGGCCTGGGAGGGGCTTGGAAGGGATAGCTATGGCCATGCCTCCACACCCCCTGCTCCTAATATCTCCTCTCATTCTCTTTTCTGTTATAAAGATGGTTTCTTGTTATTGTTGTTTCATCGCTAAGTAATGTCCAACACTTTTGTGAAACCGTGGACTGTAGCTTGACAGGCTCCCCTGTTCATGGGATCTCCCAGGAAAGAATACTGGAGTGGGTGGGTATTTCCTTCTCCAGGGGACCTTCCTGACCCAGGGATAGAACCTGTGTCTCTTGCATTGGCAGGTGGATTCTTTACCACTGAGCCAGCAGGGAAATCCCAATAAAGATGGTGTGTCATAGAAAGTCCAAAAAATGGAGAATATAATGCTCATGATCCTGACAACCTGTCATGTGTCTATTTTCATCTTGGTAGATTCTATTCATGTCCTCTGTCTTCGTAAGTATAGCTGCTCCATAGATACAGGTATCACGACGTGTGCTTTGTAGCTCACTCACCCCCACTTACCTCACTGTTGCCGACTTTGTCCAGGAGATGTGTGGTTAGCTTTTCTTATTTCCTCCCTAGAGCATCTCTCCCTTCCTTTCTTTTATTTGTCCCCCTGTTCTTTCTTTGTCACTTAACCTCTTTCTCTCCCCCTCTGTACTGTTCTCATGTGACTGCTGTATTGCAATAATTGCTTTATTACAGTGGTCTGGAATGTAATATCTCCATTCCATGAATATATATATATATATTTTTTTATATATACTTGCATATATTGAGTTGAATATCAAAACAATTCTGAAAATTTAAATAATGTGCCAAACAATAGATTCTAAGGACAACATGTGTGCTTTAGGGCATCCCTAACCTTTTAAGTATGATGTCCTTCATTTTCCAAACTTGCTGACATTACCACCAGAGGTCTAGAAGATCCAAGTCTGATCTAGAAGTGCATTTCTGGCCTACTTATTTTAACATTTGGGAAAAATCAGGTGAGAAGGAGTTGACTTCTAAGAATTTCAGGATGCTCCCTACTCAAACACTTCAGTTAGATAGATTAACAGTCACCATGACTTGGCTATCATTTAGGTCTTTATATGTGGATGTGGATCTAAATCTCACAGAAGGTTTCTTGGATCCCTGGGAATAAAGATGGCACTGAGTTCTGACTGGGTCTCACCTGTTTTCTTTTCCAGGAGTACACGGATTCAGTTCTGAGTGATCATCCGTCTTGGGTCAGTCTCCCACCAGATGCTTCCTAAAGGTAACCCTGGGATAGACGGGCGAAAGAAGTGTGGGTGATTCTAACAATGGAGCTGAATCCAGGGCAGGCAAGAGTGACAGTGCGGCTCGGTGATCATGAGGGTGGGATGGGAAAGGGGACAGGTGGTGCATTTCCACAGCTTTAGGAGGTAAAGTTGTGTTGCCTGTTGACAATCCGAAATGATGATGAGACTAATAATTCCAATGGTTCCCAGAACCTCTGCTGGGGAGGGGATGGGGATGTTTTCTCTTGTTCTCCTCTGAATCCTGGATTTAGTTCAGTGGTGGTATAATATAATTTATATAAAGATTGTTTCATGTTTAAAAGGATGTATAGAATCACAATAATGGCAACTGATACTCACACAGTCCTTTAAATATACAAAGCACCATTATATCACTTATCTTCACAAAAGCAAAGAAAATGTTCTAGGTAGAATGTGAGGGAACTGACATTTGACAATGAAGAGTTTAGCTGAAGTTTATATTATGAAGCCTTCCCCAGAGCAATTAATATAAACACTTGGCAATGATAAGCATTTAAAGAGGAGCCAACTATGCCGATGGGAAACCTAAGAAGCGCCGGCGTTGCAGAAGAGGGCAGTGTGAATGAGGATGAACATTCAAAAGATAGAGAAGGGGAAGATATCTGAGGAAGGGGCGGCTTTCTTGATGAGCGAACATTGCCAGCTCCAAGTACTCTAATAAAGGTAAATTGCAATTTACTTCTTTGTGGTTCAATTTCCTTGGCAATTATTATATTAGAATGACACTTCTGTTGAATTATATGTTTCAATTACTATTAAAAAATCGAAGTCCTTAAGTTCCAGGAAATTATGAATGCGGCTTCTGGAGAGCTCTACCTCTGACACTCCAAGGATAGTATCGTTTATCTCCTTAGCTCTTGGAGGCCCATTATGCAGTGTGGGCCAGGGAGGCGGCCGTCCACACAATAGTGTCCAACATTTTCAAAGCACTTCTGGTGGTTTCGACCATCTCTGTTGCTGTGTTGTGCTAACCCCAGGTGACCGGCTGCCTTTCTTTGCGCGGGACACAATGGCAAACAGAAGCATTAACTTTCGCAATGTCGCAGGAATCCGACTGCATTATTCTCTGACCTCCGCAAAGATAATGTGTCATTTGCTGTACAGAAATAAAAGTTTTCAAAGCCGTTGGAAATAGAATTGTGTACGCTTCGCCAGCTGAACCGCCTTTCTAGGGTTTATTTGTTTGGCCCTTTGGAGAAAGAGAATGGGGGAGTTTCAGCTGGGGACCGCGGAGGGTTCCTTCTTTCCCCTCCCAGAAGATGAAGTGGTTTCTGAGCACTGGACTGTTGTAGGCGGGGAGGAGCGGCTCCTGGATCACAAAGCCAGGGACCGAGGAGCAGGAAGGCTCTGTCTGGTGTCTGAACGGCCCCCAGGCAGGGCTGGGGGAAATCTCCTGGATGGGTGGATATTTACGAGAAGTCAATAGCACAGTGGGCTTTGGTTCGATCGGCGGAAGGGTTCCTTCTTTCCTCCAGTTTAAATATACAAAGCACCATTATATCACTTATCTTCACAAAAGCAAAGAAAATGTTCTAGGTAGAATGTGAGAACTGACATTTGACAATGAAGAGTTTAGCTGAAGTTTATATTATGAAGCCTTCCCCAGAGCAATTAATATAAACACTTGGCAATGATAAGCATTTAAAGAGGAGCCAACTATGCCGATGGGAAACCTAAGAAGCGCCGGCGTTGCAGAAGAGGGCAGTGTGAATGAGGATGAACATTCAAAAGATAGAGAAGGGGAAGATATCTGAGGAAGGGGCGGCTTTCTTGATGAGCGAACATTGCCAGCTCCAAGTACTCTAATAAAGGTAAATTGCAATTTACTTCTTTGTGGTTCAATTTCCTTGGCAATTATTATATTAGAATGACACTTCTGTTGAATTATATGTTTCAATTACTATTAAAAAATCGAAGTCCTTAAGTTCCAGGAAATTATGAATGCGGCTTCTGGAGAGCTCTACCTCTGACACTCCAAGGATAGTATCGTTTATCTCCTTAGCTCTTGGAGGCCCATTATGCAGTGTGGGCCAGGGAGGCGGCCGTCCACACAATAGTGTCCAACATTTTCAAAGCACTTCTGGTGGTTTCGACCATCTCTGTTGCTGTGTTGTGCTAACCCCAGGTGACCGGCTGCCTTTCTTTGCGCGGGACACAATGGCAAACAGAAGCATTAACTTTCGCAATGTCGCAGGAATCCGACTGCATTATTCTCTGACCTCCGCAAAGATAATGTGTCATTTGCTGTACAGAAATAAAAGTTTTCAAAGCCGTTGGAAATAGAATTGTGTACGCTTCGCCAGCTGAACCGCCTTTCTAGGGTTTATTTGTTTGGCCCTTTGGAGAAAGAGAATGGGGGAGTTTCAGCTGGGGGACCGCGGAGGGTTCCTTCTTTCCCCTCCCAGAAGATGAAGTGGTTTCTGAGCACTGGACTGTTGTAGGCGGGGAGGAGCGGCTCCTGGATCACAAAGCCAGGGACCGAGGAGCAGGAAGGCTCTGTCTGGTGTCTGAACGGCCCCCAGGCAGGGCTGGGGGAAATCTCCTGGATGGGTGGATATTTACGAGAAGTCAATAGCACAGTGGGCTTTGGTTCGATGCTAATGAGGCCAAGGTTATACAAGGGCCAACTGGTTTCCTTCTGTTCCCTCTGCTATAAACTGCCTCCCATCAGTGGCCAGACCTGCAAATGCAGGAAGGGGGGTAATGAAAACGGGCCGGAGGCTTCTCCCAGACAGATGGCGCCCCAGCTGTTTTTTGCCGACGGTAACTTTTGTCGCCACCACTCAACGTCCCCTGGAAAAGACTCTGTCCTCCAAAGCCTTTTCCCTTGGGTTCTCCAGGGAGGCGTCTCCCTGTGACAGGGCCTCTGCAGGGGCTCTTCTCCAGCAGGTAATGTCTAACCTGTGGGACTTTTGCTTTTATTTTTCATTGCTGGTATAGAGAAACCTCAGGCTCAGTTGGGTTCAGAAGAGGTTGGTTGGTCTTGATTCCTGACTCCCCTCAGCTTGACTGGACTTGAAACATCATTCTGTCTGTGCCTTGTTGTATCTGTGAGTTAGTTCCCAGCCTGATTCAGGTACTCAGTGGCTGTTTCTTTTCTGATCTGTGAAATGGGTACTTTAACCCTGGTCTTTGCCAACTAGCAGAGTTGGCGGGAACCACGTTGAGGGAGAAATGGGCGCAGTTTGGGGAGGTATGAAGCCACGCTCGTAAGAGTTCCAGGTCACTCTTGCTTCTCCCCTGACGCTCATCGAGGTCCAAGTGATTGCTGCCAGCCACCTTGATTCCTGAGATGGATGCATGGTTCGTTCGTTACTAACACCACATCCCAGATCTGTTTCATGTCCCAGTTCCTCTTCTTGAGCCGGAATGTCCTGTGTTTCTGGCAGGAGCACCAGGGATCTCTTTGAGGTCTGTCTCCCTTTCCCTGGCACGCGGTCCCCACTCAACTGTCCCTCTTCGGAACTGATCTTCTTTCCTAACTGGATGGGTCAGGGTTTTCCAAAGAAGCAGAATGTGTCTGTCTATGTGTGTATGATTTATTTTAGCGACTTGACTCATCTTGTGATGTGCTGGGATTGTGGTGGCTGTCCAGTCCCAAATGCCTAAGACAAGCGAGCAGGCTGGTGACTGTGGCAGGAGGATGCTGCCGTCATGAGACCACATTTCTTCTCTGGAAAAATCTCAGTTTTGATACTAAAGCCTTCAGCTGATCTGATGAAGCCCACCCACATTATTGAGGGTAATGTTCTTTAAAGTCAGCTGATTGTAGCTGTGAACCCCATTTTGAAAATATCTTCACAGCAACACCTCTATGGATACTTGACTAAATAAACGGGTGTTATTGCTTAGCTGAGATGACACAGGAAGGTGATCATCACACCAGCCTTCCATGGGTGACTCTCTAAGCCTGTCTGTTGGGTGAAGCTTTCTGGGCAGCTGTTCACTGCAGGATGCTGTCAGATAGGCATGGCTTCCTCTCTTTTTCTTCCCTTGTACTTCCTTCCTCCAGACACATGGGCTTTCGAGCCCCTTTCTCCCCGCCGCTGGCTCTCTGTGCCTTGTGGAGGTGACGTCAAGATCTCATCTCCTAGGAACCATTCATTGTCCTTTCAGCAAGTTACCAGAGTAAAAACTGTAATTAATATTTTATAACCTCGGGCAAGGTAAATTGGTTACCTTGTAGCTTGTTTCCTTTTGGAGAGTGGAGGATTGGGGTTAGAGATAAGTCAAATGTCACTTGTCAGGGAATTAAATCCTGACCCCAAATGCAAACTTTCAATTTCCAGTCCTCCTCAGCACAGTCTGCGTACCGATTCAGCGTGATTTAAGAGTAAAAAGGGAAGGGCTAACATGACTCCTTCATCCTTGAACCTTTCTGCTCAGCCTTTCAAAAATGACGCTGTACACTAGGTACTGGGGAGGAAGTCCAAAAAAGTCTCTCTGGGGCCCTCCCCTGGGAAAGTGTTCAAGGTTAGAGTTGCTCAAGGCTCTGTAGCTAGTAAATACCAAAGCCAGGGTTGCTCCCAGGCAGGCTGAACCCACAGTCCCATTCATGACACCGTGCCACTGCTGCCTCTAGAAGGGCAAGGTGGCCTGCAGGTCTTCATTGTTCGTTGATTTTCAGGGGTTGAACGTAAGAGTTGTTGATGAATGATCAAGAGGACTACCTCAAGAACACAACTGTCACTGCAAAGACCAAGTGGAACCAGAATGAAACTATTTGATCAGCCCACTTCCTAGGTAGTTGGTTACTCCAGACCAGGTGGAATATACAGATTTTTGTACCAATTCTGACTGCTCTTTTGAATTGCAATAAGAGGGTAAGGCCAGCTCTTGGTATGGGTGAATACAGCCAACAGAGACTTGTCCTGAAATGCACTCTTCTCCTTTCTCCTCTCTTCCCACTCTGCTCTCTGTGTACAATTCCCTTCTGAGGATACTTAAAAGTTGGATTCAATCAGTGTTGGAAGAAGAATTTTTTTTTTTTTTTTTAATTTACATGATTCCAACTATGTGGTCTGATTTCCCCCCATTTTCTTTTAGTTGTTTGGGTGATAGGTAAATATACTTCCTGGTTATCCATGAATCAGAGGGACCCAAGACCTGCATGTGCTTAAGACGCTGCCAGCAGCAGTTAGTGAGACCCAAACAGCTCGGCTCAGATGAAATCAGACTGAGATAGGGAATCCATGAGAAGGGCAAGCAGGATCCGTGGTCCCTTGGCTGTGGCTTGGTGTCGCTGACAAAAGGGATCATGGTCCCCAGGGGAGGACACAGGGTCAGGACTCAGTCTGCCAGCATCTGAGGTGCCCACAGGGGGAGCATGCATGTGGGGCTGCACCACTCAGGCCGTGGGACCTGTCACACCTCATCGAGGGTTCCAGAGGCTCTGGGCATTTTCTCAAGCACTCCAATGTTCAATTTGCATGTTTGGAGGGGTCAAGAGTATCTTGACCTCTATTTTCTTCTTGATTTCACCTCTTTTTGGGATCTTGAGAACCTCCGTCTGAACATTCAAGGAAAGAGTTTAGGATTATGATTCAATTCATGCTAAAAATTGCAATAAGTATTCCCCATTTCCGGATCACAGTAAAAGGATGAGAAGTTGTCGCTAAAAACCAGAGGTGCGGTTAAATCCTACTCGTTACACTGTGGCACTGAGTGCCTGCCCTAAGGAGGCTTAGTAACTGACAGCTGGAGGAAGGCAATGGTCTTTGAATGGAAAGACCCCAAGGGCCCCTTAAATCTTTAATAAACTCTGTGCGTAGATGATTCTTATCTCTGAACAATTCTCCCTCACCTTCCTGAATCAACCCAGAGTGCTCAGAGTAAAAAAAAGTCACAGGTCATGTAACATTTGTTTTGCTTGTCTGTGGATTCATGGTGTTTTTCCTTCTTTCTCTTTCAACATCCTGTGACTCCATCTTCCCCAGACAACAGATGTATTGCTTTTGCTGTCTGTTGTGGTTTAAAAACTGGGTTAATGCTTTAAAAAGAATTCCAGCTGCATTGTCATGATTTGAAAGTTGGGAGGAAGTCACAAAAGCAGTGTATATGTGCATATGACCTTGTGACCATTTGGGCTGTGAGAATAAAGCAGTTTGAGTTGATACCTTTATCTACTAGACTAGCCGTCTCAGTCAAAAATCTTCAATGAGGGACTCCCCTGGTGGTCCAGGGGTTAAGAATCCATCTTCCGTCTAGGGGGCACAGGTTTGATCCCTTGTTGGGAAACTAAGATCCCACATGTCAGGGGACAACTAACCCAGTGCCACAACTACTGAGCCCACATACCTCGAACTACTGCCACAACTACTGAGCCCACAACCACAACTAGTGAGCCCTCATTCTTCAGACTACAGAGCCCATGCCCTCTGGACCCCACATGCCAGAACTAGAGCTACTTGTCATTAAGATCTGACACAGCCAAAAAAGAAAAAGAAAAAGATTTCAACTAGTTGCCATAAGGCATCAGGTTATCCTTACAGGAAAGAATTTTTTCGTGTGTCTACAGTAGCAAGGCGAAAGCTGAGAATGTGTCCTTAGTCTTATTCAGTGGAAGAGGGGGCGTATGTCTAATGGGTGTCTGGGAACTGGGAGGTAAGGGCTGTAAGGAACAGAGCACATGCTCGGTGACTAGGAGTTGAGAGCCAAATTGAAGCAAAACATGGCAAATTATTTATTGGTGTTCAAAAATATTGAGAGGCAATGGAGTAAAGTTTCCATTGGGAAGAAATGGTAGAGCAGAAAAGAGTTACACTGTGGCACAGCTCCCGAGGAAGGCAAATGGTCTTTGAATGGAAAGACCCCAAGGGCCCCTTAAATCTTTAATAAACTCTGTGCGTAGATGATTCTTATCTCTGAACAATTCTCCCTCACCTTCCTGAATCAACCCAGAGTGCTCAGAGTAAAAAAAAGTCACAGGTCATGTAACATTTGTTTTGCTTGTCTGTGGATTCATGGTGTTTTTCCTTCTTTCTCTTTCAACATCCTGTAGACTCCATTTTCCCCCAGACAACAGATGTATTGCTTTTGCTGTCTGTTGTGGTTTAAAAACTGGGTTAATGCTTTAAAAAGAATTCCAGCTGCATTGTCATGATTTGAAAGTTGGGAGGAAGTCACAAAAGCAGTGTATATGTGCATATGACCTTGTGACCATTTGGGCTGTGAGAATAAAGCAGTTTGAGTTGATACCTTTATCTACTAGACTAGCCGTCTCAGTCAAAAATCTTCAATGAGGGACTCCCCTGGTGGTCCAGGGGTTAAGAATCCATCTTCCGTCTAGGGGGCACAGGTTTGATCCCTTGTTGGGAAACTAAGATCCCACATGTCAGGGGACAACTAACCCAGTGCCACAACTACTGAGCCCACATACCTCGAACTACTGCCACAACTACTGAGCCCACAACCACAACTAGTGAGCCCTCATTCTTCAGACTACAGAGCCCATGCCCTCTGGACCCCACATGCCAGAACTAGAGCTACTTGTCATTAAGATCTGACACAGCCAAAAAAGAAAAAGAAAAAAAGATTTCAACTAGTTGCCATAAGGCATCAGGTTATCCTTACAGGAAAGAATTTTTTCGTGTGTCTACAGTAGCAAGGCGAAAGCTGAGAATGTGTCCTTAGTCTTATTCAGTGGAAGAGGGGGCGTATGTCTAATGGGTGTCTGGGAACTGGGAGGTAAGGGCTGTAAGGAACAGAGCACATGCTCGGTGACTAGGAGTTGAGAGCCAAATTGAAGCAAAACATGGCAAATTATTTATTGGTGTTCAAAAATATTGAGAGGCAATGGAGTAAAGTTTCCATTGGGAAGATGTAGAGCAGAAAAAGTGTCAAAGAAGACAGACTCTGAAGGTGCATCTCTGAAACAGAGGAAAAGAGGTACACAGTTTATGTCTCACTAGATTGCCTGTAGCCTGATCCCCAGGCAGGCATCTGAGGGCAGTCCACAGGAAAACAAATACATTGGGGCAGGAAACAGCCCCCATCCCTCCAATCCCAGCTCTACTCCTATAACTAGACTGGGTAAGGGGTGCCACAAACCGAAGGCGCCTTATCTGTAGAAGCTCTGTGCAGAGGCAAGCATCATAAAAATCAGCCAAGATTCAGGCCTTGACCCAACGGGAGTCGTCTTTACAAACCTGCACCACCTAATTGAATTGGAGGAATTACTACTCTGTTATAAGTCGCAGTCTGGGCCTCTATTAATAAATAGTTAATTTTGAGTTTTTATACCCCATCCTTTCCCAGATCCCAATCAGCCGCCTGTGTCAAAAGCTATATTGAAATTGTAAGTTAGAAAAGAAAAGGGCCACCATTAGAGCTTGAGAGCTGGCATTCAGGGGGGGTATGTTGTTCAAAGAGACAGGAAGACAGCAAAAGACACAGAAAGAAAAGACGGAATATGACAACAGGCAATAGCAAGGAGGTTGTCTGTGGCCTTTACCAGAGCAGTTTAAATAGAGAATATTGAAGGCAGATTGTTATGAATCGAGTAATAATTGGTGAATGAGTAAAAGGAAAGGTCAGTGTGGGCCGCTTTATCCAAAGGGTTGTAGAAAGAGGCCTTCCCAGCATGTTCAAATGCTGGGAAGATGGAGCCATTGAAGGTGGAAATTCCAGGGATTAAAGAGGGAATTCATAGAGCAAAATTCTAGAGAGATCCAGAAGACAGTTGTGTGGCTCATCCTTGGATGAAAGGAGAAATTTTTGGAGACTGGGGAGGGAGGCCTAGAAAAGTAGGATAGGGATGGGAATTTTAGGGAAATCATGTCAATTAGCTCATTGTTTTGCTGTGAAATCAGAAGCAATATACTAAGAAGAGGATGGTAAAAGAAACTATTAATACTAAGGACATGTGAGGGAACGGTTGACTGGTAGTGAGGGGCAGCCCAGACTGGAGACCACCCATCTGCTGTGGCACTATCACATGGTTGATTTATTTCTTGTAAGAAATAATACTCACTAGCCTGGTTTCAAGAGTGGAAAAGCAGATATATGGTTGAGTCTTAGCATGTTGACAGGCAGACGAAGCTAAAGGACACTTTTGTAAGGGAATTGAAGATATGGGTGGGCATAAATGAAGAGGTGACCCTTCAGGATGACAGACTGTTCAACCATGAGGACTCAGAACTTTGACTAAACAGAACATGAACCTTTTATGTGTTGTGTTTCCATTTATCATCTTGCTATATTAACACAGTTACATCAGCCGTTGGAAAAAGCTCTCCGACTAGCTAGCCAAATTTTCAGAACTGCCCTTTTCCAGGACTGCCTAACCAGGAGACTTCTTATGTAATGGATGTGACTCTTGTTCAGTGGTGTAATCCAATGAAAGTGTATTTCTTCCTTGTGCAAAAATTCACTGGAATTGGGTGACTCTGTGGGGTAACTTGCCTTCATTCAGAGTTAGTAGTTACTTCTGTCTTAGGGCTCTGACATCTCAGGGCATAGCTTCTAAGGAGGCAGAACAGATGGAGTGGGCATATTGACTGTTAGCACCTCAAAAAAAGAAGCAGTACAACACTTTGATCACATTCCCATGAGTGCAAACTCATCCCAGACCCTAATCCAACTGCAAAGAAAACTGGAAATGAAAGAGAACATGGAAGGCTGTTCAGGGAGCATCAAGCACAGCTGCTAAACTGCATCTACCACCAAGGATCCCAAGACTTTGCCTACACTTAGTGAGTCTCAAGAAGCATGACTCTTTGATGATGAGGGGAGAAAGACCCGGAAGGTGAGAAGGGGAACATGACTTGGCCTTGATTATTTTCACACGGGCACCAGACCAAACAGCTAAAAAGTAAAAAGACAAGCCAAACTGATTCTGTAAGTAAATGTTCTGTAGAGAAGAAGAGGCAAAGAGGAGAATGGAGAGGAGAAGGAGGAGGAGAAAAAAGCAAAAGCAGCAGAAAGTGCAGCAGAAGAGGAGGAATAAAACCACCAGGTCATTTGATGAAGCTAAAATGTGGCCGTCATCATTCTCCCTGCTAAACGTGGTCCAACTAGAGTTTGATCACAAGACATGGAAATGGAAATAAAGGTAAGGCACGATAGGAATGGGTCCAGACTTTCAGCCCCGGAGTCCACATGGGACACAGACAGGCGAGAAAGAAGTTGCGGGAACAAACACTGTCAGCTAAGCTGCCCTCCTTCCCAGGATAGAGCTGGGTTCCTGGGTCTTCTCTGGCTTCCTTGTCTTGCTTGCTCTAACTCACTGTCTCCAGCACCGGATATTTACTGTAATTATTTAAAATGTTTTCAAGACCCATAGATACGGACTGGCCATAGCCAGCATGGGCTCTCTCGTGCAGGAGTGTGCTCTTTCCTTTTAATTTGCTCACTCTGTCCTGAATAACTTTTCAGAGGGCTCCAGACACCACAGTGTGACAGCTAAACCAAGGCGCATTGGATGCGGATTGGAATCGCTCTACAAGCTTTTCGTCTTAGGGCTCTGACCATCTCAGGTGGGGCATGAGTTAGTAGTTACTTCTGTCTTAGGGCTCTGACATCTCAGGGCATAGCTTCTAAGGAGGCAGAACAGATGGAGTGGGCATATTGACTGTTAGCACCTCAAAAAAAGAAGCAGTACAACACTTTGATCACATTCCCATGAGTGCAAACTCATCCCAGACCCTAATCCAACTGCAAAGAAAACTGGAAATGAAAGAGAACATGGAAGGCTGTTCAGGGAGCATCAAGCACAGCTGCTAAACTGCATCTACCACCAAGGATCCCAAGACTTTGCCTACACTTAGTGAGTCTCAAGAAGCATGACTCTTTGATGATGAGGGGAGAAAGACCCGGAAGGTGAGAAGGGGAACATGACTTGGCCTTGATTATTTTCACACGGGCACCAGACCAAACAGCTAAAAAGTAAAAAGACAAGCCAAACTGATTCTGTAAGTAAATGTTCTGTAGAGAAGAAGAGGCAAAGAGGAGAATGGAGAGGAGAAGGAGGAGGAGAAAAAAGCAAAAGCAGCAGAAAGTGCAGCAGAAGAGGAGGAATAAAACCACCAGGTCATTTGATGAAGCTAAAATGTGGCCGTCATCATTCTCCCTGCTAAACGTGGTCCAACTAGAGTTTGATCACAAGACATGGAAATGGAAATAAAGGTAAGGCACGATAGGAATGGGTCCAGACTTTCAGCCCCGGAGTCCACATGGGACACAGACAGGCGAGAAAGAAGTTGCGGGAACAAACACTGTCAGCTAAGCTGCCCTCCTTCCCAGGATAGAGCTGGGTTCCTGGGTCTTCTCTGGCTTCCTTGTCTTGCTTGCTCTAACTCACTGTCTCCAGCACCGGATATTTACTGTAATTATTTAAAATGTTTTCAAGACCCATAGATACGGACTGGCCATATCCAGCATGGGCTCTCTCGTGCAGGGAGTGTGCTCTTTCCTTTTAATTTGCTCACTCTGTCCTGAATAACTTTTCAGAGGGCTCCAGACACCACAGTGTGACAGCTAAACCAAGGCGCATTGGATGCGATGGAATCGCTCTACAAGCAACCTTGCCAAAGGCCCTTTTCGATGCACAAAGCTGGCTCTATCTTTGTATATTGAGGGAGCTAAATCAATGTTAAATGCTTGGCTCTTTTCACAGGACAATGACCAGGACCTAAGCTGCGTCCTTCCTTTTTGATTGACACTTGAAACGCAGCGCGGGAATCAGCCAGAGGCGCTGCTACAAGCCGAACCCTCTGCTGGGATAACCACTGGTGACATTTGCAGAAAGAGCGACAAAAGGCAGTTGAAAGCTGTGTTTGTTGCTTTCCCCCCTCAGATCTCCGGGCTTTCATGGAGCTCCTTACTTGCTTTAATATTATGATTCAGCACCTGGCTTTTTTGAACCTTGCTTTAAACTTCAAAAGGCGAGGTGGTATTAACAAACATGAAACGAAAAAGTGGCGGTAGTTTGATTTACTGTTGTCGTCTTATCAAGGGTTTTTTTTGTCACCAGCTGCCACTTTCTGTCATCTTTGGAGCCATTATCATTTCTCTAAAATCTAAAAGACTCCACTTAATAACAGCTTTGAATACAGGCAGGATCAGTAACAGACACAGTTCTGGGGATGACAGGACCATCAAATGAAAAGAAAGATGTTGCCAAAAAAAAAAAAAAAAAAAACCACAAAACCCCCAAACCACACAAATAAGAGCCATAGTACTTTCTAGTGACCTTGATTTCAGAATTAAACAAATCAAATCCAATTCTATTGTTCCTTTTGAATCCCATTGTCGAGTTTCCTTGAGAAGTTCCTTTCCGTCGTTAGGGGTAGTGGAGAGGAAAAAAACCTCAGGCCACAACAAGGCATCGCTCCTCTGCATAGAAAGAGGAAGCCCTGCTCTTAGACTGCTCTACTGTCTGACCTGGGCCAGTGCTGCTGCTCGGCTAATCACCAGCTCACGTCCACTGACTTTCTAATATTTTGGACTCCCGCTTGATGCCCACAGCTAAACCAGCCTTGCAAACTGTCCAGAGAGGAGGTCACTTCCTGTCCTGCTCTTTCCTGAGGAAGGATAGCTCTGAGCTGTCCAACTGAACCCTCAGGACTCCACCAGACATTAAGTAAGGTGTGAACGCTGGGTCCTCCGGAGTAAACCCATTGGTTAATCCTGCTTTCTGCTTGGAACCTGAGAGAGATGAAGTCAGGCAGAGCCACAAGGGACCTTCAGATCACCCAGTCGGTGGTTTTGAGTCTTCCGAGAATCTCTGTAAAAACGTTGAGCTCCTTCTCATGTCGTCCTGATTCCACAAGGCAGAAAAACTTCTCTGGATGACTCTGATGGCCAAAGAGAATGGAGAATCAGCCTAACAGAGGAGAGTTCTGAGAATCGGAGGACTGAAGTCCATTGTCCAAGGCCACACAGCAAGCATGTGGCCGAGCCAGCCTGAGACGGAGTGGTGGGAGCCCTCAGTGGCAGACCCCTCGAGGAAACCCGGCCCAGAGACGTGGAGAGGGCTGCTCCCTAGAGAGGGGCTGAGCATCGACTTCCCCAAGAGGCAAGTGACGCAAGTCACACAGAATCCTGCTCCCACCTCCTCCTCCTTCCCATGGGTTCCCCCGTCCTAAGTCAGCACGACTCTTCTGGAACTTTCTGATACTGTTAGTGGTGGGTTTCTCTCCTCCGCCTTCTTCCCTCCCTCCTTAGGGCCTAGAGATCCTGCGTGTTGAGGAGATCATTGCTGGTCCCTGACACATGTGAGGGAAGTGAAAACACATGAGAAAGGCGAGGGTGTTCACTTAGGTTCACGTGCAAAACCTCTCACGTGTGGCTGGATCGGACATGCCACCTTCTTGAAACCAGTCAAATACACTTGGCTGTGTGTTTCTCTTTTAGGATCAAGTAGCCCAAATTTGCTACCTTATTATGTACGTATCATCAGCCATAGCATCAGGAATCCTATGCACTATAGCTCTTTGTCAAAGGCAGTTATGTCAAATGAGCCATATGGATGATTATCAAATAGCCTGGGGTCTCGACCCAGGGAACCTAAGTGGTCTGTCTCCAGTCAGAAAAAGAGAGTGCCTACTGAAAATCCCACAGGCCTTCAAAATAAAAAATGCAGGGAGGCAGTCTGAAAATGAAGGAGTGTCCTAAACGTTGAGCTCCCTTCTAAAATAGTCTGTCCTAAAATTCCCAACTGAACCCTCAGGACTCCACCAGACATTAAGTAAGGTGTGAACGCTGGGTCCTCCGGAGTAAACCCATTGGTTAATCCTGCTTTCTGCTTGGAACCTGAGAGAGATGAAGTCAGGCAGAGCCACAAGGGACCTTCAGATCACCCAGTCGGTGGTTTTGAGTCTTCCGAGAATCTCTGTAAAAACGTTGAGCTCCTTCTCATGTCGTCTGATTCCACAAGGCAGAAAAACTTCTCTGGATGACTCTGATGGCCAAAGAGAATGGAGAATCAGCCTAACAGAGGAGAGTTCTGAGAATCGGAGGACTGAAGTCCATTGTCCAAGGCCACACAGCAAGCATGTGGCCGAGCCAGCCTGAGACGGAGTGGTGGGAGCCCTCAGTGGCAGACCCCTCGAGGAAACCCGGGCCCAGAGACGTGGAGAGGGCTGCTCCCTAGAGAGGGGCTGAGCATCGACTTCCCCAAGAGGCAAGTGACGCAAGTCACACAGAATCCTGCTCCCACCTCCTCCTCCTTCCCATGGGTTCCCCCGTCCTAAGTCAGCACGACTCTTCTGGAACTTTCTGATACTGTTAGTGGTGGGTTTCTCTCCTCCGCCTTCTTCCCTCCCTCCTTAGGGCCTAGAGATCCTGCGTGTTGAGGAGATCATTGCTGGTCCCTGACACATGTGAGGGAAGTGAAAACACATGAGAAAGGCGAGGGTGTTCACTTAGGTTCACGTGCAAAACCTCTCACGTGTGGCTGGATCGGACATGCCACCTTCTTGAAACCAGTCAAATACACTTGGCTGTGTGTTCTCTTTTAGGATCAAGTAGCCCAAATTTGCTACCTTATTATGTACGTATCATCAGCCATAGCATCAGGAATCCTATGCACTATAGCTCTTTGTCAAAGGCAGTTATGTCAAATGAGCCATATGGATGATTATCAAATAGCCTGGGGTCTCGACCCAGGGAACCTAAGTGGTCTGTCTCCAGTCAGAAAAAGAGAGTGCCTACTGAAAATCCCACAGGCCTTCAAAATAAAAAATGCAGGGGAGGCAGTCTGAAAATGAAGGAGTGTACCTTTGGAGTTGTCAGTGTGTCTGTTACTGAAAAACTGAGCCTATGGAGACTCTACGAAATAGGAAAATAACCCCAAACAAAATCGTGAGCTCTTCTAGCTCCACAGATCGGGACTACTTTGATGATGCAAAGCAATGTAGAGAGAGATGATAGTTTTATCTCCATGCCAATACCAAGCAAGTGATAGTAGTGGCTGAAGGGCTAAGGTAAGGACGAGTGTGTGTTCACTCACAGAGTTTTCATGAGGGATTAGCAGTGTCCACCATAGCTGGTCATTTCAAGACCCATAGAGTGGCTAAGGCAAGTTTTGGAATTATCCATGAATTTATCCTACTGACTGTAGCACCTTACCCCAGGGAAAGGTCAGTCGTATTAGGCTTCCCTGGTGGCTCCGATGGTAAATAATCCATCTTCAATGGGCTTGATTCCTGGGTTGAGAAGATCCCTTGGAGGAGGGCATGGCAACCCACTCCAGTATTCTTGCCTGGAGAATCCCATGTACAGAGGAGCCTGGTGATCTCTAGTCCATGGGGTCACAAAGAGTCGAACATGACTGAGTGACTTAAGCCCAGCACATGAGTTTATAGCCTACTTCTGTCATGCACCAGCTATGTGAGTTTGGACAAATTGCTTAGATTTCATTTTCTAATCTGGAGAATGGGCACAATACCTCATTCTGTGTTTTGAGACTTGAATGGTGCAATAAAGGAAATGCTGTGTACAATAGGTGCCACATAAGATTGAAGCCCTTCTTCTCACCAGGAAGGGAATGCATCCTGCAGTTGAGTCTCCATGGAATTCCTATGCAGACGCAGCCCAAGTAATTGGGACCATTCTCTAAGACATGAGACTAAAGAACTCTAAGCCATGAAAGTATCTGTACCCTTTACTCCAATTTAGTCCAACAGTTAACAGAGGAAAAAAGGCAGGAAGGAGGAATGAAGAAAGGAGAGTAGGAGTGAAGAGGGGAAGGAGAAGAAAAAAAGATTCCACAGTAAAATAGAAGAATGGCAAGAAAGATTCCAACAGTAAAACTAGGCCCCGACCCAGGGAACTAATTCTGCCAGCAAAAGAGAGAGAAATGAAATTGAATAAAGGGTGTCTTAGTGTCTTTCTGTTACTGAAAAACTGAGCCTATGGAGACTCTAATAGGAAAATACCCCCAAACAAAATCGTGAGCTCTTCTAGCTCCACAGATCGGGACTACTTTGATGATGCAAAGCAATGTAGAGAGAGATGATAGTTTTATCTCCATGCCAATACCAAGCAAGTGATAGTAGTGGCTGAAGGGCTAAGGTAAGGACGAGTGTGTGTTCACTCACAGAGTTTTCATGAGGGATTAGCAGTGTCCACCATAGCTGGTCATTTCAAGACCCATAGAGTGGCTAAGGCAAGTTTTGGAATTATCCATGAATTTATCCTACTGACTGTAGCACCTTACCCCAGGGAAAGGTCAGTCGTATTAGGCTTCCCTGGTGGCTCCGATGGTAAATAATCCATCTTCAATGGGCTTGATTCCTGGGTTGAGAAGATCCCTTGGAGGAGGGCATGGCAACCCACTCCAGTATTCTTGCCTGGAGAATCCCATGTACAGAGGAGCCTGGTGATCTCTAGTCCATGGGGTCACAAAGAGTCGAACATGACTGAGTGACTTAAGCCCAGCACATGAGTTTATAGCCTACTTCTGTCATGCACCAGCTATGTGAGTTTGGACAAATTGCTTAGATTTCATTTTCTAATCTGGAGAATGGGCACAATACCTCATTCTGTGTTTTGAGACTTGAATGGTGCAATAAAGGAAATGCTGTGTACAATAGGTGCCACATAAGATTGAAGCCCTTCTTCTCACCAGGAAGGGAATGCATCCTGCAGTTGAGTCTCCATGGAATTCCTATGCAGACGCAGCCCAAGTAATTGGGACCATTCTCTAAGACATGAGACTAAAGAACTCTAAGCCATGAAAGTATCTGTACCCTTTACTCCAATTTAGTCCAACAGTTAACAGAGGAAAAAAGGCAGGAAGGAGGAATGAAGAAAGGAGAGTAGGAGTGAAGAGGGGAAGGAGAAGAAAAAAAGATTCCACAGTAAAATAGAAGAATGGCAGAGACAGCAGTGGGTTGGCGGGGAAGACTGGAACTGGGACAAAGTGTCAGAAATTCTGAAGTGTCAAAAGGTCTATTTGGAAATCTGTTGTTGTTTTGTGTTTTGCTTGTTTTGCCATGGCATCAGCTATGTCAAATCTATAACAAGATGGTTCTCTTTTGGATAAAAAGGTGATTTTTTTCTCCCCTTGCACCACTTCAACCAGAGTTCATAGTTATTTCCCTTTTCTTATGATAGTTCTTTATCTGCAAGCCCCGCACTATTAATAGGCAAGCTAGAGATGAAATTCTGTTACAGCACTGTGAGAAGAAGACCCTTTGACCAGGACTCAACACATAGACCTCATCTCCTGACCAGGTGTCCTTGTTCAAAGTCACGTAGCCATTCTGAGATTCTATTTCTTCTCTTGTAATGTGGGAATAAGCATTATCACTTGCTAGCTTAATTTTAAAGTTTTATTTATGTTTGGCCATGCTGGGTCTTTCTTGCTATGCAGGGTTTCTCTAGTTGGGATGAGTGGGAACTGTTTGCTAGTTTCATTGCATAGGCTTCTCATTGCAGGGGCTTCTCTTGTTGCAGAACACAGGCTCGAGGGTGCGCGAGGGCTTTATTAGTTACAGCACATGGGGTCAGCAGTGGTGGCCCCCAGGCTCAAGAGCACAGGCTCAGTAGTTGTGGGGCACAGGGCCTAGCTGCCCCAAAGCATGTGGAATCTTCCCAGACCAGGGAGTGAACCCATGTCTCCTGCACCAGCAGGCAGATTCTCTACCACTGAGCCACCGGGGAAGTCCACTTGCTAACTTGAAAAAGTTATTTTGAAGAGGGCAAGGAGACAGCAATACGCATGAAATACATGTGTCACCTGTACCTGTGGCGCACATATGAAGGGATGCTGCTTGTCCAGGCTTTATACAGAAGATCCAGCTTCTTCATAGGCGTCATCCTTCCTCCCCCACAGCTCTCTTAAATACCTCCTGATTCTTCCCCCATAGAGACTGGACTATTAATTTGACTCAGTGATTCATTCCTTTGAATCACCAATTACCATCCTCAGACTTCCTTTCAAAGAAGCTTATAATCTTACACAATGTGAGACATTTACTTCAAATTAGGCAAGGCAGTGAGATTTCTGGAGAAACCAGAATGGAGAGGCCAGGATGCAGGATGTGGAGAAAAGAGAGAAAATGAGTTTGGCACAACTATTAAGAGGCAGACAGACAAGGGCTGCTACCCAGGCTCTACCACTTATGAGCTGTGTGCATTTGGGCGAGTTCTTCCATCTCCGTGTTGACTTGTGTTTCCTCACCTGTCCATATATTCATTTGCATCATTGTCTACAACCCCATCCTAGGTAATCAGAGAGTCAGATTCCTTACCCTTATGAAGCTTATATTCTACCAGGAAAGACAGAATGCAAACAGAAACCTTGTTAAAGTAAGCACTAAGAAAAAAATAGTGAAAGCTAGCATAAAAATAACTAAGTCAGAATAAAGGACACACAAGAAGAGAGGGAGAGGGCAGGAAAGGAAAATTCTTTGGGGAGGTAGCATTTTGCCTAACTGTTAATGAAGAAATGGCATGAATCAGGGGAAAGTCTGAAAGAAAAATATTTGAAGGGGAGGAAATATCAATGCAAAGTCTTCCTTAAATTTAAAGAAAAAAGATGGAGCTCCTAAGAAAGATTTGTGACAGATAGTAAAAGTGGAGTTGAGGCTTCCCAGATGGTGGTAGGGGTAAAAAACACAGCTGCCAATGCAGGAGATGTGAGAGGGTTTGATCTCTGTCTTGGGAAGATCCCTGGGGGAGGGCGTGGAAACCTACTCCAGTATTCTTGCCTGGAGAATTCCATGGACAGAGGAGCCTGATGGGCTATAGTCCAAGGGCTTGCAAAAAGTTGGACACAGTTGAAGTGACTTAGTACACATGCACCATGATGTTACTGGATTAGATGAGGGCTGAGGGAAGGCAAGGAGTTAGATGACTCTGGAATTTATTTGAGAGCAACGTGAATGAGGAAGATGGAATTTAGTCAGGGAGGGGAGCACATTCTGCTTTAGACAAAACAGGTAGGTGACGCTTTTGATAACATTTAGAAAATCTGACAAATAGAGATTATAACAGTACTTACCTACTGGAGTCTGAGATAATCATGGAAAGAGCCTACATGAGGATCTGATATGGAACAGGCTCTCAATAAATTGTACTTACACGCAATAATGAATGGGAATGTCAGATCCAGTTGTGGAACAGAATGGTTTTTGTACAGTCATGAAACTAGACAATGATGACCGTGTGGAGTCCAGAGCAACTGTAGACAGGAATCAAGCTTAGGAAGGAGAAGCAAGAGAGGACTAGCAACATTAAGTGAGTCATCGTTCTGCATTCAATCCATCCTACATGGCATGGTGAAAAATGGAGTGGCTCTTATAAGGGACTGCTCCAGATCGAATGGTCCATTCTGTAAAAAATTTGGTTCTTACTTTCTTCTTGAATTGAAGGACTTAATTGCATGTTAGGGATTTTGAAGCCCTTGCTTTGGCCCATTAGGTAGAAATAAAGTATAGTAACCATCAGTCAATGCTGCAGATGCAGCCTGAGAAATGTACTCATTCTAAATAGAAACAAAAGAGAAATAATTGCATTTTACAAAAAGAGAAATAATTTCTGTTCCTCTATAGTATGGTAAATGTATGTCAAAGATTTTATTGACCAATGAGGCCTCTCAAAGTAATGACTTCAGAAGCTATTGTTTACCATCTCCTGAGATGAATATCAAAGTCTCTTAAGGCTGCTAGAAAGTTCTGCTAAACTTGATCTATTTCCTACTGTGCATTTCTTCTGAGCTTGAAAATATCAAAGCAAACCAAAACCAGTGCCACAAAAATTCCATTCCTCCCGCTGACTCCCTCCCCACACCCTTGCGCACACAGTTATCAGAGTCCTGCAGCAGCTGTGATGGAAAAGACAACTACAGGAAACTTAGACTTAATCATGCCAAATGGCTGCAGAGTCACAAGAGAGGGCAATTCTGGTCACTTGCCTGAGCTCATACAGACGGCCCAAGCTACAAACTCTCTTATGCTCCTCTGTCTGACCCCCTCACCAATCTACTGTGAAAATTTCCAAGTTGGTGAATACAGGACCATTGGTCTTGGTAGGACAGTTGAGGTGCATATATTTGAAAAATAGTTTTGCACAGATCATCTTGAAAGTTTCTTTTCTCCATGCATAAAATATAGACACACAGAGCAATTTCCTTTGGGAGGGGGAGGTAGATGTTAAAACTTGTCTCCAATGGCTTTTTGGACATGGAGGGGAAGAAAGTAGCAAGGGTTGACCATTCATCTCTGGAATTCTGGGAGCCTGAGACTTCACTAGTTTCCCTTGGGACAATCATGTGACCCTTACTATAAACCCTGTGAGAAGGAACCATGGGGAAGAAGGTTAAAAAAAAAAAAAAAATGATGGCGAGAAAGGTGTAGAAGTCAGTTGTACTAATTTACTTTAGAACAGATTTGAATTTAGTCAATAGCAATTGTGAATAATTTTTCCTTCCATTGCACATCAGTGATTAATTATGTCTCTCTGCCCTTCTAGAGTGTGAGAGCCAGAAAGGGGAGGGATTGAGGACTATTCAGTCATCCATCTCCAGCACCTAGGATAGGACCTGGCACATTCCAATCTGATGTGAAATGTTTGTTAAATTAATGAAAATGTTTGTGTGAGTAGGCACAGCCCCTGAAAGAGTTGAGTGTAAAAAAGTGCTATAGAAGTAAATCTCAGCTGTTTCATGAACTGCCAAGGTGACTCAGATTGAACCAAAGCCCATATGCCTGAGTGTAACAGCTATAATTCAGGTATCCTTCTCAACTTGGAACGTTGTCACTGTGGGAGCATGCTATGCCTGTTCAGCCCTTCCTGCCATAAACAAACTTGTTCACAAATTGCAGAAGCTTTGGAAAATCATCCTGACCCAGGTGAGGGGATGCAAACACTTCCCTTGAAATGATAAGGCCTCTGTCAAGTCTCCTTGATAGTGTGGTGTGACCGATTACTGTGTTCAGACTATATCTACTAAAAAAAGTGACAAGGAACCAGTGACAAGAAAAATGAGAAAAGAATTCCTGATAATGTTTTCACCAATGTGTCTAATGGCATCCACGTTAGCCTCCTACACCATTCCCCACTGAAAACTCTTGAACAAGTCCATCTTGATAGGCTTTTGTTACGTGTGACTATGAAATGAAACAGTCGTTGTTCAAGGTTAGAACAAGTTATTTTCTCTTAAATTAGTAACTTTCAATTATCTGTAATGTGAAAGGAACTTGACAGTAGGGATAATCCAAAGCATAAAACCCTAAAAGCTGTAGACCAAGTCCCTTGTTTGGACAACCAGCTGATTCATTTTCCCTTGGGATAGCAAGCAAAGGAAATGAGGAAGATTTCTAAGGAGTGGTGGAATGGTCCAGCATTCTAGAGTCACCATAGCTAACTTATACAATAGTGATCCCACCAGTGGGTGATGGGGAAGAGGCAGTGTGGGGTTGGGTGTGGTTACCAACCACATTTCAGAGCACCTTATTCTGAATTCCTATTCAGCTCAAACACTGAATTCTAAGTATTTCAGCTTTTAATCCATCCCACAGTCACTTGATCAGGTGAGTGGTCTTTACCTTGACAGGGTATGTGTTCAGTGGTACCTATGACTTTCTCTCCATCATCATTACTGAGCAAGGCTTAGGGAGATGGAGTAGAGGCCTGGCAGAGAAGACAAAGTTCTTTTCCTAAGGAATATATAGTCAGAAAAGAACATACTATTTTGAACCACAGATACTTTATGTGTGATAGGAAATGCTAAGGTTAAAACAGTTGTTGGTATAACCACAGCTAAAAATCGGAAGAAACACCCCATGACAATTTTAAGAGGGAGAGAGAGAGAAAGAATATATGTTTTGTTGTAGCATCCACTGTTTAGGGTTTACTATGAAACACAGACACCCTGACATCCAGAGAATAGAGCAGCAGCTGTGAAGATGGGCTTCTGAGTCACTTTCACTGAAGTGAAACTATTTGTCCAAGTTCAAAGGTAACAAAGACCTTGGTAATCATCTGCCCTAGTGTATGTTAAGACATCAGATGACATCAGTGTATACTGGTAAACCTGAAGAAGTTTTCCTATTTGGATAGGGAAGCTCTGAGGGTAAACAAAGATTTATTCCTTCTTTTAAATAATGGCTTCATCTACGAGTATCTCTGCCCCATGACCCTTGATGATGTATCATCTAATTTAGCACATTGTGAATGCGCCAGAGAGAGACTGTGGTTTCTGTAATGATTATTGTTATTTAGTCACTCAGTCATGTCCAACTCTTTTGTGATCCCATGGACTGTAGCCCTCCAGGTTCCTCTATCTATGGGATTTTCCAGACAAGAATACTACAGTAAGTTGCCATTTTCTTCTCCAGGTGACCTCCCCAACCCACAGATTGAACCTGCATCTCCTGCATTGGCAGACAGTTTCTTGATTACTGAGCCACAGGAAGCCCTTCTATATAGCAAGCAAAGGAAATGAGGAAGATTTCTAAGGAGTGGTGGAATGGTCCAGCATTCTAGAGTCACCATAGCTAACTTATACAATAGTGATCCCACCAGTGGGTGATGGGGAAGAGGCAGTGTGGGGTTGGGTGTGGTTACCAACCACATTTCAGAGCACCTTATTCTGAATTCCTATTCAGCTCAAACACTGAATTCTAAGTATTTCAGCTTTTAATCCATCCCACAGTCACTTGATCAGGTGAGTGGTCTTTACCTTGACAGGGTATGTGTTCAGTGGTACCTATGACTTTCTCTCCATCATCATTACTGAGCAAGGCTTAGGGAGATGGAGTAGAGGCCTGGCAGAGAAGACAAAGTTCTTTTCCTAAGGAATATATAGTCAGAAAAGAACATACTATTTTGAACCACAGATACTTTATGTGTGATAGGAAATGCTAAGGTTAAAACAGTTGTTGGTATAACCACAGCTAAAAATCGGAAGAAACACCCATGACAATTTTAAGAGGGAGAGAGAGAGAAAGAATATATGTTTTGTTGTAGCATCCACTGTTTAGGGTTTACTATGAAACACAGACACCCTGACATCCAGAGAATAGAGCAGCAGCTGTGAAGATGGGCTTCTGAGTCACTTTCACTGAAGTGAAACTATTTGTCCAAGTTCAAAGGTAACAAAGACCTTGGTAATCATCTGCCCTAGTGTATGTTAAGACATCAGATGACATCAGTGTATACTGGTAAACCTGAAGAAGTTTTCCTATTTGGATAGGGAAGCTCTGAGGGTAAACAAAGATTTATTCCTTCTTTTAAATAATGGCTTCATCTACGAGTATCTCTGCCCCATGACCCTTGATGATGTATCATCTAATTTAGCACATTGTGAATGCGCCAGAGAGAGACTGTGGTTTCTGTAATGATTATTGTTATTTAGTCACTCAGTCATGTCCAACTCTTTTGTGATCCCATGGACTGTAGCCCTCCAGGTTCCTCTATCTATGGGATTTTCCAGACAAGAATACTACAGTAAGTTGCCATTTTCTTCTCCAGGTGACCTCCCCAACCCACAGATTGAACCTGCATCTCCTGCATTGGCAGATAGTTTCTTGATTACTGAGCCACAGGGGAAGCCCTCTCTAATAATTATAAGATGGTAAAATATTTTATGAAAGTGGCAAATGACCTTTTAGATAAAGAAGAGAGAGTGACTTCTATATGAAATCAAACTAGAAATGATTAGGACCCCTCAGTTGAAAAAGCCAAGGCTTTGGACAACCGTGGTAGTTCCTCGGTAAGCATAAGGATCTGGATAGGATAATATCACACCTATTCAGTAATTCCAGGAAAGCATAGTTCATTGTCCCTCATGGAAGCATGGAGCTGCTTTTCCAGGACAGATAAAAAGAAATTGACTAAATGAAAGCTAGAACTTGAAATTCCAAGAAATGATGTGGGCTGAAAAATACAAAGGAAACAGTTTTTAAAACTCTTACAGAATTGTGTTGAAAAGAAAGTTTGAGTCGTCAATCTTATGTACTTCACCTGTAAGGGCAAGATCTTGGGCAGAAATATGATACAGTCTTTGCTACCAAACTCATTGTATCCAGATACCAACAAAACATTAGTGTCAAAGGTTTGTATTAAATTTAACAAATATTTGCATGTAGGTCACTGTGCTATTTCTAAAGACTCATTATTGTGTTCTCATGGAAGAAATTTCTTCTATTCTTGTGGGAATTTCAACAGGAAGCTGATCCACTCAGGAATGAAAAACTAAGAATTCAAAAGCACCAAGCAGGGAGATGGAGGGGTTGTGTTGGGTATTCTTACTGTCTTAATTTATCCGGAAATAGCATGTTTATGTCGTATTTCTCTTTTACAGATTGCTTTATGGTTCTACCTTACTCTAGCTTTCTCACATCTCTATCGGGTTTGAAGGCAGGCATACAACCTCAGTAAACAGGAATCAGTCCCAGAAGAGCTAGTTAAGATCAAGGTCACCTCATAAATGAGTGCTCAAGTGAGGTCTAGGTCTCTGCTTGCCCATTGGTGTTACCTGCCTACCTCTGTTGGCCAACTCTGACTTTAATGTCTCCCTGTGCGCAGGATCCAAGATAACTCTGCTGTTCAGTAACTGCACTTAGTATGCCATGTTCTAGGGCAGTGCGGTGGCATTTTGATGAACCTATGAGATGCATTGAAGCCGCGAGGAACAGTTGAGAGATCACAGGCAAGATCACCTGTTTTGGCCACTCACTCTTCAATTCCCCAACACTGTGCCCCGGGCCCTCCCACCCTTTCCTCCTGCTCCGCCTCCCATGGTGCATCTCAAAGAACATTCACACATCCAAAAGAGAATCACAGAGCTGTATGAAGAAGGCTCAGGCAAGTCCAAAACTCCAGGCTATGTCACCGTTTTGAACACGCACTTTTGATAGTCTCTCCAGTTTAATTGGAAGAGTGAGATTTAGAACCAAGCGAAGTCAGGTGCACATAGTCCTGGAGCTCCAAATGAGGATGGTCCTTCTCTCTATTTCTTCTCTTCCTGTCGGTCACTGTCACCTGGTCTATAGGCAGGCCAGCTCTCATCTCAGCTGGCCAGCTCTACCTGAAGTATATGGAAGTCTGACAGAAATCTGGCTTAAAGCTTCAAATGCGAGTTTACCTTCCTGGGAACTCGCCCTCCTCCTTTTAAATGGAGACATTTGCTTAAACCTAACCCTTCTTTCAAGGGAATAGAGATGTTGTAGACTTTTATTTAGAGTCCAGGAAAGACCTCATATTAAGTGGACCCGTAGATCTGGAATTTTCTTTCCCAGAATCACATGGGTGGTGTAAATATAATTAAAGTGGAATGTGAACGCACAGCACTCCTCAAGGAGAAAGAGACTGAGTCCAGATTGTATTTCTATAGAGCAATCCTTGTAATTTCTGAGTCGACTGAAAAAGAAGAATTTGAATAGCATCTCAGACATTCATTTGGAACAGATTCACTCAAGGAAATCTCCATTCCCTCCCTTACCCCCACCCCATAACTGCCACCATCTCCTTCTACACAAAGGTCATCTGCTCTTTCCTCACTCAGGCACTGTTGACATTTATTTGTGTATTCTAGACAGACAGTCACCCCTTCTGTCCAACCAGGCAGCAGTATCCCCATGATACCCTTATGAGATTTGGTTATTATTTATAGATGGGAAAAATAACAAAAAGCAGTAGCACATAAGGAAACACAGTTTTCAGGAGAGAGCAGGTGGGATTCAAAAAGGACCCTTTTCCTGTATGATCTCTCTCTCCTCTAAAAGACACCAATTCTCAATCGCTGTGTCCAGAATTACAGGTTCAGTCGTGGTATTGGTGAGCCTTTTTGAATGGTCTGCCCAAGGTAGTAATTTTGTAATCCACCGTAGCTGAAGTAAGTATAGACCTGAACTGGCGCAGCCTCCTTCCTCCCCTCCATCCAGCCCCACATCCCCACTTAGGGGAAAATACTTTGCATATAAACAAACTCTTCTCAAAGACACCTCAACCTTGACATTTCTTTCTCCTTTTTCCAAACTTGCTTCCTTTTAATCCACCTCGCGCTCTGCCCTGCTCCCACATGAGACCCAATTATCAGAATAATAATTAACAGGTTCTCATTATTTAGGATCAAACAATGCCCCCCTAATGAAGCCAAGAATAGCCAATGTGATCCCTTAAAATGGGGTGTATGAGTTTTTCCTTACACCTTGGGGCGTCTAATCCACTGAAACCATTAGGCACCGAGCTGCCCATAACCGCCTGGATAACATTGAGTCAAGGACAGTTAATGGATGCCAGAGCACAGACCAAAGTGCTCCAAGCATGTCAGTCAAGACTAACCGGAGGCAAAAACATCAAAATGCAGGTTGGAGTTTTGACATTCCTGCAGGCTCTGAACGCCTCGCCAGTAAATTTTTAAAGTCAATATCCCCCTTATGCTCACGAACACTTTTCTGTCTGATGAGTAGGACTAATGTGGATCTGATTGAACTGTGACTAAAGTAGGACTTTAAAGGCAGCTTTGAATGTGTGGGGGGCGGAAAGGGTTTGTGTGTGTGTGTTTTGTATGTGTGTGTGTTTTCTTTCTTTCCTTTTTTTCCCCCCAGAAATGTCTGTGATAATAATGAAGACAGTGTACACAGATTATCACAGGCTGTGTCTTTCGACTTCAAGGTTATGTGATTAGAAAATTAGAAAAGCGACGAGATTAGAAAAACCGCAGAACATTTTGAAAGAAAGCCTTTTTTTTTTTTTTTTAAACAAATTATCTGTGTGCTGGATTTACACAGAATCTGATAGATGGATCTTCTAATGTTTGGAAATGGATAAATGCAACAATGCAAATAGGAAGAACAGGCTTTGGAGCGTATTCCTGGCAGAAGTTCAAAACCCATATTAGGTATTTTAATTCGCTTAACGCCTGTTACTTATATTTAAAAAAAGAAAAAAACTGTCGTGTACAGACATAAAATACAGCCGTTCTGTAAACAAAAAAGGGAACGATAACAATGAAGTTGTTGTTTCTCATCAGGCAGGACTTTCCCCCGGAGGTGGAATAAAACCTTTACCTTTCTGCCCTTTCTCTTCTCAGAGCTAAGGGCAATCATCAGAAAGACACACAGCACCAAGTCCAAGTGGAGTTGGGTTTGGGTGGTCGTTGGCATCCTGCAGGGGTAGTTCAAGGTGTGATAGCAATTTTGGGACTCCAAACCACAGCTTTACTTAGCTTTCTTGAGGGGAAAATAAAAATTTTCTAATGGAAATCTAAACCAGTCTAAAGAAAAATTGCATTAAAAAATCCTTTCCCCCACCTTGTTTACCTGTTTGATGACAATGCTGAATTTCTAAAATATGTAAACAGATGGTTCTATCAGCAAAATGACAGGCTGACGGAGTGTCAGAGGCTAACCTTGTTTACGTGTAATGCTTGACTCCTGCAAGGCTCTGGAAAACATCAAAATGCAGGTTGGAGTTTTGACATTCCTGCAGGCTCTGAACGCCTCGCCAGTAAATTTTTAAAGTCAATATCCCCCTTATGCTCACGAACACTTTTCTGTCTGATGAGTAGGACTAATGTGGATCTGATTGAACTGTGACTAAAGTAGGACTTTAAAGGCAGCTTTGAATGTGTGGGGGGCGGAAAGGGTTTGTGTGTGTGTTTTGTATGTGTGTGTGTTTTCTTTCTTTCCTTTTTTTCCCCCCAGAAATGTCTGTGATAATAATGAAGACAGTGTACACAGATTATCACAGGCTGTGTCTTTCGACTTCAAGGTTATGTGATTAGAAAATTAGAAAAGCGACGAGATTAGAAAAACCGCAGAACATTTTGAAAGAAAGCCTTTTTTTTTTTTTTTTTAAACAAATTATCTGTGTGCTGGATTTACACAGAATCTGATAGATGGATCTTCTAATGTTTGGAAATGGATAAATGCAACAATGCAAATAGGAAGAACAGGCTTTGGAGCGTATTCCTGGCAGAAGTTCAAAACCCATATTAGGTATTTTAATTCGCTTAACGCCTGTTACTTATATTTAAAAAAAGAAAAAAACTGTCGTGTACAGACATAAAATACAGCCGTTCTGTAAACAAAAAGGTAACGATAACAATGAAGTTGTTGTTTCTCATCAGGCAGGACTTTCCCCCGGAGGTGGAATAAAACCTTTACCTTTCTGCCCTTTCTCTTCTCAGAGCTAAGGGCAATCATCAGAAAGACACACAGCACCAAGTCCAAGTGGAGTTGGGTTTGGGTGGTCGTTGGCATCCTGCAGGGGTAGTTCAAGGTGTGATAGCAATTTTGGGACTCCAAACCACAGCTTTACTTAGCTTTCTTGAGGGGAAAATAAAAATTTTCTAATGGAAATCTAAACCAGTCTAAAGAAAAATTGCATTAAAAAATCCTTTCCCCCACCTTGTTTACCTGTTTGATGACAATGCTGAATTTCTAAAATATGTAAACAGATGGTTCTATCAGCAAAATGACAGGCTGACGGAGTGTCAGAGGCTAACCTGTGTCTGGTGACACGTTTTGTAGGGTTCTTTCAGCACCTAGAAGAGGACACAGGATGGTTTTCCCTGGGGTGAATAGATTTAGAAGCCTCTAAAGCATCCACATCCATATGTAAAGGCATTGGCTCAACTGTTCAGTTATGTCTGACTGTTTCTGACCCTGTAGATAGTAACCTGCCAGGCTCCTCTGTCCATGGAATTTTCCAGACAAGAAAACTGGAGTGGGTTACCATTTCCTTCTCCATGAAGGAGAGGGCATAAATGATGCCATAAAGGCATAAATGATGGCCAAGTCATAGTGAACTTTAACCTATTTAATTGAGAAGTTTCAGTAGGTAGCATGTTGAAATTCTTAGGAGTCAACCCCTTGTCATCTGAATTTGACCTCCCAGCTATTAAATACAAAGAGACCAGAAATGCATATCTAGATCAGGCTTGGATCTTCCAGACTTAAAGCGGTGATGTCAGCAAGTTTGGATATGGACATCACACTTAAAAGTTTAGGATGCCCTAAAGCACACACGTTGTCCTTAGTACCTTATTTAAAAAAAAAAAAAAAAAAAAGCTTTTTTGAATCTATTACTTAGACCATTACTTAAATTTTTGACATTATTTTGATATTAAATTCAGTTATGTATGCAAATATATGTATGACATGGAGATATTATGGGTTCAGTTCCAGACCACTGTGATAAAGCAATTATTACAATAAGGCAGTCACATGGTTTTTGGTTTCCCAGTATACATAAAAGTATGATGCTATACTGTAGTCTATTAACTATATCCTAGCTTTATGTCAAAAAACCAAGTCCAAGTGGAGTTGGGTTTGGGTGGTCGTTGGCATCCTGCAGGGGTAGTTCAAGGTGTGATAGCAATTTTGGGACTCCAAACCACAGCTTTACTTAGCTTTCTTGAGGGGAAAATAAAAATTTTCTAATGGAAATCTAAACCAGTCTAAAGAAAAATTGCATTAAAAAATCCTTTCCCCCACCTTGTTTACCTGTTTGATGACAATGCTGAATTTCTAAAATATGTAAACAGATGGTTCTATCAGCAAAATGACAGGCTGACGGAGTGTCAGAGGCTAACCTGTGTCTGGTGACACGTTTTGTAGGGTTCTTTCAGCACCTAGAAGAGGACACAGGATGGTTTTCCCTGGGGTGAATAGATTTAGAAGCCTCTAAAGCATCCACATCCATATGTAAAGGCATTGGCTCAACTGTTCAGTTATGTCTGACTGTTTCTGACCCTGTAGATAGTAACCTGCCAGGCTCCTCTGTCCATGGAATTTTCCAGACAAGAAAACTGGAGTGGGTTACCATTTCCTTCTCCATGAAGGAGAGGGCATAAATGATGCCATAAAGGCATAAATGATGGCCAAGTCATAGTGAACTTTAACCTATTTAATTGAGAAGTTTCAGTAGGTAGCATGTTGAAATTCTTAGGAGTCAACCCCTTGTCATCTGAATTTGACCTCCCAGCTATTAAATACAAAGAGACCAGAAATGCATATCTAGATCAGGCTTGGATCTTCCAGACTTAAAGCGGTGATGTCAGCAAGTTTGGATATGGACATCACACTTAAAAGTTTAGGATGCCCTAAAGCACACACGTTGTCCTTAGTACCTTATTTAAAAAAAAAAAAAAAAAAAAGCTTTTTTGAATCTATTACTTAGACCATTACTTAAATTTTTGACATTATTTTGATATTAAATTCAGTTATGTATGCAAATATATGTATGACATGGAGATATTATGGGTTCAGTTCCAGACCACTGTGATAAAGCAATTATTACAATAAGGCAGTCACATGGTTTTTGGTTTCCCAGTATACATAAAAAGTATGTTTATGCTATACTGTAGTCTATTAACTATATCCTAGCTTTATGTCAAAGAAAAGAAAGTACACATATTTAAAAATAATTCATTGCTAAAAAGTGCAAACCATTATCTGAGAGTCATAATCTTTTTGCTGGTGCGGGATCTCACCTTGATGCTGATGGCTGCTGACTGACTAGGGTGGTGGTTGCTGAAGGTTGGGAAGAATGTAGAAATTTCTTAACATGAAACCTGAAGTTTGCTGCATCAGTTGACTCTTTCACAAATGATTTCTCTGCATCGTGCAATGGGATTTGATAGCATTTTACCCACAGTAGAATTCCTTTCAAAATAGCAGTCAATCCTCTCAAGCCCTGACATTACTTTATCATCTAAGTATATGGAATATTCTAAATCCTTTGCTGTCATTTCAACAACCTTCACAGCATCTTCACCAGGAGTAGATTCTATCTCAAGAAATCACTTTGCACATCCATAAGAAGCAACTCCTCATGAGTTCGTTTAACCATAAGATTACAGCAATTCAGTCACATCTTCAGGCTCCACTTCTGATTCTCTTGGTATTTTGACTGTATCTGCAGTACTTCCACTACTGAAGTCTTGAACCCCTCAAAGTCATCCATGAGGGTAGGAATCAACACCTTCCAAACTTCTGTTAGTGTTGATATTTTTATCTCTTCCTGTGAATCACCAGTGTTCTTCATGGCATCTAGAGAGGTGAGTCCTTCCAGGAGGTTTCAGTTGATTACAGAATGCATGTTGTATTAGCAAGCGTGAAAACCCAAATCTTGAACATCACCTTTGGAGCTCTCGGGTCTCCAGATAAATGCATTATCAGTGAGCAGTAATAAAAATCCACCTGAAAATGCAGGCGACCCAAGAGACACAGGCTCCATCCCTGCTCAGAAAGATGCCCTGGAATAGAAAATGGCAACCCATTACAGTAATCCTGCCTGGAAAATCCCATGGACAGAGAAGCCTGGCAGGCTGCAGCCTGTGGGGTCACAAGGAGTTGGATGCACCTCAACACACCTGTACAGTATTTTGAAAGCCATCTTCTTCTCTGAAGATAGGTCTCAGTCATGTGCTTAAAGCACTCAGTAACAGAATGTGATCAGATTTATTGTCACCCCAGATTTGTTGTTCCACTTATACAGCACAGGCAGATGAGATTTACTCTAATTCTTAAGGACTCTAACATTTTCAGTGTGGTAGGTGGGTACTGGCTTCAATGTCAAGTCACCAGCTTCATAGCCCCCTACAAGAGAGGAGGCAGTCTGTTCTTTGTAGTTATGAAACCAGGCATTGACTTCTCCCCAGCTATTGAAGTCCTAGATGGCGTCTTCTTCCAAGGGCAGACTATATCATCTACATTGAAAAGCTGTGGTTTAGGGTAGTTACCTTCATTAATGATATTAGCCTGATCTTTTGGATAATTCACTGAGCTTTTACATCAATACTTATAGCTTCTCTTGTACTTTTATGTTATGGAGATTAGCTTCTTTTCTAAAACTTTATGAACCAACCTTTGTTAGCGCAAACTTTTTTCCCCCCGCTGCAGCTTCTTCACATCTCTCAGCATTCATAGAAATTACTGTAAATTAGTCTTTGGCTTAAAAGAATGTTGTGACTGGTTTGATCCTCTACCCAGACTACTAAAGCTTTCTTCATATCAGCAATAAGGCTGTTTCACTTTATTTCTGTGTTCACTGAAGTAGCACTTTTAATTCCCTTCAAGAACTTTTTCTTTGCATTTGCAGCTTGGCTAACTAGCACCAAGAGGCCCAGCTTTCCGCCTGTCTTGGCTTTGACATTCCTTTCTCACTAAGCTTAATCATTTCTAGCTTTTGATTTAAAGTGAGAGATATATGATTCTTTCTTTCACTTGAACACTTAGAGGTCACTGTAGGGTTATTAATTGGCCTACTTTCAATAGTATTGTGTCTCAGGGACTGAAGAGGCCTGAGGGGAGGGAGAGAGATGGGGGGATGACCCATCAATGGAGCAGTTAGAACACAGACGTATTGATAAGTTCATACTCTTTATGGGTACAGTTCATGGCAGCCCAGAACAATAACATAATAACATCAGAGATCACTGATTATAGGTCACCATAACAAATCTAAGTCATTGTGAAAGCCATCTTCTTCTCTGAAGATAGGTCTCAGTCATGTGCTTAAAGCACTCAGTAACAGAATGTGATCAGATTTATTGTCACCCCAGATTTGTTGTTCCACTTATACAGCACAGGCAGATGAGATTTACTCTAATTCTTAAGGACTCTAACATTTTCAGTGTGGTAGGTGGGTACTGGCTTCAATGTCAAGTCACCAGCTTCATAGCCCCTACAAGAGAGGTGGCAGTCTGTTCTTTGTAGTTATGAAACCAGGCATTGACTTCTCCCCAGCTATTGAAGTCCTAGATGGCGTCTTCTTCCAAGGGCAGACTATATCATCTACATTGAAAAGCTGTGGTTTAGGGTAGTTACCTTCATTAATGATATTAGCCTGATCTTTTGGATAATTCACTGAGCTTTTACATCAATACTTATAGCTTCTCTTGTACTTTTATGTTATGGAGATTAGCTTCTTTTCTAAAACTTTATGAACCAACCTTTGTTAGCGCAAACTTTTTTCCCCCCGCTGCAGCTTCTTCACATCTCTCAGCATTCATAGAAATTACTGTAAATTAGTCTTTGGCTTAAAAGAATGTTGTGACTGGTTTGATCCTCTACCCAGACTACTAAAGCTTTCTTCATATCAGCAATAAGGCTGTTTCACTTTATTTCTGTGTTCACTGAAGTAGCACTTTTAATTCCCTTCAAGAACTTTTCTTTGCATTTGCTGCTTGGCTAACTAGCACCAAGAGGCCCAGCTTTCCGCCTGTCTTGGCTTTGACATTCCTTTCTCACTAAGCTTAATCATTTCTAGCTTTTGATTTAAAGTGAGAGATATATGATTCTTTCTTTCACTTGAACACTTAGAGGTCACTGTAGGGTTATTAATTGGCCTACTTTCAATAGTATTGTGTCTCAGGGACTGAAGAGGCCTGAGGGGAGGGAGAGAGATGGGGGGATGACCCATCAATGGAGCAGTTAGAACACAGACGTATTGATAAGTTCATACTCTTTATGGGTACAGTTCATGGCAGCCCAGAACAATAACATAATAACATCAGAGATCACTGATTATAGGTCACCATAACAAATCTAATAATAATGAGAAGTCTGAAATATTGCAAGAATTATCAAAATGTGACACAGAGCTAAGATGTGAGAAAAGCACTGATAGAGTTGCTCAACCCAGAGTTGCCACAAACCTTCAATTTGTAAAAAAAAAAAAAACAAAAAAACAAAGCACTCTATCTATGATACGCATGAAAGCAAAGTACAATAAAATGAGTCATGCCTGCATATTAAGAAAGATTTGAGATTGTCTATATTCATTGGTGTATGTTTATCATTCTGAATTTAGGCTTAAGATTTTTTTGGTTTTTGAATGTTTAAGCCCCAGAACACAAGAAAGATTACAAAGAAGTCGACTTTGTCGGGAATGTAGATGTTAATTTCATATTAGACACCTCAAGCTCTCTGGAGAGAAGCCCTCTGCCAGTCTAATGAATAAATAAAACATAAATAAAGCTTCATATTCAAGTCTGTATGCCCCAGGGAGCTAGTCTCTTGGAATTCAGTCATCAAGATGCCTGGTCCTCTGTGCTGGATGGTCAGGGAGACCGGGCTGCCTCAGGGCCCAAATTCTTAGTGCCTCATGGCAGCAAATCTGGCCCCAAAGAAAGCAAATAATTAGGCAGGTCATTAGGAAGCCTATAAAAGTACGGATATGCAGCTACGCCCTGCCGTTAACTTCAAAAGGTGACCAAAAGGCAGAGACTCTTTGTAGCAAAGGAAAAAGCAATGGAAAAAGTGAAGTCTCATGACACCTAAGGGCTTACCAGGGTAGGAGTCCATCCATAAAAATCTACTCTAGCCCAAGCAGATGAACTGGCTTCCCCATTTGCTTGGTCTGAACTCTCAGAGTCCATCCAGAGTTCGGCTGTCACTGAGGTCTGTTCTGCTCCACAACTAGAGCAGGGCTAGCGGTGGACAGAGCCCCCCAGGAGGCCAGCAGACATAGGAGCCCCAGAGCTTGCCCTTCAGCCTTGGCAAGGCCAAAGCTGTGAAGTGTGCCTCTGTTTCCTTCCTTTAGGGCCATTCCACTTGCACGTCTGGTGGCCTCAGGTGCCCAGGGTCTGTCTTCTTTGGGCAGGGGAGGGGAAACAATTAAACTCACTCACACTCAAATGTAAATGACCCATCTTCTTTATCCTTTATGTTGATGGGTGTCTAGATTGCCTCCATGTCCTGGCTATTATGAATAGCGCTTCTATGAATACTATTTACAATGGATAAAATGGCTGAGGATGAGATGGCTAGATGGCACCCCCAGTGCAATGAACATGAACTTGGGCAAACTCCAGAAGATTGTGGGGGACCGGGAGGCCTGGTCTACTGCAGTCTATGGGGTTGCAAAGAGTCAGACATGCCTGGGCAACTGACCAACAATACGGACATTGAGGGGCATGTATCTTTCTGGATGCTTGTTTTCTAGAGACGTGGATGGGCCTAGAGAGTGTTATACAGAGTGAAGTAAGCTAGCAAGAGAAAAACAAATATCATTTATTAATGCATATATATGGAATCTAGAAAAGTAGTGTGGATGATCCTAATAACAAAGCAGAGATAGAGACACAGATGTAGAGGAAAAAAAATATATAGAAAAGGGGGAAAGGGTGCTTGAGAGTAATTGGGAGATGGAGATGGACATATACACGCTGTCAGTACTATGTATACAATAGGTAAGTATTGAGAATACACTGTACAGCTCAGGGAATTCTAGTTAATGCACTGTGGTGGTCTGTATGGGAAGGAAGTCCAAAAGAGAGGGAATATATGTATATGTATGACTGACTCACTTTGTTGTGCAGTAGCCACTAACACAACATTAAAAAGGAAAAATAATCCAATAAAAATTAATTTTAAAAATATTGTTAGACATGACCAAGGGGAAAAAAATAAACTAAATATCCAAGTATCCTATTTAGGCTCCCTCAAAATTTTAACAATTTTCCAGAAAGAAGACAATATTTAATGATAGAATTTTAGGCACCATGGCCCGTATGTGGGGGACAGTATTTTAGACTCTTGGAATTCTGCTTTGTCTTGTCCCCAAGTCATGCTTCCCATTCCAGAAAGGTGAGGCCACACCTCTCTGCCCTAATGGAATGCAGACCCATAGCTCCAGGTCAGTGCCACAGTCTCTGGGCTCCTAGGCTGTGGGCTTAAAACAAATTCTTGTGGCTGGACTGGAGCATATGAGTCCCGGGACTTCCTCCAATCCCTCCCAACTCTAATCTAATCCCATCTGGTTTGAAGATGTGAAAAAGAGAGTGAAATGCCAATAATGGAGAATTAATTTGGTTGAGGTAAGGCTACTCTTAAGTGATCATTTGGGAAAATAGTCAGAATATTTTCATTAATTCTTCCTTCGCCTCTGTCCACCCTCCTGCTATCCACTGGAAATAACATTTCACTGGGTACAGTTTTTCATGGAACATGAACTTGGGCAAACTCCAGAAGATTGTGGGACCGGGAGGCCTGGTCTACTGCAGTCTATGGGGTTGCAAAGAGTCAGACATGCCTGGGCAACTGACCAACAATACGGACATTGAGGGGCATGTATCTTTCTGGATGCTTGTTTTCTAGAGACGTGGATGGGCCTAGAGAGTGTTATACAGAGTGAAGTAAGCTAGCAAGAGAAAAACAAATATCATTTATTAATGCATATATATGGAATCTAGAAAAGTAGTGTGGATGATCCTAATAACAAAGCAGAGATAGAGACACAGATGTAGAGGAAAAAAAATATATAGAAAAGGGGGAAAGGGTGCTTGAGAGTAATTGGGAGATGGAGATGGACATATACACGCTGTCAGTACTATGTATACAATAGGTAAGTATTGAGAATACACTGTACAGCTCAGGGAATTCTAGTTAATGCACTGTGGTGGTCTGTATGGGAAGGAAGTCCAAAAGAGAGGGAATATATGTATATGTATGACTGACTCACTTTGTTGTGCAGTAGCCACTAACACAACATTAAAAGGAAAAATAATCCAATAAAAATTAATTTTAAAAATATTGTTAGACATGACCAAGGGGAAAAAAATAAACTAAATATCCAAGTATCCTATTTAGGCTCCCTCAAAATTTTAACAATTTTCCAGAAAGAAGACAATATTTAATGATAGAATTTTAGGCACCATGGCCCGTATGTGGGGGACAGTATTTTAGACTCTTGGAATTCTGCTTTGTCTTGTCCCCAAGTCATGCTTCCCATTCCAGAAAGGTGAGGCCACACCTCTCTGCCCTAATGGAATGCAGACCCATAGCTCCAGGTCAGTGCCACAGTCTCTGGGCTCCTAGGCTGTGGGCTTAAAACAAATTCTTGTGGCTGGACTGGAGCATATGAGTCCCGGGACTTCCTCCAATCCCTCCCAACTCTAATCTAATCCCATCTGGTTTGAAGATGTGAAAAAGAGAGTGAAATGCCAATAATGGAGAATTAATTTGGTTGAGGTAAGGCTACTCTTAAGTGATCATTTGGGAAAATAGTCAGAATATTTTCATTAATTCTTCCTTCGCCTCTGTCCACCCTCCTGCTATCCACTGGAAATAACATTTCACTGGGTACAGTTTTTCATTTTTAGAAGACCCATGTTCCTTTACTAAATTTATCTAGTAGAGCCCTGATGTGATGTAATTTTGAGGAAGGACAACACTTAGTTGGTGTAATTATTTCTTAATATTTTAAAGCTCCCTTGGTTAATGTGTTTTTCGGAACAAGCTGTTAAATCATTAGGGGTGGCGTTTTGCAACCTTTTACTAAGCAGCAGCTACTGCTGACTTGAGCTGCAGCGCTTAAAGACCCCCCAGCCCGAGCTCCCCATTAGGGTGCTGGTAATGGAATGGTCCGCACCTAACAGGCCTGTTTACTAAAATGCTGCCTGATGGATGTGATCATAATTGAACATTTTTATTTAAAAAATAAAATGAAAAGTTTTCTTTTCAAACTTTATAGTGTTCTCTAGAAACTGAGAGGAGAGGAAACTTCTGGAAGCTGGAAGCCACAGGTTACTTAAGAACACCTTCAGGACTTCCCTGGTGCTCCAATGGTTAAGAATCTGCCTGCTGATGAAGGGGACCTGGGTTCGTTCCCTGGTCTGGGAATATCCCATATGCTACAGGGCAACAAAGCCTGCAAGCCTCAACTACTGAGCCCACATGCCACAACTACTGAAGCCTGAGTGCCCTAGAGCCAGTGCTCTGAAACAAGAGAAACCACCCTAGTGAGAAACCCATGCACCACACAAAGACCCAGCACAGTCAAAAAAAAAAAAAAAAAAATCATTAAAAAAAAAAAAAAGGAATTCTTTCAGCTGTTCTCATGTATTGCAAAGAAGTAAATGAGGGAGTTGATAGCAATTTGAGATAGAACAGGGTAAAAATGATCAGTTGTGGTTCCAGAGAGAAGTAAGGAGCCACGTTCAATAGATCCAGCAAGGGAAACTTCAGTTGTATTTGAGGATGATGTTTCCTATAGGCAGGATTCCCAACTGACAGAGGGAAGTGCCCTGAGTTTCAAGTCATCATCGGTGTTTGCAAAGAGTAGGGAAGAATACAGCCCCCTGGGTAGAAGAAATTTACATATCAAACAGGAAGTTGGAGTGGTTTACCTCTGATTTTCTTTCCCTTATTCTCTGATTCAGTGGGAAAATGGGGAAAATGGGAGCCATGGATTTAGATTGAGTTATTGGTGGAGAGGTTACTATCATGGCTAGCATTTATGGTCAAGGCTACCAGCTTGAGCAAATCTGTTGATGAGAGTGGAAGTCATAATCTCACTGGGCTTGTCTATATGTAGGTCATCTGGATACTGCAAGCAAAGAATAGTTCTCTTGATGGGCTAGATGGGCAAAAAAGAGAGGAGCCATAAGCCCTGGAACAGCACAGCTCATAAGTGTTATCCATCTTTCTTGAACAGTGACAGTGAAGTCACTCAGTCGTGTCTGACTCTTTGTGAAGCGTGGACAAGCCATGGGATTCTCCAGGCAAGAATACAGGAGTGGGTAGCCTTTCCCTTCTCCAGGGGATTTTCCCAACCAGGGAATGAACCCAGGTTTCCCACATTGTAGGTGGATTCTTTACTATCTGGGCCACCAGGAAGCCCAAGAATCCTGGAGTGGGTAGCCTATCTCTTCTCCAGAGGATCTTCCTGACCCAGGAATCCAACCAGGGTCTCTTGCATTGTAGGCAGATTCTTTACCAGCTGAGCTACAAGGGAATCCCTCAATCTTTCTTAGTTCAGCTGCTCAGTCGTGTCTGACTGTTTGTGACCCCATGGGCTATAGCATACCAGGCTTTCCTCTTTCTTAACAGACATTGAACTTTACTTTCATCTTTTCTGGGAACAGCAAAACGACTTTCAAAATTCAGTACTGGAGCTGGTGTGAGGCGATTTCAACTTTTACCAACGTTTTACTTGCTCAGCATCTTGCTATGATTAGAAATGAACTAATGGTTTTCTCGACGCATGATAGTGGCCTTGAGCAGATGGGATGGGGAGACTTTGTGAAACTCACACTGAAAGCCTTCTGAGGCTCAGCATGACTATAACAGCCTGAGGCACTTCTTCCTATAGGCAGGATTCCCAACTGACAGAGGGAAGTGCCCTGAGTTTCAAGTCATCATCGGTGTTTGCAAAGAGTAGGGAAGAATACAGCCCCCTGGGTAGAAGAAATTTACATATCAAACAGGAAGTTGGAGTGGTTTACCTCTGATTTTCTTTCCCTTATTCTCTGATTCAGTGGGAAAATGGGGAAAATGGGAGCCATGGATTTAGATTGAGTTATTGGTGGAGAGGTTACTATCATGGCTAGCATTTATGGTCAAGGCTACCAGCTTGAGCAAATCTGTTGATGAGAGTGGAAGTCATAATCTCACTGGGCTTGTCTATATGTAGGTCATCTGGATACTGCAAGCAAAGAATAGTTCTCTTGATGGGCTAGATGGGCAAAAAAGAGAGGAGCCATAAGCCCTGGAACAGCACAGCTCATAAGTGTTATCCATCTTTCTTGAACAGTGACAGTGAAGTCACTCAGTCGTGTCTGACTCTTTGTGAAGCGTGGACAAGCCATGGGATTCTCCAGGCAAGAATACAGGAGTGGGTAGCCTTTCCCTTCTCCAGGGGATTTTCCCAACCAGGGAATGAACCCAGGTTTCCCACATTGTAGGTGGATTCTTTACTATCTGGGCCACCAGGGAAGCCCAAGAATCCTGGAGTGGGTAGCCTATCTCTTCTCCAGAGGATCTTCCTGACCCAGGAATCCAACCAGGGTCTCTTGCATTGTAGGCAGATTCTTTACCAGCTGAGCTACAAGGGAATCCCTCAATCTTTCTTAGTTCAGCTGCTCAGTCGTGTCTGACTGTTTGTGACCCCATGGGCTATAGCATACCAGGCTTTCCTCTTTCTTAACAGACATTGAACTTTACTTTCATCTTTTCTGGGAACAGCAAAACGACTTTCAAAATTCAGTACTGGAGCTGGTGTGAGGCGATTTCAACTTTTACCAACGTTTTACTTGCTCAGCATCTTGCTATGATTAGAAATGAACTAATGGTTTTCTCGACGCATGATAGTGGCCTTGAGCAGATGGGATGGGGAGACTTTGTGAAACTCACACTGAAAGCCTTCTGAGGCTCAGCATGACTATAACAGCCTGAGGCACTTCTTCCTTACAGAGCTGGGATCCCAGCAGCTCCGACTTCCACTTGCTTGTCTTGAGGAGCTGATGTGGAGTACAGAGACTCCTGTTGACTTAAATCTCTCTTCCTTACCTGGTTTCTCTCTTGAACTTAGTGTCATCGTATCCTCTTAGTGACATCTTAATGCAGTAGCATCTGCATGGACCAGTGACAATGATGTGCTTAGGATATTCTTTCAAGAGGTCAGATGGTATCCAAGAGAGAAAGAAGGCTCCCCTTACTCTTAAAGAAGTATACACAACCTCACACATAGGAATCAATTTAAAATTTTTTTCAGTTTATTTTCTTTTGATCGCATTTCCAAGACATAACTGCAATTCTGTTTCCTTTTACATGTAATGCTGTGAACAAAACCTTGATGTAGTTCCCTGTGTTATATAGTAGGACCTTGTTGTTTTTCTATTTTATATTTAGTAATGTGTATCTGTTAATCCCAAACTCTTCATTTATCCCTCCCCTGTCTACTTTACCCTTTGGTAACTATAAGTTTGTTTTCTAAATCTGTGAGTCTGTTGCTATTTAATAAATAAGTTCATTTGTACTATTTTTAGATTCCAGATATAAGTTATATCATATATTTGTCTTTGTATGACTTATTAATACTTCACTTAGTATGATAATCTTGGGTTCCACTCCTCTTGCAGCAAAGGGTAATATTTTATTCTTTTTTATGACTGAGTAATATTCTGCTATATGTATATATGTATATATATCATCTTCCTTATTCATCAATGTGCTTTATTCAAGCACATTTAGGTTGCTTGCTATTGTACATAGTCTGCTGTGAACATTGGGGTACATATATCTTTTTGAATTTGAGTTTTCTCTGGATATATGCCTAGGAATGGGATTGCTGGTCATTTGGTGACAATTTTTTTTAGATTTTTAAGGAACCTTCATACTGTTCTCCATAGTGGCTGTGCCCATTTCCCTTCCCATCAGCACTTTAGGAAGTTTCCCTTTGCTCCACACCTTTTCAGCATTTATTATTGTAACAGATCTTTTCTTAAAGACTTCTCTCATGGAGGATAGACTTTACCAGAGTCTACTTTGGATATTTAGACACTAGACAGTAGTCCTAGACAAGGAGCACAGTGAAGTTAGATCTGTGAATAAACTTTTTGGCTTTTCTTTTAACCTTTCTGTGTTTTCATGGAAAATGCCAGTACACACCTAATAGATAATAAGGACTTATAAAGTAGGTATAACTTGGGATGAGCCTGGGGTTCATTCATTAACTTTTTCTTGTCCTCATTGATGCTCACCTACATTCGTCTTCTTTTAGTATCTGTTTATTTATTTGGCTGAGCCAGGATTTAACTGAAGTAGGATTTAGTTCCCTGGTCAGGGATCAAACTTGGGCCCCCTGCATTGGGACCCTGGATTCTTAGCCACTGGACCACCCAGGAAGTGGATCCCCCTATGAAAGTGGGTCCTCTGTGCCACTGAAATCTAGATCTACATAAAAAAAAAAAAAAAAAAAAAAGGCAGAACTTCCCTGGAATCTTGAGCTCTTATTTTATCAGGAACTCTGGGAGAATACTTCCTAGGGAAAGTGGTATTTTACGTCCCAATGCCTGCACCCCCTCTGCCCCCCTTTTCCTCTGTCCATGCAGAGCTATGAATTCTGTTGACTAATTTCTAGTTGAATTTGACACCTAATCGTCATCAACTGATTGCACACAATTAGCACCCATTATATTCTTAAGTTACTGTCTGTGTAGACATGAGTTTATTGATCCGGTAAGATTTTCTTCTTCAGAAACATAAACACCCTGTCATCTAATTTGGCCCCACTACTGTCTCTAAGCACCACAGGGGAGGCATTTAAAGAGGCAGTGTATGGAAGAGGGAAGAGGCTATCTCTCTTTCTAAGAAGAGGGGGAAGAAATTGGGTTAAACTTTGATCACTATCGTCTCACCTTTGGACTTTTATTAAAACTGTTTGACACAGCTGTGCTGGCCGATAGAGTGGGAAGATAAATGGGCCTGTGTGAATAGGTTTAATATCAACCATGGATATGAGACATGGCAGGTTGTTTCATCCAGGAAATGTTCACATCCTACAAGATTTGCAGGTTACTGTTAGTGATTCTTTTGGGCTCAGGGGCCAAAAGGTGGCATGATTACCAGAGTCTACTTTGGATATTTAGACACTAGACAGTAGTCCTAGACAAGGAGCACAGTGAAGTTAGATCTGTGAATAAACTTTTTGGCTTTTCTTTTAACCTTTCTGTGTTTTCATGGAAAATGCCAGTACACACCTAATAGATAATAAGGACTTATAAAGTAGGTATAACTTGGGATGAGCCTGGGGTTCATTCATTAGCTTTTTCTTGTCCTCATTGATGCTCACCTACATTCGTCTTCTTTTAGTATCTGTTTATTTATTTGGCTGAGCCAGGATTTAACTGAAGTAGGATTTAGTTCCCTGGTCAGGGATCAAACTTGGGCCCCCTGCATTGGGACCCTGGATTCTTAGCCACTGGACCACCCAGGAAGTGGATCCCCCTATGAAAGTGGGTCCTCTGTGCCACTGAAATCTAGATCTACATAAAAAAAAAAAAAAAAAAAAAAAAGGCAGAACTTCCCTGGAATCTTGAGCTCTTATTTTATCAGGAACTCTGGGAGAATACTTCCTAGGGAAAGTGGTATTTTACGTCCCAATGCCTGCACCCCCTCTGCCCCCCTTTTCCTCTGTCCATGCAGAGCTATGAATTCTGTTGACTAATTTCTAGTTGAATTTGACACCTAATCGTCATCAACTGATTGCACACAATTAGCACCCATTATATTCTTAAGTTACTGTCTGTGTAGACATGAGTTTATTGATCCGGTAAGATTTTCTTCTTCAGAAACATAAACACCCTGTCATCTAATTTGGCCCCACTACTGTCTCTAAGCACCACAGGGGAGGCATTTAAAGAGGCAGTGTATGGAAGAGGGAAGAGGCTATCTCTCTTTCTAAGAAGAGGGGGAAGAAATTGGGTTAAACTTTGATCACTATCGTCTCACCTTTGGACTTTTATTAAAACTGTTTGACACAGCTGTGCTGGCCGATAGAGTGGGAAGATAAATGGGCCTGTGTGAATAGGTTTAATATCAACCATGGATATGAGACATGGCAGGTTGTTTCATCCAGGAAATGTTCACATCCTACAAGATTTGCAGGTTACTGTTAGTGATTCTTTTGGGCTCAGGGGCCAAAAGGTGGCATGATTGAGGTACCTTTTGCCATGAATATTTCAGAACCTGAGTATCCCTTTTTCACCTGGGGCTGTGCTGACTGAGGCCTTCTTCAGGATGAGTCCTCAGCTGACTGATGAATACAAAATGCCTCTCGGAACAAAAGGCATTCAAGATTCGCCGAAGACAAGACAACCTACTTTGGTTTCTGTGTCTAGGACCGGGGTATCAACGGAGATAAAACACTGAGTGACAGGGAAGTGAAATACAGAATAACACGATCTATTGTTCTCCCATTGACTGGAAGCATAATGGGAAAGTGAGCGAGTCACCGTAATGTCATGGACCGCTGTGAACTTGGGAGAGCTCAAGGATCAGAAAGTAACATGAAACAAGGAGGGAAATGGAGATAATATTGGGTTACTGAACATTCTCAAATTGTACTGAAACGCATCCCGTCCCTTTGGAGGGGGCATGTTTTTGACAAGGAAGACAATGGGAAGAAACTGGCGGCTGTAACAATATCACCATTTTCTTTGCCTACGGGCCGTAATGTGAACTTCTTAGAAGACACCTTCTTTCACCACGGCTTTGTTGTTCGGTCTATTGAGGAGCTGGGAGACCAAAGTCGCTGCCTTGTTCCGGGGCCGTCTAAAACCAAGGAGCCTGGTTCTCCCAGCCAACGACAGCTGCTCTGTTGTGAGTGACAGAGCTGGTTTGTGGCAGAGGAAAGGAACTGAGAGGGAATGAGAAAAGCAAAGACAGGCAAGAGGTAGGGGAAGGAATTTGGAGCATACAAGACAAAGAACAGGAAGGAAAAAATTAAGGTGGTGGAAGAAAGAAATGAGAAAAGGGATTTCCATGGCGAGCAGGGATTGTGTAAGGGTTAAGGTGTATGGCTCTACGTTCTAGGGTCTGAACAAGGTTCCCCTCAAATGAAATAAAAACAACAGCAAGAACAGAATCGCCTTTGGAGTGATTTTGTTGGAACCAGAAATTTGCCCTTGGATTAACTGTTTTCTGGGCTAAATTCAGCTAATGCTTGATAACTGTTTTTTTACTCGGTGATATTCTTGCACTAAAGCATCCTTTGCTAAGCATGTACCGTGGAGAAAATATTTATCCTGTGTCTTGATTTAAGGTCTACTTATAACTAACAATAGTGCTGATGAAGGGTATGGACTCTCTTCTTGTAGGAAAATAAACATAAATATACAGATACAGAATTTTGCACACAAACGCAATAGGTTCTATCCTGTTTTTAGAATTCTACAGACATTAGTTGCTATTTCTGTGTCTAGGACCGGGGTATCAACGGAGATAAAACACTGAGTGACAGGAAGTGAAATACAGAATAACACGATCTATTGTTCTCCCATTGACTGGAAGCATAATGGGAAAGTGAGCGAGTCACCGTAATGTCATGGACCGCTGTGAACTTGGGAGAGCTCAAGGATCAGAAAGTAACATGAAACAAGGAGGGAAATGGAGATAATATTGGGTTACTGAACATTCTCAAATTGTACTGAAACGCATCCCGTCCCTTTGGAGGGGGCATGTTTTTGACAAGGAAGACAATGGGAAGAAACTGGCGGCTGTAACAATATCACCATTTTCTTTGCCTACGGGCCGTAATGTGAACTTCTTAGAAGACACCTTCTTTCACCACGGCTTTGTTGTTCGGTCTATTGAGGAGCTGGGAGACCAAAGTCGCTGCCTTGTTCCGGGGCCGTCTAAAACCAAGGAGCCTGGTTCTCCCAGCCAACGACAGCTGCTCTGTTGTGAGTGACAGAGCTGGTTTGTGGCAGAGGAAAGGAACTGAGAGGGAATGAGAAAAGCAAAGACAGGCAAGAGGTAGGGGAAGGAATTTGGAGCATACAAGACAAAGAACAGGAAGGAAAAAATTAAGGTGGTGGAAGAAAGAAATGAGAAAAGGGATTTCCATGGCGAGCAGGGATTGTGTAAGGGTTAAGGTGTATGGCTCTACGTTCTAGGGTCTGAACAAGGTTCCCCTCAAATGAAATAAAAACAACAGCAAGAACAGAATCGCCTTTGGAGTGATTTTGTTGGAACCAGAAATTTGCCCTTGGATTAACTGTTTTCTGGGCTAAATTCAGCTAATGCTTGATAACTGTTTTTTTACTCGGTGATATTCTTGCACTAAAGCATCCTTTGCTAAGCATGTACCGTGGAGAAAATATTTATCCTGTGTCTTGATTTAAGGTCTACTTATAACTAACAATAGTGCTGATGAAGGGTATGGACTCTCTTCTTGTAGGAAAATAAACATAAATATACAGATACAGAATTTTGCACACAAACGCAATAGGTTCATGAGTTCCTGAAGTCCATCCTTAAACCTTTCAGAATTCTACAGACATAGGTTAAGAATTGCTATTTCAGAGTATCTAGTGAAGAGCTTGCATAGAGTAGTTGATCAATAAACCTTTACTGTTTCAAATGATGCAAGAGTTCTGGTTAATTGAATATTCTAGTTGGCCAAACTTTATCATGTATACCTTCCAAATAACTGTTTTTCAAGGAATTAGAGATAAGTACAATAATTTGAATATCAAAAGTATACTCACTGCCCTATAATCTTTTGGGTTTTAATGATTAATGAATAAAGGCTTCCCAGGTGGTGCAGAGGTAAAGAATCCGCCTGCAAATCCAGGACATATGAATTTGATCCCTGGGCCTAGAAGATCCCCTGGAGAAGGAAGTGGCAATCCACTCCAGTATCTTGCCTGGAGAATTCCATGTACAGAGGAGCTTGGTGGGCTACAGTCCATAGGGTTGCAAAGAGTCAGACAAGACTATATACACACATGCAGGTTATACATGGAGAGGATGAATAAGATGGGTCTGATCCAATGTTAGGGCTTCCCAAAATGCTACAAGGGGTTACTTCAGTATAGAAGTGGGAACTCCCAGAAGCTAAAAATGCAGACACTTCGCAAATTATAAAGGGGCTAACTTAACAACCACTTCAGCACCTAAGCACTGTTAACAGAAAGTTGGCTCTAATTTCAGGTGTGTGTGAATTATACTATTCACTTCGTCATCCTCAACCACCGTCACTACCACCACCAACACTAAGCACGGGGCAGGGACTAGACTCATTTATTTTCCTGTATTATTATTTTTTAAAATTTTGGCCTCTTTTATTTATTTTTTATTTGTTTGTTTTCATCCATCTTTATTCCTTGGCCTCTGTGGGCCTCCCATTGCAGTGGTCTCTCTCCTTGCAGAGCACGAACTCTGGGCACATGTGTTCCAGAGCGCTGGCTCATAATTGGACACACTGGTTCAGCTGCTCCGCAGCACGTGGGATCTTCGTGGGCCAGGGATCAAACCGGTGCCCCTTGTACTGCAAGGCAGACTCTTTACCCACTGGACCACCAGGGAAGCCCACTATTTTCCTATATTATTTTAATTCATATGTTCATATAATCCTCATTAGTAACCATGAAATAAATAATAACACCATCTTCATTTTTACAGATGAGAAAAATGACATTTAGAGATAATTAAGTCTCTTTTCCCAAGCTGATACAGGGTTGATGTAGAATTCAAATCCAGGTTCTATTGAGGCCAAAGAGTGGCCCCTCATAAGCAATGGTGTTTATTTCCATAGGCAAAAATGGACTTCTTGGGACCAAGGGAAACTCGGAGTTTAGGGGAAACAAACAAAACAAAAAAATAGTCCTCGTGCCTGACCTTCCCAGCTGGATTCCTCCAGCTTGGTTTGTTGGCTACTCATAGCACTCTACTTAAAACTTGCTAGTGATCTTGGACATGCTGTTTGACCTGTTGGAACCTTAATGTCCTCATTCACTAGATGAAACAATGATGTTTAACACTCTGATCTGTTTTTACCTTTAGCACTCTTTGATTTTATGAACGTCTATATGCAGTGTGCATGGAAATTGTAGACCCTGCTAGAGATACAGCATTGTACATGGTGAGGCTTGCCACCTTGAGGCTCCCCACAAGGACCCGAGCTTCTCCAGAGCAGGCCCCTTGTCATCCATCCCTGTATCTCTGCCCAGCTCTCCCCACACCTTGCTCTCTGCTCACATGCTGGAGATGCTCAATAAATGTTTATCAGAATTACATGAAAGAAGGGAGCTAGTCATGATAGGTAGTTATATAAAACAGAATGTGGCAAATCCTTTAGAGGCGAGAAGCATAATGAGATAGATCAAACTCTTATTAAAAAAAGGGGTTTTCTCATTTATTTTCCTGTATTATTATTTTTTAAAATTTTGGCCTCTTTTATTTATTTTTTATTTGTTTGTTTTCATCCATCTTTATTCCTTGGCCTCTGTGGGCCTCCCATTGCAGTGGTCTCTCTCCTTGCAGAGCACGAACTCTGGGCACATGTGTTCCAGAGCGCTGGCTCATAATTGGACACACTGGTTCAGCTGCTCCGCAGCACGTGGGATCTTCGTGGGCCAGGGATCAAACCGGTGCCCCTTGTACTGCAAGGCAGACTCTTTACCCACTGGACCACCAGGGAAGCCCACTATTTTCCTATATTATTTTAATTCATATGTTCATATAATCCTCATTAGTAACCATGAAATAAATAATAACACCATCTTCATTTTTACAGATGAGAAAAATGACATTTAGAGATAATTAAGTCTCTTTTCCCAAGCTGATACAGGGTTGATGTAGAATTCAAATCCAGGTTCTATTGAGGCCAAAGAGTGGCCCCTCATAAGCAATGGTGTTTATTTCCATAGGCAAAAATGGACTTCTTGGGACCAAGGGAAACTCGGAGTTTAGGGGAAACAAACAAAACAAAAAAATAGTCCTCGTGCCTGACCTTCCCAGCTGGATTCCTCCAGCTTGGTTTGTTGGCTACTCATAGCACTCTACTTAAAACTTGCTAGTGATCTTGGACATGCTGTTTGACCTGTTGGAACCTTAATGTCCTCATTCACTAGATGAAACAATGATGTTTAACACTCTGATCTGTTTTTACCTTTAGCACTCTTTGATTTTATGAACGTCTATATGCAGTGTGCATGGAAATTGTAGACCCTGCTAGAGATACAGCATTGTACATGGTGAGGCTTGCCACCTTGAGGCTCCCCACAAGGACCCGAGCTTCTCCAGAGCAGGCCCCTTGTCATCCATCCCTGTATCTCTGCCCAGCTCTCCCCACACCTTGCTCTCTGCTCACATGCTGGAGATGCTCAATAAATGTTTATCAGAATTACATGAAAGAAGGGAGCTAGTCATGATAGGTAGTTATATAAAACAGAATGTGGCAAATCCTTTAGAGGCGAGAAGCATAATGAGATAGACCATCGGACAGTAACAAAATCGGCCGGAGTGATCAAGAGGCCTCCAACGAAGAGTCAGCTTCTCTCTTTGAAGGACGGGCAAGGCCTTGCTAGGCCGACATGGGCAGCACGAGGAATCTGAGAGACGGGGAAGTTCCCCTTCATCCAGTTTTTCCTGACAAGTGGTGTGTATGAGTGATTGTAGCAGTAGATAACACTAGAAAGGAGAGTGGGGTTAAATTATTAAACTCCTGAAAGTTGTAAGTCCTAGATTTTAGACTGCTCTATAGGAAATGGGGAGCCAGTGAAGGTTTATAAATGAAAAAGTGGCCTCAGTGGTGACAGCATATTTATGATCCAATCGACACTGAACATTGTTTGCAGGGACTTTGTTTTCTTTGATTTAATCTTATTTATCTGAGGACTCAACTCTGTAAATTAGATAGCTTCATTGTATGTTAATTATATCTCAATAAACATATGTAATAAAAAAAAAAAATCTCCATTTTTGAGATGAGGGAGTACAAGCTTCCTCTCCCTAAGCAAACCAAAGCTAAAACACTGTCATCTCCTAAAGCTTCATTTTGACTTTTGTGGGATACCACTTTTACCCTCAAAGATAAGAAAGAAAGATGGAAGGGAGGAAGAAAATCCCAAGATTGCACCCCTACATTATGGCTGGATAGGAATTGTGGTAGACTCTTAAGTCCAACACCTATCCAAATGAGGTCAGATCAAATGACCCATTACTGAGTGTCAGGACTGTATAAGACATCTGTTACTTCCAATGCCATGGCATTCCCTTGTAGCTCAGCTGGTGAGGTAGCAAGGTAGAAGACCCTGGTTTGATGTGTTGGGAAGATCCCCTGGAGGAATAGGCTACCCACTCTAGTATTCTTGGGCTTCCCCTGTGGCTCAGACAATAAAGAATCTGCCTGTAATGCTGGTGACCTGGGTTTGATCCCCTAGTTGGGAATATCCCTTGGAAAAGAGGAAGGCTACCCACTCCAGTGTGCATGCCTGGAGAATTCCATGGCTCATCCATGGGTCACAGAGTCGGACACAACTGAGCAGCTTTGCTTATGAAGATTTTTTTAGGGTTCTGAATTCAATTTGGCAGGTTTTAAACTCCATGTACAGTACGTCTCCAGGGCAGCCTATCCCTGATATGTAGATAGGTAGATGGATAGATAGATAGATTCCTGAAGGTAAAAGTTTCAGGACTGACAATGTTGCTGCTAAAAGCTTTCTTGAGAGAGTTCATTTAAGAAGATTTGTTCCCCTGGGACACGCCTCTTGGAGTTAGTTGAGTGTGTTAAAGAGATTCATTTCCAGACAAATTGGCTCATAAATATGCATCAGCCCATGAAAGGCAGTCCATAGGGCAAGTCTTGAGGGGACTATTTTTTTTTCTACTTTAGAGACTGGTTTTATGAAATACCTAATAGGTAGCTCCTTTTCTTCCTACCAGCCGTGGGAGTTTTAGCTCACAGAACGTGACCATTCTTCTCAGTGCACTCAAGATGGCCTCCCCCAGGGGCTTGTAAATTCGTAATTGGACAGTTGAGATTGGGAAAGTAAGAAAGCTGACACAGAGAGCAGCCTTATACCTCTGTAAACAACTTTTGATTGGCTGAGGATCTCTTAAAGCGCCGTGTTAATTGTCTCTTAAGAGCCTCTCCCCTCGTCTCATCCGCCACCAAGAGATTATGGACAAGATGGAGCTGACGAGCCTAGCCCATGTTGAGTAAGCGTGGGCTTCAGCCTTCAACTCTTCTTCATAGAAGGGCTTCTTGGAAGTAAATGGAGAAGATAAAGTTGTAGTCAGGTTAACGTGAAAGAAAAAATACAGAAAGCCACTCAAGGACTTTAACTTAGATTCTAATGCAAGCCTCTAGTTTTAAGTGCATCATTTAAAGTGTCCTGAAACACAGCAAGCTTCTCTTTATTTCTGGAAGTTTTACTTACTGCTAGCTCCCGACTGCTATTTACCCTAAAATCCATTAGAAAATCTCCAAAGGCTGTGTTCTTCTGAGGGAGGTGGGCAGGGAGTCTGTTCTGTGGTGTTTATGGGAGATGGAGCCATAGATGATTCTGGATGCAGGGAAGCAGGAGGTCAGCTTCTAGGACTGGGGCAGAGTTAGTCTGTGACCAGCAAGTTTGTGTCTAGGAGTCAATAGCAAGGAATGCCCCAGTGATCATGTCTCCTCATCTTGAAGCCCTGAATCTGAAGCTCTTTACAGATTGGGTGAACCTCAGACTCGCCCAGCAGCTGCAGTCAGGGCAAAAGGAAGATGCCTATGAAGTTGACAGACCCTTCCAAAAGGTCACTGCAGCCAGGACACCTTGCTCCTGGATTAGTACAGAATTTGAACGTGTGCATGTCATTCTCAAGGGCTGTCAAGGAACCCCAGAGGGAGGAGGGAGGGATGCAAAGTCCAGCCCAGGTCCTTCTGCCCAGATGTCTTTCCCTGTGGCCCCCCCGGAAGTGTACTCTTTTCTGCCCGAGTCCTTTGCAGCATCTTCCTTTCTGCAACACTACTGCTTCTCTGGTCTATGTTCCAGAAGGCTCTAGAATGCATTCTTGGAACAGACACCCTGAGGGATTTGGGGAGAGTTCTGGAGTGCCATAGAGAGATGGAGTAGCACATCCGTGGGGGCTGATGGCAGCGTGAGCCAGCTTTCAGGGCTTCTTCCAATTGAGAGGAAAATGCACTATTATTCTTCCTCTGTGCTGGTTGTAGATATGGCCAGAACAGGTGCAGAGAGGACAATGAGAATCTCAGAATCTTAGAAGCAGAAGCAGATACATCTTTTCATCTGCTTGTTGGTGAGGACTTCAAATCGTTTCCATTGTGGATCCCAGTACAAGTGCTTTGGAATCAGCCAGGCCTAAGCTAGAATGCCTTCTCCTCGCTCACCTCTCTGAGCCCCCATTTATTTATCTTTCCTTTTCCTACCTTTCTGACTTAACATTTGAATGACTACTCAGAGTGAAGTACCATTAGAAGCTATTTAAATATGCATTAACTCACCTCATCTTCAAAGCTACTCTAGAGTCCATGAGCTTCCATCCAATCAGTGAAGACACTGAGGCACAGAAAGGCTGAGTAACTTACCCCAGGTCACACAGCCAACAGACAATGGAATAGGGATTTGGATCCAACTTGTCCATCTCCAGCATCCATGCTCTGGACACTTACCTTGCTTCTGCAAGATTAAGGAAGAGAGCAAAGCCATGGATATTCCATGAGTAATAAATATTACACTCCATACTTGCATTGCATCCATGCTCTGGATGCAGGGAAGCAGGAGGTCAGCTTCTAGGACTGGGGCAGAGTTAGTCTGTGACCAGCAAGTTTGTGTCTAGGAGTCAATAGCAAGGAATGCCCCAGTGATCATGTCTCCTCATCTTGAAGCCCTGAATCTGAAGCTCTTTACAGATTGGGTGAACCTCAGACTCGCCCAGCAGCTGCAGTCAGGGCAAAAGGAAGATGCCTATGAAGTTGACAGACCCTTCCAAAAGGTCACTGCAGCCAGGACACCTTGCTCCTGGATTAGTACAGAATTTGAACGTGTGCATGTCATTCTCAAGGGCTGTCAAGGAACCCCAGAGGGAGGAGGGAGGGATGCAAAGTCCAGCCCAGGTCCTTCTGCCCAGATGTCTTTCCCTGTGGCCCCCCCGGAAGTGTACTCTTTTCTGCCCGAGTCCTTTGCAGCATCTTCCTTTCTGCAACACTACTGCTTCTCTGGTCTATGTTCCAGAAGGCTCTAGAATGCATTCTTGGAACAGACACCCTGAGGGATTTGGGGAGAGTTCTGGAGTGCCATAGAGAGATGGAGTAGCACATCCGTGGGGGCTGATGGCAGCGTGAGCCAGCTTTCAGGGCTTCTTCCAATTGAGAGGAAAATGCACTATTATTCTTCCTCTGTGCTGGTTGTAGATATGGCCAGAACAGGTGCAGAGAGGACAATGAGAATCTCAGAATCTTAGAAGCAGAAGCAGATACATCTTTTCATCTGCTTGTTGGTGAGGACTTCAAATCGTTTCCATTGTGGATCCCAGTACAAGTGCTTTGGAATCAGCCAGGCCTAAGCTAGAATGCCTTCTCCTCGCTCACCTCTCTGAGCCCCCATTTATTTATCTTTCCTTTTCCTACCTTTCTGACTTAACATTTGAATGACTACTCAGAGTGAAGTACCATTAGAAGCTATTTAAATATGCATTAACTCACCTCATCTTCAAAGCTACTCTAGAGTCCATGAGCTTCCATCCAATCAGTGAAGACACTGAGGCACAGAAAGGCTGAGTAACTTACCCCAGGTCACACAGCCAACAGACAATGGAATAGGGATTTGGATCCAACTTGTCCATCTCCAGCATCCATGCTCTGGACACTTACCTTGCTTCTGCAAGATTAAGGAAGAGAGCAAAGCCATGGATATTCCATGAGTAATAAATATTACACTCCAAGTCATCAGGAAAGTAAATGAGCCATTACCTCTTGATCAGTGTTTTTTAAAAGCTAGAAATACAAGGAAGCATCTTCTCATCTAGCCCAGTAGACTTTAAATGTTTTGACCATGCACCCCAAGCTGGAAAATATTCCTGAACATGGGAACATGCACCCTATAAATACGTATAATTGTTTGTGTATAAATTAGTAAATGACAGTTATGCATGTGCCCATTATAAAACACAAGGAAATCAGAAATTCGAAAGAAGATAAAAAAAATAGAAGTGTAATCATTCCTGCTCTCCAGGAGATGATCTTGCTCTCTCTACTTCGGAGACCACTGAGAAGCTCCTGCCTTTCATCTGGCCTACAAAAACTGAACAGGGAGTCCAGACCATCAGATTGCCCCACCTCACCACACCGACTTCTTTCAGTCCAGGTTCTAAACCCAGTCATCTCCTTGTGGGGTTCCAGGGTCAGTCATGAGCAAATCTGTGAGCTCATCCAAGCAGCACTGTCAGCCTCTCTCCTTTCTCCACCCTGCTCCCCTCGTTTGCACCCTGCTCCTGGGCCCTCTCAGTGCCTGATGGTGACGCATTCCTCCTACTTGAGCAAAAATTTATAATTTCCATCAACCTGTCTGAACTTGTCTCTCATAGGGTTATTTGTATTTCAAGCCTTATCTGCGATGAAATTCAAAAGTTCATTTTCCTCAACAGCCAAATGGGGATGAAAGCTCCTCATGTAAACAAGCACCATGGAGTTTAGACGAGGAAGCACTTGTGACTGTGTCCAGATAGAACCTAGAGAGTGCTGAGCACTCCATGTGACCCCAAGCACGGCCGCAGCAACTGAATCTAGAAGACTCTATTCTTCCTTACAGGAAAGTAAAGTGAGAGAGATATTACCCCAAGATGACACATTTGTTGTTGTTCAGCCACTAAAAGTTGTGTCTAGCTCTTTGTGACCCCACGGACTGCAGCACACCAGGCTCCCCTGTCCTTCCCTATCTCCTGGAGTTCGCTCAAACTCATGTCCGTTGAATCAGGGATGCCATCCAAGCATCTTATCCTCTGTCGCCCCCTCCTCCTCCCACCCTCAGTCTTTCCCAGCATCAGGATCTTTTCCCGTGAGTTGGCTCTTCACATCAGGTGGCCACAGTATTGGACCTTCAGCTTGAGCGTCAGTACTTGCAATGCATATTCAAGGTTGATGTGCCTTAGGCTATATCCTGCTCAACCCTGTCCAAATCAAATGGCACTAGGTTGACTGTTAATTTCTGGGACCTTCTACACACCCAGCTTAAAACAAAGGGGTGCTGCCTTTGGCTTCCTCAGTTAGTTGCCTAGCTGGAAATTGTTTGTTTTTTATAAATTAGTAAATGACAGTTATGCATGTGCCCATTATAAAACACAAGGAAATCAGAAATTGAAAGAAGATAAAAATAGAAGTGTAATCATTCCTGCTCTCCAGGAGATGATCTTGCTCTCTCTACTTGGAGACCACTGAGAAGCTCCTGCCTTTCATCTGGCCTACAAAACTGAACAGGGAGTCCAGACCATCAGATTGCCCCACCTCACCACACCGACTTCTTTCAGTCCAGGTTCTAAACCCAGTCATCTCCTTGTGGGGTTCCAGGGTCAGTCATGAGCAAATCTGTGAGCTCATCCAAGCAGCACTGTCAGCCTCTCTCCTTTCTCCACCCTGCTCCCCTCGTTTGCACCCTGCTCCTGGGCCCTCTCAGTGCCTGATGGTGACGCATTCCTCCTACTTGAGCAAAAATTTATAATTTCCATCAACCTGTCTGAACTTGTCTCTCATAGGGTTATTTGTATTTCAAGCCTTATCTGCGATGAAATTCAAAAGTTCATTTTCCTCAACAGCCAAATGGGGATGAAAGCTCCTCATGTAAACAAGCACCATGGAGTTTAGACGAGGAAGCACTTGTGACTGTGTCCAGATAGAACCTAGAGAGTGCTGAGCACTCCATGTGACCCCAAGCACGGCCGCAGCAACTGAATCTAGAAGACTCTATTCTTCCTTACAGGAAAGTAAAGTGAGAGAGATATTACCCCAAGATGACACATTTGTTGTTGTTCAGCCACTAAAAGTTGTGTCTAGCTCTTTGTGACCCCACGGACTGCAGCACACCAGGCTCCCCTGTCCTTCCCTATCTCCTGGAGTTCGCTCAAACTCATGTCCGTTGAATCAGGGATGCCATCCAAGCATCTTATCCTCTGTCGCCCCCTCCTCCTCCCACCCTCAGTCTTTCCCAGCATCAGGATCTTTTCCCGTGAGTTGGCTCTTCACATCAGGTGGCCACAGTATTGGACCTTCAGCTTGAGCGTCAGTACTTGCAATGCATATTCAAGGTTGATGTGCCTTAGGCTATATCCTGCTCAACCCTGTCCAAATCAAATGGCACTAGGTTGACTGTTAATTTCTGGGACCTTCTACACACCCAGAGACTCAGGGTGAGTGGAATCAAGATGGGGATGCTGCCTTTGGCTTCCTCATTGGAGGTTGGGGTCCTGATAGTGACTCCCTGTGACTTAGTCTCCCCAACCACAGGGCACACGCAGGCCTTAGCTCCCCTCCTCCCCAAAGCCCCTTTCTGCTCCTGGACCTCTCTGACCACTCGTGAGGGAGCCACTGGGCTGAGGCCAGAGAATTGGGGGAGGGGGGCTTGCCCCACACGACCGAAGGGCAGCTGTTTATATTATAATTAAGGTTTTATAGCATAAGCTGAAATGTAGCTTGACTATTCCAACAAGGCGCTGGAGGTAATTACCACTGCTAGAGGCATTCTCCACTGCCAATTATTTCCCTCCTTAATTGAATAAACTCAGGCTGCATTGTAGAGGGGCAGGAAAAGACAGAGGTTGCTTTCAAATATGGGCTGTTCCTTCTGAGAACACAGAACAGCTCAAAGCTTAACACACCTTTCTCCTAACATCCCTTCCCGGGAGAATAAGAACACAGATCCTGGAGTTCCACCAGTGATTGGCTTGGGCAGATTTCTTAAACTCCTTCAGTCTGTTCCTTCATCCATAAAATGGGTCTAATTGAAGTGGAGACTTCATAGCACTCTTGTGATGGCTAAATAAGTGACAATTATTTACATAGGGAATATTGAATAATTAATTCTCCTTATGCAAATGGCACCAACAGAAGGTATGGCCATGGAGAGGAAAGTGCTTTTGTCTTCTCTGACCAGAAGGGGGAAACTGAGGCAGACAGCACAACTCAGTCCATTGCAAAAGAGCCTGGTAAGTGAGGGCTAGCACTAGATAGTGCTTTTAGGGAGTAAATTCCTGTGATTTGTAGAGGAAATGGCCCTCCCAAGGAGGCTAGACAGATCCCAAGATGTTCCCGTGAGTTGGCTCTTCACATCAGGTGGCCACAGTATTGGACCTTCAGCTTGAGCGTCAGTACTTGCAATGCATATTCAAGGTTGATGTGCCTTAGGCTATATCCTGCTCAACCCTGTCCAAATCAAATGGCACTAGGTTGACTGTTAATTTCTGGGACCTTCTACACACCCAGAGACTCAGGGTGAGTGGAATCAAGATGGGGATGCTGCCTTTGGCTTCCTCATTGGAGGTTGGGGTCCTGATAGTGACTCCCTGTGACTTAGTCTCCCCAACCACAGGGCACACGCAGGCCTTAGCTCCCCTCCTCCCCAAAGCCCCTTTCTGCTCCTGGACCTCTCTGACCACTCGTGAGGGAGCCACTGGGCTGAGGCCAGAGAATTGGGGAGGGGCTTCCCCCACACGACCGAAGGGCAGCTGTTTATATTATAATTAAGGTTTTATAGCATAAGCTGAAATGTAGCTTGACTATTCCAACAAGGCGCTGGAGGTAATTACCACTGCTAGAGGCATTCTCCACTGCCAATTATTTCCCTCCTTAATTGAATAAACTCAGGCTGCATTGTAGAGGGGCAGGAAAAGACAGAGGTTGCTTTCAAATATGGGCTGTTCCTTCTGAGAACACAGAACAGCTCAAAGCTTAACACACCTTTCTCCTAACATCCCTTCCCGGGAGAATAAGAACACAGATCCTGGAGTTCCACCAGTGATTGGCTTGGGCAGATTTCTTAAACTCCTTCAGTCTGTTCCTTCATCCATAAAATGGGTCTAATTGAAGTGGAGACTTCATAGCACTCTTGTGATGGCTAAATAAGTGACAATTATTTACATAGGGAATATTGAATAATTAATTCTCCTTATGCAAATGGCACCAACAGAAGGTATGGCCATGGAGAGGAAAGTGCTTTTGTCTTCTCTGACCAGAAGGGGGAAACTGAGGCAGACAGCACAACTCAGTCCATTGCAAAAGAGCCTGGTAAGTGAGGGCTAGCACTAGATAGTGCTTTTAGGGAGTAAATTCCTGTGAGTTGTAGAGGAAATGGCCCCTCCCAAGGAGGCTAGACAGATCCCAAGATGTCCAGTCCCTGGGAGTGTCCACCCCTCTGCCCCTTCTCTGTGGTTACACAAAGTGCCTGGCATTGTGCACAGGACCCTAGTTACCTCCCCAGACTCCAAGCAGACCTGTGATTCATATCACATACATTTTCAGAACACTTTCTCCTTTTTAAATGTTATTCTACATTCACATATGTTACTTTTAATTCTCATAACCACCTTGAAAAGGAAAGTATCATTCATGGTTTACAATCGAGGAAATGGAGGCCAAGCGAGATTAAATAAAGGGCATAAGTCAATCAAGGGCTAAAACACAGGTCTTCTGCCTTCACCTTCCCCACTGCTTCATGCGGCAAGTTTGTGTGTGTGTGTGTGTGTGTGTGTCTGTGTGTGTGGATTCTGCTCCCTCTCCCTTCCCCATGTCCAGTTTCCTGGCCATTAAGATCATAGGGTGTGTTTCAAACATTTCAAAAGTCAGAGATTACAGTGAGTCTCAAAATTTGGTGCAGGTAGGAGTCTCTTGGGGACAGTGTTTGCAAATACATATTCCAAGGCCATCCCACCATGCCAGGGATGCTGATTGCCTGGCTCTGAGCGGAGCCCAGGAATCTGAAGTGATGAGTCCCCGCGTCTGTCTGGTTTCAGCGGCCCAAGAGCCACCCTCTGAGAAACACTGGACTGAGAGAAGGCAGTGGGTGCCCACGAGGGGACCTCTGAAGTGCCACCTGTTTGTTAGGTGACTTAAGCTTTCTGAAACTCCTTCAGTCTGTTCCTTCATCCATAAAATGGGTCTAATTGAAGTGGAGACTTCATAGCACTCTTGTGATGGCTAAATAAGTGACAATTATTTACATAGGGAATATTGAATAATTAATTCTCCTTATGCAAATGGCACCAACAGAAGGTATGGCCATGGAGAGGAAAGTGCTTTTGTCTTCTCTGACCAGAAGGGGGAAACTGAGGCAGACAGCACAACTCAGTCCATTGCAAAAGAGCCTGGTAAGTGAGGGCTAGCACTAGATAGTGCTTTTAGTGAGTAAATTCCTGTGAGTTGTAGAGGAAATGGCCCCTCCCAAGGAGGCTAGACAGATCCCAAGATGTCCAGTCCCTGGGAGTGTCCACCCTCTGCCCCTTCTCTGTGGTTACACAAAGTGCCTGGCATTGTGCACAGGACCCTAGTTACCTCCCCAGACTCCAAGCAGACCTGTGATTCATATCACATACATTTTCAGAACACTTTCTCCTTTTTAAATGTTATTCTACATTCACATATGTTACTTTTAATTCTCATAACCACCTTGAAAAGGAAAGTATCATTCATGGTTTACAATCGAGGAAATGGAGGCCAAGCGAGATTAAATAAAGGGCATAAGTCAATCAAGGGCTAAAACACAGGTCTTCTGCCTTCACCTTCCCCACTGCTTCATGCGGCAAGTTTGTGTGTGTGTGTGTGTGTGTGTGTCTGTGTGTGTGTGGATTCTGCTCCCTCTCCCTTCCCCATGTCCAGTTTCCTGGCCATTAAGATCATAGGGTGTGTTTCAAACATTTCAAAAGTCAGAGATTACAGTGAGTCTCAAAATTTGGTGCAGGTAGGAGTCTCTTGGGGACAGTGTTTGCAAATACATATTCCAAGGCCATCCCACCATGCCAGGGATGCTGATTGCCTGGCTCTGAGCGGAGCCCAGGAATCTGAAGTGATGAGTCCCCGCGTCTGTCTGGTTTCAGCGGCCCAAGAGCCACCCTCTGAGAAACACTGGACTGAGAGAAGGCAGTGGGTGCCCACGAGGGGACCTCTGAAGTGCCACCTGTTTGTTAGGTGACTTAAGCTTTCTGAACATCAGTTTCCTTACATGCAAATGAGGAGACTAATATTTGCCTTTGGAGATCTTGTAAGAATTAAATGAGATAATGCTCATAAGGTGCTGAGCACAATGGCCAACACATATAAAGTGCTCAGCTACGTTAGTAATTGTTAGTGACTGCTGCTGTTGTCATGGCTATCGAAATAAAGCTGTCCGGTGATACCCAAAGGATATGTTCCTCTAGCTTAAAACTTTATCATGTGGAGTCATTAAGTCTACAGCAAATTGGAATATAGAGGAGACATACATAGGATTTGATAAACCTAAGTCATTTTTATTTTTGGGGGTGGGTTGGGGAGGGAGGAGGCGGGCGGGCGACTTCTATTGGTCTTTCATTGTCTGTTTTCATCCATCTTTGTTCTTTGGCCCCAGTGGGCCTCCCATCGCTGTAGCCTCTGTTGTCTCAGAGCACCGGCTCTGGGCACATGCGCTCCAGAGCTCTGGCTCGGTAGTTGGCCACATTGGTCCAGCTGCTCCGCGGCATGTGGGATCTTCCCAGGCCAGGGATCGAACCGGCGCCCCTTGCACTGCAAGGCGGTGTCCTTACCCACTGCACCACCAGGGAAGCCCAACCTAAGTCATTTTTAAAGGAGTGACTCATTTATGTTTGTTTAGTTGCCCGAGGGCGGGGTGATGGGCGACAGGCAGCTATTTGGACATACAGGAGTTTGTTCTTGAATTTGCAGGTGCTGATAAACAGTAGGAAAGGGAAGTACCTGGTGGATAAGTAAAGAAGGATTTCTTGAGAACTGGCTTTGGATCGCATACTCAGTCCACAGCAGACGCCACTGATGTGGATAAGAACACTGACTGCCATCCCCAGTCACACCAGATTCCTCTTAATTGCCCCCCATTTTCAGACACTGTAGCAAGGACCCCAGTTGTTGTTTAGTCTCTGTCTGCCTGACTCTTGGTGACCCCGTGAACTGTAGCCTACCGGGCACCTCTGTCCTTAGGATGTCAAGGCAAGAATATTGGAGTAGGGTGCCATTGCCTTCTCCAGGGGATCTTCCAGACCCAGGGACTGAACCCGTGTCTCCTGCATTGGCAGGCAGATTCTTGACCTCTGAGCCCCTGCCCCATACTCTGCAGTTGCCTTTAACAGGTCTGATATCTGGATGGAGGGGGGCTGCCCTTTTTCTGGGAAAAGGTTGCTCTTAGGCTGTCCTCAGACAGCTTCCTCCTGGAAGAAAGAAGAAGAAATAGCAGAAGAAAGTCAAATAAATGGAGCTAAGACTCAATGGACATGAACTTGAGCAAACTCCAGGAGACAGTGGAGGACAGGGAAGCCTGGTGTGCAGTCCACGGGGTTGCAAAGGGTAGGACACAACTTGGTGACTGAACAACCACAAGAGATGACCTAAGACAGGCTGTCTGTCTCCCAGCCTCTTTAGTTCCTCTGAGCTGTAAAGTAGCCTTGTCGATAAGGACTGCAAGTCTCCCTCATCTGGTGCTGGGGGCCTGGACTTTCATCAGAGAGCCTCCCAGAAATCTATCATTTCACCCCAGGCCCTCCCTCCCACACTTTATTGTGACCAACTAGACACATGAAGCCAATTTTCTGATTAGAGAAGGTCCAGCGACCTTCTTGGGGGTATTCTGGCATCTCAAGGGCTGTGTCCTAAAAGAGGATTCTTAGCGTTTGCCTGATCTGGTAGGATGAGGGCAGGCATCGATCCCAGCTGAGTGCAGGCTTCAACCTCAGTCCTCCCTCGGGAAACCTGCACCCCTCAAGACATTTTTGGATGAGAGCAAACTACTCCAGAGAGAACATTTATATTTAAGGTATAGGGGCAGCTCCCTGCAGCATGCGTATTGAGAGCCCCTGAAAAATCCCACCCCCAAAACCCTCCCTCTCTCCAAAGTGGTCCTCTTCTGGACCAGCATAGGCAGTCCCTAGCCTTCCTCTGGGATCCAGTCCCTGAGATGACCCAGGGGCAGAAGGGGTCCTACAATGGGGAAAAGGCTACAGAAATAGGAGACTCGAATCAGCCTCCTGCTAAGTTTTTCCCTAAAATGCTATCTCCCTTTTATCTCCCCTTCTAAGCTGGCTATCCATTACGATGATCCCTTGTCTCCGCCACCTGCTCATCTCTGAATCTTGTGTGATGCCAGCTCAGTGCTGGGCACACTGTGGACTCATGAATGAATGAACACAGAGGGCTCAGGGGGAGCCCTTGAGGGGAGGGGAGCAGCAGGCCTATTCCTGGCTTCCCCTTCCCCCCACCACAGAAGCCCAGAAGGAAACAGATACTGCAGAGAAAAACCCTGTTAATGTTTTACCCAAAGTCCAGCTCCACAGTAACGTTCTTTGTTTGTGCAAACTGGCGGCAGTTTATGTAAAAAGAGTCGAGACTGCTTCCAGTCCTGTTTTTTCTCTTTCAGTCCTTGTTTTCTCTCCTTTTACCATTCCTGTGATCTGCATCTCTCACAGGTCCAAATAACCAACCACTGTCCCCTTGATTCCCTGCAATATATCTTGGCCATTGCCTATTTCCTTCCCCATCACTCCTGCCTCAGCTAGTCCCTCTAGGGCAGCAGGTTAGGAAGGCCACAGTCCCTGGCCCACTCATATCTCATTGTTTTAAATGATTCGAATCCTAGGACGTGAAATTATCGAAAGCAGGAAATGAACATGTGATACTGCTGCTTCAGAAATGACAGGGGTGGGCTTGGATGGGGGTCACCTGCTTCACCCAGAGCATGGAACTGGGGAGAGGCTGCCCTCGATGTGGACTTTAATTTGATTTAATATTATCATTTGGAGAATATGAGGTAATACATCTCTTAATTTCCCCCAAGAAGGAGCTTTTCCATGATAGGTTTGTCGTGTGCTTGATGAGTTGCTAACCTCCAAAATGAAAATATGGAGGTTTCATTCAAGCGCTACGGAACTACTGGATGCCCAAAGTGCCTCTGTTGGTCCGACAGTCCTTCATGGTCAGGCGCTTTCCCTGCTGACCCAGGGGCCAGTGTCTCACATCCGCGGTGCGGCTTCCTCTGAGCACTCAACAGCGTTTGACACTACACACTCTGCGTGTCCTTGAAGGGCTTTCTTCTTTGGTTTCTAGGGACTTCCGGTTTTCTACCAACATCCCAGGACCCTCCTTTGCTGAGTCTTCATCCTCCTCCTCCTAATTCTTACTAGTCGAAGTAACCCAGGCTCAGTCCTTGGAAACTTTTTTAGTCTACTTTTCTTTGTTGTCTCTCTCACTCGTGGAGTTAAGGATCTGGTTGAATCATAAGAAACATCTGATCATCGATCTTTTTCACCTATGATAATGGAGATGTCACTGGTCCCATCTAACTCTGAGTCTATGATAACTGCCAGTCCTTCTCTGTATCTCCATTCCCCGACCTTTCCTTTTGTCACTTACCCAACTGCCTACTTGACACCCCTTCTTGGATGACTAATAGACATCTCCACACTAACCAAAGCAGTTCAGAGAAGGGATCCAGGCTTCCCTGCCATGTTTGGGCCTCTCCCAGTTTCCTCATCTCATCGAAGGCCAAGTCACTCAACTGCTCAGGTCGAAAATCTAGCAGGCCTCCTTCCTCCCTTTCTCTCTCTTGCTCCAGAATTGAAGTCTTCTAGCTCTAACCTCACTTCTCACATCTTCACTGCTATCACCCTGGAGGTGACGTCGAAACTTGTGTAACAGCATCCTTCCTGGTTTCTGCTTTGACTCTTGAACCCCTGTCATTTAGTCTCTCTTCAGCAACTTCACAGTGATCGTCCCAAAGCATAAGTTGTATCACGGAATTCTCCCCACCTCTCACCTCCAAATCCTCCAGTATTTCCCATCACACTCAGAATAAAGTCTAAACTCCTTATCCTGCCTATTTTCTGGCCCCTGCCTGTCTCTGTATCCTGCATCTCCGCCTTCTTTACTCAGAAGTCAGTCAAGGCCTTTGTGCCTCCCATTTCCTCTGCCTCTAACATCTTCCCTCCACTCATTTAGGTGTGTGTTCAGTCATCACCTCCTCCAGAAAGGCTGTCCTAGACCATCCCATTCTCAGGTGACAGTTATCCCTTCCCCCTGCTTCACCTCATATCCTTACCACATGATAGAACATTTTACAATCATGTGTGCATGTGTCTGTCTCCTAAGTAGAATCTAAATTCTCTGCAGGCAAGGGTTTTTGTTGGCTTGGTCAGTAAACTATCCTAGTGTCTGACATATAGTAGACACTTTTTGTTCAATGAATGAATGAATTGCTGAATGAACATGCAAGGCCCCCACCCCTCTAGCTTATAAGAGCTAAGGTATGTTTAATAATTGGCCACCTGGGCCGATGGTTGACTGAGGATGTGGGATTAAGATTGCACTGTGATGTGAGTTTGTGATTCTTGGAGTGTTTTCCTTAAATATGGTTGATTCCTTGTCACTGGTCCCATCTAACTCTGAGTCTATGATAACTGCCAGTCCTTCTCTGTATCTCCATTCCGACCTTTCCTTTTGTCACTTACCCAACTGCCTACTTGACACCCCTTCTTGGATGACTAATAGACATCTCCACACTAACCAAAGCAGTTCAGAGAAGGGATCCAGGCTTCCCTGCCATGTTTGGGCCTCTCCCAGTTTCCTCATCTCATCGAAGGCCAAGTCACTCAACTGCTCAGGTCGAAAATCTAGCAGGCCTCCTTCCTCCCTTTCTCTCTCTTGCTCCAGAATTGAAGTCTTCTAGCTCTAACCTCACTTCTCACATCTTCACTGCTATCACCCTGGAGGTGACGTCGAAACTTGTGTAACAGCATCCTTCCTGGTTTCTGCTTTGACTCTTGAACCCCTGTCATTTAGTCTCTCTTCAGCAACTTCACAGTGATCGTCCCAAAGCATAAGTTGTATCACGGAATTCTCCCCACCTCTCACCTCCAAATCCTCCAGTATTTCCCATCACACTCAGAATAAAGTCTAAACTCCTTATCCTGCCTATTTTCTGGCCCCTGCCTGTCTCTGTATCCTGCATCTCCGCCTTCTTTACTCAGAAGTCAGTCAAGGCCTTTGTGCCTCCCATTTCCTCTGCCTCTAACATCTTCCCTCCACTCATTTAGGTGTGTGTTCAGTCATCACCTCCTCCAGAAAGGCTGTCCTAGACCATCCCATTCTCAGGTGACAGTTATCCCTTCCCCCTGCTTCACCTCATATCCTTACCACATGATAGAACATTTTACAATCATGTGTGCATGTGTCTGTCTCCTAAGTAGAATCTAAATTCTCTGCAGGCAAGGGTTTTTGTTGGCTTGGTCAGTAAACTATCCTAGTGTCTGACATATAGTAGACACTTTTTGTTCAATGAATGAATGAATTGCTGAATGAACATGCAAGGCCCCCACCCCTCTAGCTTATAAGAGCTAAGGTATGTTTAATAATTGGCCACCTGGGCCGATGGTTGACTGAGGATGTGGGATTAAGATTGCACTGTGATGTGAGTTTGTGATTCTTGGAGTGTTTTCCTTAAATATGGTAACTTGGACTTTCTTTTCCCATCAGGATAGAGGATCCCAGAGGAATGGGTCCATTTCTCTCTCCTTCTATCCTAACAAAAACATGAAGATGTGGTTCTTCATGCAGGGACTATGAGATCTTTGGTGCTGGCCATCACAATCACACAGAAATCACATCATATACAATATCATAATCACATACAAATCACACACCAATAATGATACAACAGATTTATCCAGATCTTATCTGTCCCAAGCACTATTCTAAACTTTTTATATATCTCATTTAAATGACTTAACAGCCCAATTAAGCAAGTACAAATTCCATCTCTAATTCAGATGAAGAAACCTCTGGAAAAGGGCTATCCAACTTTTCAATGTTCACACAGCCAGTGAGACAAAAGGTCAAATGTCTCTGAGATTTTTAGTTTTGGAAAAGGTCTCTTATGAGCTCTGACTCATAGAAAATCTCACTCTCTCCACGCTCTCTGATCTAGATGTCCCCATTGATCTCATGGCCACATGAAGCCTGCTTATAGATAATCCAGAATTAACCATGGCTAGCACTGAACCAGTCCTTGCTAAGAACTTTATGTTGATTAACTCACTGAATCAGAACAACTTTAGGAAGGAAATACTATTATTTTCTCCCTGTAATAAGCAAACGGGGGCTTAGAAAAGTTCAAGCATCTTGCCCAAGGATCCATGAGGTGGAGCCAGGATTTGAACTGAGGCAGGCTGGGTCTGGGTTCTATGATATCATTACATGAGACTGCTGCTCATGATGGCTTTCCAAAAAATTTTGCAGGCAAGGGTTTTTGTTGGCTTGGTCAGTAAACTATCCTAGTGTCTGACATATAGTAGACACTTTTGTTCAATGAATGAATGAATTGCTGAATGAACATGCAAGGCCCCACCCTCTAGCTTATAAGAGCTAAGGTATGTTTAATAATTGGCCACCTGGGCCGATGGTTGACTGAGGATGTGGGATTAAGATTGCACTGTGATGTGAGTTTGTGATTCTTGGAGTGTTTTCCTTAAATATGGTAACTTGGACTTTCTTTTCCCATCAGGATAGAGGATCCCAGAGGAATGGGTCCATTTCTCTCTCCTTCTATCCTAACAAAAACATGAAGATGTGGTTCTTCATGCAGGGACTATGAGATCTTTGGTGCTGGCCATCACAATCACACAGAAATCACATCATATACAATATCATAATCACATACAAATCACACACCAATAATGATACAACAGATTTATCCAGATCTTATCTGTCCCAAGCACTATTCTAAACTTTTTATATATCTCATTTAAATGACTTAACAGCCCAATTAAGCAAGTACAAATTCCATCTCTAATTCAGATGAAGAAACCTCTGGAAAAGGGCTATCCAACTTTTCAATGTTCACACAGCCAGTGAGACAAAAGGTCAAATGTCTCTGAGATTTTTAGTTTTGGAAAAGGTCTCTTATGAGCTCTGACTCATAGAAAATCTCACTCTCTCCACGCTCTCTGATCTAGATGTCCCCATTGATCTCATGGCCACATGAAGCCTGCTTATAGATAATCCAGAATTAACCATGGCTAGCACTGAACCAGTCCTTGCTAAGAACTTTATGTTGATTAACTCACTGAATCAGAACAACTTTAGGAAGGAAATACTATTATTTTCTCCCTGTAATAAGCAAACGGGGGCTTAGAAAAGTTCAAGCATCTTGCCCAAGGATCCATGAGGTGGAGCCAGGATTTGAACTGAGGCAGGCTGGGTCTGGGTTCTATGATATCATTACATGAGACTGCTGCTCATGATGGCTTTCCAGAATGGAGCCTGGAAATTATAGTTTTGCATTCTGTGGAGTGTAAAAGTTTTCCTCCCTCCTAATATTAATATCTGGACTTGAGAGACTCTGGGGTAGTCACAGTTTCAGGACTTTCAAGGACCGAGGACCTGTTGCGTGGGTGTCACTGGATGTGTGTGGAGGAAGCAGCATAAGGACAGGGCCTGGGGTCCCTTTTTCTTAGACCCCCACATGCTGTGGAGGTCCCCCAGTGAAGCCTGCTGAAACGGGACAACTAAGGCTCTGGGGGAAAGTGATTCAGACCAAGAGAGGCCATGAGGCTCCAATTTTGGAAAAGAGTGTAAAGCTGAAAGGATGGGAGTCTTTGGGTAGAACAGGGCTTGCCTGACACAGTCTTGACCTCCAGCTCACAGCTGTGGCTTTGTCCCTGCTGAGGACTCTGTCCTCCCTTTGAGACTGTGAGTCTGTCACCATGAGTGTGAAATGGAGAGCACTATTCCTAGAGGGAAGAACTCAACAGCCTGGCCTTGCGCCTTTTAGAGCTGTTTGACTTGAGCTGTGATACGAATCCCCTGGGCAGCATGGAGGCCCCATGCTCGACCCCTTCAGGGTTCTGGGTCCACGGGTCTGAGGGAGAGCTCCGGAACCCAACTTTTTAACAAGCCCTTCAACGTTCTGAGGTGAGTGGTTCATTCTTTGGGAAACATCTTCTAGACAACGATGGGAATGTTCCTGGAAGCGTGTCAGCGATCCCTCCCAACCACACTTCCTTCACTAAGAGCCGAGTGAGCGGCCGTGCCACATATAGGAGAGTTTAAACCTGTCTGACACTCAGAGAAAAAGAGGAAATCGTGCCCCAAGACTTGCAAGTGAGTGGTAGACCTTTTTTTTTAACTTTAGCTAATAGTCTTTTAATTTTTTTAAAAAATTTTCATTGAAGAATAACTGCTTTACAACTATGTTTGTTTCTGCTGTGCTACAGTGTGAATCCACTATAAGTGTGTGTGGATCTTCTGCCTCTTGAGCTCCCCCTCTGCCCCCATCTCACCCCTCTAAGTCATCACAGAGCATGGAGCTGTGCTCCCTGGGTTACACAGCAAGCTAATAATCTTAATATTTTTCTTTTTCCTGGAGAATAAGTCACGCCCCACACCATGACTTGCCAACCCACAAAATGACGAGGCGTTCTCAGGCAACCTTTTCTCCAGTAAATGGCTTTACAGGGCCTCCCCACCCCTCAACACACACCTGTTGGTTCCTTTAATACCACTTAGCAGGGCTTTCCTGGCAGTCTAGTGGTTAAGACTCATGCTTCCAGTGTGGGGGCTGTGGGTTCAATCCCTGGTTGAGGAACTAAGGTTTCACACACAAACACACACACACACACAAATTTAGCTTCTTAACGCTGTACTTTCAAGGAAATTATTTTTTCTCAGAATGAATGAGAGTCATCAAATGCTGCTGCTGAAACAGAACTTTGGGAGAAGCCAGTCCAGCACTATACAGGCAGGGAATGAACTGCCCGAGGAGGCCAGATGGCTGGCTAGTTCCAGAGAGTGGTTCCACTCTCACAGGTGCAGGTGTAGCCACGAGAGCAGACCACACAGACACACGGTTCACAGAGCCCCCTGGGGGTCCCTTCTCCCTGCGACGCCACATCACTCAAGAAAGCTGACTCTGCAGGCATGTCTAGACTCTCTTCACTGGATTTTCCATTAAAGAGATGCTGGAACAGTTCATATATATATATATATCTCCAGAAATAAATGGATATATCATATAGCAAAAATACAGCAAAGAAACTGGACAAATCCACTGTGCACATATTTTTTAAAGTTATAAATAAACAGGATAGAAACCAGAGTAAACTCCAAATTGAAAGGGAAGGGAAAAGTACTCATTAGGAATCTTAAATTGTCTGACACTCAGAGAAAAAGAGGAAATCGTGCCCCAAGACTTGCAAGTGAGTGGTAGACCTTTTTTTTTAACTTTAGCTAATAGTCTTTTAATTTTTTTAAAAAATTTTCATTGAAGAATAACTGCTTTACAACTATGTTTGTTTCTGCTGTGCTACAGTGTGAATCCACTATAAGTGTGTGTGGATCTTCTGCCTCTTGAGCTCCCCCTCTGCCCCCATCTCACCCCTCTAAGTCATCACAGAGCATGGAGCTGTGCTCCCTGGGTTACACAGCAAGCTAATAATCTTAATATTTTTCTTTTTCCTGGAGAATAAGTCACGCCCCACACCATGACTTGCCAACCCACAAAATGACGAGGCGTTCTCAGGCAACCTTTTCTCCAGTAAATGGCTTTACAGGGCCTCCCCACCCCTCAACACACACCTGTTGGTTCCTTTAATACCACTTAGCAGGGCTTTCCTGGCAGTCTAGTGGTTAAGACTCATGCTTCCAGTGTGGGGGCTGTGGGTTCAATCCCTGGTTGAGGAACTAAGGTTTCACACACAAACACACACACACACACAAATTTAGCTTCTTAACGCTGTACTTTCAAGGAAATTATTTTTTCTCAGAATGAATGAGAGTCATCAAATGCTGCTGCTGAAACAGAACTTTGGGAGAAGCCAGTCCAGCACTATACAGGCAGGGAATGAACTGCCCGAGGAGGCCAGATGGCTGGCTAGTTCCAGAGAGTGGTTCCACTCTCACAGGTGCAGGTGTAGCCACGAGAGCAGACCACACAGACACACGGTTCACAGAGCCCCCTGGGGGTCCCTTCTCCCTGCGACGCCACATCACTCAAGAAAGCTGACTCTGCAGGCATGTCTAGACTCTCTTCACTGGATTTTCCATTAAAGAGATGCTGGAACAGTTCATATATATATATATATCTCCAGAAATAAATGGATATATCATATAGCAAAAATACAGCAAAGAAACTGGACAAATCCACTGTGCACATATTTTTTAAAGTTATAAATAAACAGGATAGAAACCAGAGTAAACTCCCAAATTGAAAAAGGGAAGGGGAAGATGAAAGGCCGGACCTACTCATGACTTCCTCTCTGGCTTAATGGAGAAGCCTTTCCTGGCGACACGGCCATGTAGACTTTGATAGAATTGTAGATTTTTAGGACCGGAAATGATTGCAGAGATCAGAGACTGTCTAGGCCAACGACTCACCTTGGGGATGGGGAAACCATAGCTCAGAATTGTGCTTGCCTGAGGTCACACAGCTCGCGTGTGTTCATCAACCAGGGCTATTCTTCCAGCCACTGAAGGAACCACAGTGAATGGGTTATTCAGTCTCAGGCAAAGACAACTTATTACCTAACACTTTGATGTCTTTTCTGTATGGTATAAAGTCTCAAATGAATCACTTAGTAGGGAAATGTAATCACAGTTTTTAATTAACATAAAGTCTCTGCAACATTTTTTGGTGGTGGTTATATTACTTCCATACACTGTAAATCAATTAAGTGAAATGGGCCAGTGGATCAGTGGTGGTCAGCCCCTGGACGGATAATTGCTCTGTGGCTGAGATTAACACCTTCTCATGCTATTAGGATTGCTGATGAGTCTTGTAGTCTTGATGAAGTCTACAATTTAGGGACTATCCATTCCAGCTGTCTCCCTTTCTGCAGCCTCCTACATGCGAACAATTGTTGCACTAAGTGCTGCATTTAATTAAAGGCCCTTCCCCTGTCATGGGTGTAGACAAGAGACCTCGTTTGTTTAAGAAACACACACACACACTTATACTGGTGATGTTAGCCTTAAAGCAATCAGGATTAAAGTCAAGGAGGCCATCAAAGAAGGCTAAGATATTGATGACTTTTGAATTGGAAATTGTGAAGTATCGTCACCTATCTTTCTAGCAGTCAGTAACAAGTCACAAATGAGAAATACGACCCTGGGTTTCTTCTCCCTTTAAAGGATCCCTTCATCTAAGATTGGCTTTCTCTGCCTCTTTCCAAAAGTCTGACCAAGTCACATACCTGAATGGTGGATTCTGATGTGAGAGGCCAGAATTCAGTGATGGGTAGGACAAGCTGGGTGAAGCATGGAGAAAGGCATTCAGGTTGGTTATAATATTGAAAGAGAAATTCATGTGCAATGTAGCTTTGCTTCCAGTTTAACAAAGGGAAGATGAAAGGCCGGACCTACTCATGACTTCCTCTCTGGCTTAATGGAGAAGCCTTTCCTGGCGACACGGCCATGTAGACTTTGATAGAATTGTAGATTTTTAGGACCGGAAATGATTGCAGAGATCAGAGACTGTCTAGGCCAACGACTCACCTTGGGGATGGGGAAACCATAGCTCAGAATTGTGCTTGCCTGAGGTCACACAGCTCGCGTGTGTTCATCAACCAGGGCTATTCTTCCAGCCACTGAAGGAACCACAGTGAATGGGTTATTCAGTCTCAGGCAAAGACAACTTATTACCTAACACTTTGATGTCTTTTCTGTATGGTATAAAGTCTCAAATGAATCACTTAGTAGGGAAATGTAATCACAGTTTTTAATTAACATAAAGTCTCTGCAACATTTTTTGGTGGTGGTTATATTACTTCCATACACTGTAAATCAATTAAGTGAAATGGGCCAGTGGATCAGTGGTGGGCAGCCCCTGGACGGATAATTGCTCTGTGGCTGAGATTAACACCTTCTCATGCTATTAGGATTGCTGATGAGTCTTGTAGTCTTGATGAAGTCTACAATTTAGGGACTATCCATTCCAGCTGTCTCCCTTTCTGCAGCCTCCTACATGCGAACAATTGTTGCACTAAGTGCTGCATTTAATTAAAGGCCCTTCCCCTGTCATGGGTGTAGACAAGAGACCTCGTTTGTTTAAGAAACACACACACACACTTATACTGGTGATGTTAGCCTTAAAGCAATCAGGATTAAAGTCAAGGAGGCCATCAAAGAAGGCTAAGATATTGATGACTTTTGAATTGGAAATTGTGAAGTATGCGTCACCTATCTTTCTAGCAGTCAGTAACAAGTCACAAATGAGAAATACGACCCTGGGTTTCTTCTCCCTTTAAAGGATCCCTTCATCTAAGATTGGCTTTCTCTGCCTCTTTCCAAAAGTCTGACCAAGTCACATACCTGAATGGTGGATTCTGATGTGAGAGGCCAGAATTCAGTGATGGGTAGGACAAGCTGGGTGAAGCATGGAGAAAGGCATTCAGGTTGGTTATAATATTGAAAAGAGAAATTCATGTGCAATGTAGCTTTGCTTCCAGTTTAACAAAGGGAAGATTTTCCTGGGACAGTTCTTACTAGAAGAGGAGACAACCAAAAAAAAAAAAAAAATCAAACAGGCAACAAATAATTTTACCATTACCAGGTAATATGTGTTAATTGCTCAGTTTATATACTCAGAATGACATACCATTAGAGACTGTGTATGCATTGTAACTAGAGCATTAATAAATTTAAAATGTGCCTATTAGGATGACAGCTTTGGAGGTGCAAAGGAATAACAGTTATCACTTGGCAGAAGCCGCTCTCACCCCATCTGCCGAGACTTTGCATACATTTTCAGCTTCCTGAGCAATGATTAGGCCTGTCAGAACCTCTTTAACCTTCTAACTGCTGGTCCCCACTGGCCGTAATTAGAGACTAATGAATTCAGAAGATGCAGGCCGTGAGGAAAACTGCCTTGACAGTTTGTGTACAAATTAAGCCCCAATTACTTCATGCATCTTTTGCATCGCTGATACAAGTCTCTGTTATTATTTTTGAATATGGTCATTTTAGCAGAAACGAAGAACTTGGCTAATGTATTTTGTCATTTTTATGGCTCGTCATAAAGAAAAAACATACTGGGCGGGTCATGAATATGTGAAATAAACTACAGCGGATGATAAAAAGAAATTAATTTTCCTCTTGGGAATACCCTGCCACCTTTTTACCCCCTCCTGGTGGATATGCTTATTAATATGGCTATTGTTATTCAGATAATATCTGTCATTGAAGGAGCCTGACTAACTAGCAGGTTGTTGGGTTCAGGTTTAGACCCCAAGTAAGGAACACTTGAGAGTGAGATGTCCCCCCATCTTTCCTCCTGGCTGTAAAGATGGCTTGGTGCAAACTGGCAGGAAACCCTTTGTCCTTTGCCTCTACCTAGCCTCCACCATCTGTGGCCATGCCAAAAGTTTGGAACTCCAAAAGGTATAACTTTAAACCAGTACGAAGTTTCTAGGTCACATTCCCTTAAAAACTCTTGACAGGATTATTTAATCTTGTCTTTGTCCCCACTGGTCCACCCAATCAGACAGTCAATTTCAGTCATCTGGGGGACTCCTTCCCTTTCTCTGTGAGGTCATACAAGAATCCTGGCGTAAGTGTTTCCAGAAAGGCAGGGGGAAGAGGTGGGCATTTCTATATGATGGTCATCACGTTAATGGCCTTTTCTTAGCTAGAAGATGCTGCTGCTGCTCTTGAACACCGGTCCCCCTGTCTGTCTGTGGTCCTGCTGCTCCAGGCAGCTTGGAGATCCCTGTGCCAGTGGTCTCTCCTAAACCCTTGCAGCCATCCTCCACCGAATGCCCAGGGACTCCCCTGTCTGTCTGTGCGCATCAGGGGCATTGAACGGATCAGTTATAAAAACTTTGGCAGAAGCCGCTCTCACCCCATCTGCCGAGACTTTGCATACATTTTCAGCTTCCTGAGCAATGATTAGGCCTGTCAGAACCTCTTTAACCTTCTAACTGCTGGTCCCCACTGGCCGTAATTAGAGACTAATGAATTCAGAAGATGCAGGCCGTGAGGAAAACTGCCTTGACAGTTTGTGTACAAATTAAGCCCCAATTACTTCATGCATCTTTTGCATCGCTGATACAAGTCTCTGTTATTATTTTTGAATATGGTCATTTTAGCAGAAACGAAGAACTTGGCTAATGTATTTTGTCATTTTTATGGCTCGTCATAAAGAAAAAACATACTGGGCGGGTCATGAATATGTGAAATAAACTACAGCGGATGATAAAAAGAAATTAATTTTCCTCTTGGGAATACCCTGCCACCTTTTTACCCCCTCCTGGTGGATATGCTTATTAATATGGCTATTGTTATTCAGATAATATCTGTCATTGAAGGAGCCTGACTAACTAGCAGGTTGTTGGGTTCAGGTTTAGACCCCAAGTAAGGAACACTTGAGAGTGAGATGTCCCCCCATCTTTCCTCCTGGCTGTAAAGATGGCTTGGTGCAAACTGGCAGGAAACCCTTTGTCCTTTGCCTCTACCTAGCCTCCACCATCTGTGGCCATGCCAAAAGTTTGGAACTCCAAAAGGTATAACTTTAAACCAGTACGAAGTTTCTAGGTCACATTCCCTTAAAAACTCTTGACAGGATTATTTAATCTTGTCTTTGTCCCCACTGGTCCACCCAATCAGACAGTCAATTTCAGTCATCTGGGGGACTCCTTCCCTTTCTCTGTGAGGTCATACAAGAATCCTGGCGTAAGTGTTTCCAGAAAGGCAGGGGGAAGAGGTGGGCATTTCTATATGATGGTCATCACGTTAATGGCCTTTTCTTAGCTAGAAGATGCTGCTGCTGCTCTTGAACACCGGTCCCCCTGTCTGTCTGTGGTCCTGCTGCTCCAGGCAGCTTGGAGATCCCTGTGCCAGTGGTCTCTCCTACTGACAACCGGCATTCTGCAGCCATCCTCCACCGACGTTCCTGCATGCCCAGGGACTCCTGTCTCTGCTCCCTGTCTTTGTTCTGGATCAGCATCAGAGAAAATTAAAACTCTCTCTTTGGTCTGGCCACCTCATTGGCCCAGCACTAAGCACTTCCCTTCCTTCCTTCCTGGGGCAGGTAGGATAATCCTCCCCACCAAACATCTACTTCCTAATCTCTATAACATGAGGATATGGTATTTTACATGATAAAAGGAATTTGCAGATATGCTAAATTAGGGACCTTGAGAAGATCACCTTGGTGGGCTCGGTTTAATCACAGGAGTCCTTATAAGGGGGCAGGAGGATTCGAATCAGTGGGAGGGGGCGTGGAGATGGAAGCAAGGTGTTGGAGTGATGAAGGAGGGGGCAAAGGAAGGCAGGGGACCTCTAGAAGTCAAAAAAGGTCATCCAGCTAATCTAATCCTCTGCTAATCCCCAGAGGGGCTTCCCAGGTGGCTCAGTGGCAAAGAATCTGCCTGCCAAGCAGGAGATACCGGCTCGATCCCTGAGTCAGGAAGATCCCCTGGAGGAGAGCATGGCAACCCATTCCAGTGTTCTTGCCTGGAGAATCCCATGGAGTGACAAGCCTGGTGGGCTACAATCCATGGCATCACAGAGTCAGACATGACTGTGCAATCCACCACACACAAGTGCAAGTTCCAGTCTGTTTTGAAAAGGCCGGAAGCAGTAGTCTCTTTTCCAGTGCACTCTCTTCAGCTCCGAGTCCTGTGACCCAGACCCATCTATTTGGTCTCAAGTCTCCGGCCCAAATTCACAGAAGATGCAGGGGCCACCCAATCAGACAGTCAATTTCAGTCATCTGGGGGACTCCTTCCCTTTCTCTGTGAGGTCATACAAGAATCCTGGCGTAAGTGTTTCCAGAAAGGCAGGGGGAAGAGGTGGGCATTTCTATATGATGGTCATCACGTTAATGGCCTTTTCTTAGCTAGAAGATGCTGCTGCTGCTCTTGAACACCGGTCCCCCTGTCTGTCTGTGGTCCTGCTGCTCCAGGCAGCTTGGAGATCCCTGTGCCAGTGGTCTCTCCTACTGACAACCGGCATTCTGCAGCCATCCTCCACCGACGTTCCTGCATGCCCAGGGACTCCTGTCTCTGCTCCCTGTCTTTGTTCTGGATCAGCATCAGAGAAAATTAAAACTCTCTCTTTGGTCTGGCCACCTCATTGGCCCAGCACTAAGCACTTCCCTTCCTTCCTTCCTGGGGCAGGTAGGATAATCCTCCCCACCAAACATCTACTTCCTAATCTCTATAACATGAGGATATGGTATTTTACATGATAAAAGGAATTTGCAGATATGCTAAATTAGGGACCTTGAGAAGATCACCTTGGTGGGCTCGGTTTAATCACAGGAGTCCTTATAAGGGGGCAGGAGGATTCGAATCAGTGGGAGGGGACGTGGAGATGGAAGCAAGGTGTTGGAGTGATGAAGGAGGGGGCAAAGGAAGGCAGGGGACCTCTAGAAGTCAAAAAAGGTCATCCAGCTAATCTAATCCTCTGCTAATCCCCAGAGGGGCTTCCCAGGTGGCTCAGTGGCAAAGAATCTGCCTGCCAAGCAGGAGATACCGGCTCGATCCCTGAGTCAGGAAGATCCCCTGGAGGAGAGCATGGCAACCCATTCCAGTGTTCTTGCCTGGAGAATCCCATGGAGTGACAAGCCTGGTGGGCTACAATCCATGGCATCACAGAGTCAGACATGACTGTGCAATCCACCACACACAAGTGCAAGTTCCAGTCTGTTTTGAAAAGGCCGGAAGCAGTAGTCTCTTTTCCAGTGCACTCTCTTCAGCTCCGAGTCCTGTGACCCAGACCCATCTATTTGGTCTCAAGTCTCCCCTCCAGGCATCTAACCAAAAATTCTCTAGGCCTTGAATCTGCTGAGGATAATTCTGATGCTTGAGTAGCTCTGAAGTTTTAGCTGAGCCTGCCTACTCTGTTGGTTTCATCTTAGAATGGGGTGTCTGCCTAAGTGATTCAACTGTAGGAGGGAGAAGGCTTACTTCTCTTTGCTGAGGACTCTAGTTCTAGGACCAGAAGACACACCCTCAACCCAACTAAATCTTACCCTCCCGTCTCTTGTCTGGACTTCTGTCCTTCCTGTCTACCTTCAGATTTAACTATACACATCCATCACTCTCAGAAAGATTCCTGGATAAAAACCAAAAGCCAGTTCAATTCATAGGGTTTGACTCACACCTTAACGCCTCACTTACATACTACAAGCAAGGCACCAGATATCTTGGGCCAACACTGTTCAGAATCAAGGCTGAGGTTCCCACATCCCATCAGTGTTCCTTGGCCACTGAATTCTCCTCTCCGTACCTACCTGGACGGGAGATTTCCCTCAGAGCAGCAATGTCCCATTCTGGAGACTCCTGTCGTCAGGTTCTAGGTTTTCATCAGCATATTGTAATGGGGAGTCTGAGTTCTAATTATTAAAGAGAAAGGCTAAATTAAAACTTGGGCCATGGCCTTAAAATTGACTCAGATTCCTCAGCCATAAAAAGGAACAGTCAGTTGCAGTGAGTTGGATGAACCTAGAGCCTCTTATACAGAGTGAGGAAACTCAAAGAGGAACAAGTATCATATATGAACGCATGTATATGAAATTTAGAAAAATGATACTGACGAACCTAGTAGAGAACAGACTTGTGGACACAGCAGGGAAAGGTGAGGATAGGATGAATTAAGAAAGTAGTATTGACATATAGTCACTGTTCTGTGTAAAATAGCTAGTGGAAAGTTGCTGTGTAACATAAGGATCCCAGCCTGGTGCTCCTTGATGACCTAGAAGGGTAGGATCCGGGGAGGGGAGGGAGGCTTGAGCAGGAGAGGATATATGTATATAATTTTGACTGATTCAAGTTGCTGTACAGCAGAAACCAACACAACCTTGTAAAGCAACCTTCCTCTAATTTAAAAAAAAAATTGACTCAAAAACCCACTTCACTAGAGAGATGCAGTAAAAACCAATACTTAGGGCAAGAATAATATTAGTTTGTTAACGCAATTCTATTTTACAGTGAAAATGCAGCACAGCTTCTCCTGGCTCAAAAGGATTCATGCTTGGTGGGATGCTTTCCATTATTCTCAGGGTGTGCAACAAGAAATTATGTGAACCAAATGAAATTGCTGATAGTCAACTGTTTTTTTTTTTTTTTTTTGAGGTTTTTTTAAAGTCAACTGTTTTTGACTTAAAGAAATGGCAGTTTCATATGATTCAACTTAAGCCTCTTTGCCCAAGAGCAGAACAGGGCACTATTAGCTGAGTATGTTGAAGATTTGCCAGTGAAACTAACCCTGTGGACTCTTCTTTCCCTTAAATATCGTAGTAGGTCAGATTCAAAATTCCTATAGAGAAAGTAAAAACTAAAACTGACAAAAGTCGCACAATTAGTGTACTACTATTTTCAAATTTCAAGATCCTCTGTTTCTGGCTTTGGCCATTGATACAAAACCCATGTTGCAGAGTTGCCAGATGTTAGCTGTTGAAAGCCAATGAGAATCATAATCCTTCTCTACTTGAATGCCATGCAAGTGTGGCCCAGGTGTGTAGTGATGGACACAGCTATACACAGGTGTCCAGAGAGGGTATCTCATTAGCAAATTTGCCTTTAAGTCTATCCTCACTGATTTTGCTCAAAAGTTTCTCTAATCATCATTCAGAAGCTTTGCCAAAGACAGCTTATGAACACCTTATACAGCTCAATGTTAAACTCTTTTTTTAACAGTTTGGATAATTTACAAATAAAGAGGATGTGTATATACAACTACAACTAAGCAACGTTCAGAACAGCATGATCTTGGAAACCTATAGTGGTCTTCTCTTAGTAGCTGAAATTCCCATCATGTAATACTCTCCTTAATTAAGAGTTAGAGGGCTTAATAACATTTCAGATATGCTGTATGGGAGAGTTAGCACATAAATTTATAACCATATATATATTTTTACATTAGCGTGAGTTTTTTAGTGTATCAGCTATTTTGATCATCTGGTATGATAGGGTACACGGTATAGTTAGGGTTAAGTAGATAAGGAGTAGAAAAATCCCTTCATCCAAGGATGAAGTTTAACTGATATGTCACTACGGAGGGCCTATGGTCATTCAGGTTAAGGACAGTGGGCCAAAGAGAATGGAAATTTTAGAATAGTAGATATGCTACCAGATGTTCCTACATCACAATTTTCATAAAGTACTACTCTTCCTTATGGATTGGGCTGCCTGCCCTATTAAAAGCAGTATATTTCAGAGGAATCTTAACACAGTTGGATAGTATTAAATCAAGGCTTTACTATGAATACCCATTAAGAATTCATGAGGGACACTTGGCACCACTACGCAAAGGAAACACTTGAAAACTCTAATAAGGAACAAGGGTCTCATGTTATTCTTATTTGCATTTGAGTAATTTTTCTGGCAATATTTTGGAGTTAGGTTTACAAAGGAATAGACTCAGCCTAGTGGAGAAGTGTGCCCAGAGACTGGCCTGCTGTGACAAGGTATAGATGGCCACCGAATGCGGGCTTCTCACAGACCTTCCTTCCCATGGACTCTGAACTTGGCTAATGCTCGATAGAATGGTAATGTGAAGTATTAGAGTTGGGAAGGACTCAGGGAGTAGCTCCTCAGTCTTCTTCAGACAAGCTTTAGGGAGGGCTGAGGAGAAGAGGGAAGACTCAATGAGACAGTCCAGAGGGTATGCTCGATTCACAGAACACGGGATGAAAACTGTGGCCCAGAAAAGCCAGATTGTACCACCTGTCCCCTGTCTGTGATGGAGACATGGCAGGTTCCCACTCCTCACTAAATACTTTACATTAGGGCCCGTTCAGAACAGCATGATCTTGGAAACCTATAGTGGTCTTCTCTTAGTAGCTGAAATTCCCATCATGTAATACTCTCCTTAATTAAGAGTTAGAGGGCTTAATAACATTTCAGATATGCTGTATGGGAGAGTTAGCACATAAATTTATAACCATATATATATTTTACATTAGCGTGAGTTTTTAGTGTATCAGCTATTTTGATCATCTGGTATGATAGGGTACACGGTATAGTTAGGGTTAAGTAGATAAGGAGTAGAAAAATCCCTTCATCCAAGGATGAAGTTTAACTGATATGTCACTACGGAGGGCCTATGGTCATTCAGGTTAAGGACAGTGGGCCAAAGAGAATGGAAATTTTAGAATAGTAGATATGCTACCAGATGTTCCTACATCACAATTTTCATAAAGTACTACTCTTCCTTATGGATTGGGCTGCCTGCCCTATTAAAAGCAGTATATTTCAGAGGAATCTTAACACAGTTGGATAGTATTAAATCAAGGCTTTACTATGAATACCCATTAAGAATTCATGAGGGACACTTGGCACCACTACGCAAAGGAAACACTTGAAAACTCTAATAAGGAACAAGGGTCTCATGTTATTCTTATTTGCATTTGAGTAATTTTTCTGGCAATATTTTGGAGTTAGGTTTACAAAGGAATAGACTCAGCCTAGTGGAGAAGTGTGCCCAGAGACTGGCCTGCTGTGACAAGGTATAGATGGCCACCGAATGCGGGCTTCTCACAGACCTTCCTTCCCATGGACTCTGAACTTGGCTAATGCTCGATAGAATGGTAATGTGAAGTATTAGAGTTGGGAAGGACTCAGGGAGTAGCTCCTCAGTCTTCTTCAGACAAGCTTTAGGGAGGGCTGAGGAGAAGAGGGAAGACTCAATGAGACAGTCCAGAGGGGTATGCTCGATTCACAGAACACGGGATGAAAACTGTGGCCCAGAAAAGCCAGATTGTACCACCTGTCCCCTGTCTGTGATGGAGACATGGCAGGTTCCCACTCCCTCACTAAATACTTGGTACTTAACTGGCAACAAGAGACACTCCTTATGTAGTCTCATCTTCATAGAGATGGTCTTGAACTTTAAGAAGTGCTGTTGCTGGCCAGGGTCAGAAAACTGCACCCCATTGATCCTGAGAGCCCTGGGCTCTTACACAGTCTCCAGGAAGACAGGTGTTCCACCTTCATTGTCCTTCTAGGAAAATGAAAATCATTTCAGATGGTTTCTTCTCAATCCTGGGAATCATTCATTCATTTGTTAGACTGATAGACTCCAAGCACTCACGAGGTCCTACAGTATGCTCACCCCCACTATGCTGTCTGGAATCTGGAAGGGCTTCTCTTTGTGTCCTTTATCCCACTAAAAGCATCCTCCTGAAAGGATGGAGACTGTTCATCTGAGTATCTCTCCACAGGTTCTAAGTTTACCTATATCAAAGTCTTTGGAATACATTGTAAAATCAAAATAACACAGATCTTTAACAATGAACATATTCTTAATTATTAAAATGTATCTTTAATGTTTAATATATATTCTTGGTAGTTAATTTCTAAAGAACTCCCTCCCATATAGCTCTTCCAGTACACACACAAACACTAAAATGATTTCCTAAAACAGAGCAGGTGTCCACAATTTTCATAGCATCCCTGCCCTTAGAACATAGAGTTTCTGAAGAGAAGGACAGAGTGATTCCTATACTCTCTATTTGGTAAAGTTTCTAGTTTATGGGACTGTCTGTGAATTCAACAAAATTTTTTTAGTGCTGATGCTGAAAATAGCAGATGGTACAAAGTCTCAAAGAGAGACTGAATAGTGCCTGGATGTATGGAGAGTACCACTTTCTATTAGGATTCACAACCGGTCTCTCAAAATCAAAATTAAATCAAACATTTGTTTGGTGTCCACATGATAAGAAAGAGTTAACCATGTGATCAACATCTGAAGCAGGAGCACCCCAGGATCACAGGAAGATGCAACAGCCAGTGTATCCAAGGATGGACGGGGTTGGAAGGGTAAGGGCTTGAAAGAAGGCCAGTGTGGCTGAAGTATCATGAAGGATGAGGAAACGTTCAGGAGATGAGGTTGGAGGGGTGGACAGCAGCCCCGTGGGTCTTGAAACAAGTTTGAATTTTTGCAGAGGCAACAGAAGCCATTGGAAGTCTTAGAGGGGGACGTAACATGATCTGATTTTTGTTTTTCAAGATCACCTGCATGGTTATGTGGAGAATGTTGGCTAAGTAAGAGAAAAACGGAGTGACTAGTTATGGGCTAGAGCTGCAGTACGCCACTGGGTGGGGAGGGCTGGGGTCGTTTAGCTGAGCGGTGGCAACAACTGCATCAACATTCTCGAGAAAGGCATGAAAAGTTTTCTGCACAGAGAAACTGCACTAGCAGAGGCAGGGACATGTGGAAGACCTGAGAGTTCAGTGCATCTGGGGAAAAGGCTGTCAAATCAGCAAACTAAAAGCCTTTGTGAAAAAAAAAAAAAAAAAAAACAAGGAAAAACAACCTACCTGCTTGGCATGGTTTGGTTCTATTGTGACTGAATATATATTTAGGCGTCAACAAATAAAAGAAAAGCTTCAGAAAAATAGTATAAATTGAACTAAGGGATCTAGAAAAAGACTTAGATAAACTGTAACATAACCCCCACACTTGGATTGGCAGATTCAACTAAGTAAGATGTTGACCCTCCTTCAAATTATTGTATAAATGTAACGCAATCCTAGTCAAATTCTAAATGGTGCTCCTGGATGAGTAACTAAGCAAAAATCTCCTCCACTTTGTGTGGAAAATTACCTATGTGCAAATTACGAAGATGTCCACACCCACCCTCAACCATGGCTTGGGCTAACAGGGACAAAGGAGCCCAGAGACTCTATGTCCCTACCTTTCACAATTAGCCCTGCAGTAATATTTCGATTTTTTTTTTTACCATGATCCATGTAAAGAAATATGACTTATATAAATATATTACTCAAACAAAAATTTTAAAAATAATACGCTGACTACCTGTGATATTTTATTCTACTCTATGCAGCTCTGTTTCTATAAGGAATAATAAATATGTAGTCAGAACCGCCTTAATTGAGTTCATGGTTCCCTAATGTGTCAAGACCCACAGTTTTAAGAGCATTGGCCTTGGGACATTTGTGCGCTTCCTGGTCTTCTAAGGTGATCTTGGGGCTTCTCAAGTGGTACAGGTAAAAGAATCAGCCTGCCAATGAAGGAGACACCAAGGGGGTGGAGTTGGCTAGAGCTGCAGTACGCCACTGGGTGGGGACGTAACATGATCTGATTTTTGTTTTCAAGATCACCTGCATGGTTATGTGGAGAATGTTGGCTAAGTAAAGAAACGGAGTGACTAGTTATGGGCTAGAGCTGCAGTACGCCACTGGGTGGGAGGGCTGGGGTCGTTTAGCTGAGCGGTGGCAACAACTGCATCAACATTCTCGAGAAAGGCATGAAAAGTTTTCTGCACAGAGAAACTGCACTAGCAGAGGCAGGGACATGTGGAAGACCTGAGAGTTCAGTGCATCTGGGGAAAAGGCTGTCAAATCAGCAAACTAAAAGCCTTTGTGAAAAAAAAAAAAAAAAAAACAAGGAAAAACAACCTACCTGCTTGGCATGGTTTGGTTCTATTGTGACTGAATATATATTTAGGCGTCAACAAATAAAAGAAAAGCTTCAGAAAAATAGTATAAATTGAACTAAGGGATCTAGAAAAAGACTTAGATAAACTGTAACATAACCCCCACACTTGGATTGGCAGATTCAACTAAGTAAGATGTTGACCCTCCTTCAAATTATTGTATAAATGTAACGCAATCCTAGTCAAATTCTAAATGGTGCTCCTGGATGAGTAACTAAGCAAAAATCTCCTCCACTTTGTGTGGAAAATTACCTATGTGCAAATTACGAAGATGTCCACACCCACCCTCAACCATGGCTTGGGCTAACAGGGACAAAGGAGCCCAGAGACTCTATGTCCCTACCTTTCACAATTAGCCCTGCAGTAATATTTCGATTTTTTTTTTTACCATGATCCATGTAAAGAAATATGACTTATATAAATATATTACTCAAACAAAAATTTTAAAAATAATACGCTGACTACCTGTGATATTTTATTCTACTCTATGCAGCTCTGTTTCTATAAGGAATAATAAATATGTAGTCAGAACCGCCTTAATTGAGTTCATGGTTCCCTAATGTGTCAAGACCCACAGTTTTAAGAGCATTGGCCTTGGGACATTTGTGCCGCTTCCTGGTCTTCTAAGGTGATCTTGGGGCTTCTCAAGTGGTACAGGGGTAAAAGAATCAGCCTGCCAATGAAGGAGACACCAGAGATGCAGGTTTCATCCCTGGGTCAGGAAGATCCCCTGGAATAGGAAATGGCAACCAGCTCCAGTATTCTTGCCTGGAAAATTCCATGGACAAAAGAGCCTGATGGGCTACAGTCCATGGGGTTGCAAAGAGTCAGACACAACTGAGCACATGCGTGCACACACACACGGTGATCTCATCACCAAGCCCTTCTGGCAGAGCAGTAACCCTTTAGGCTCAAGTCTCACTCGTTTTGCTTAAATATGAGATTCAGAAAGCACTTCCTTTAAATTTCCTTCTAGCCTGAGAATGGAAAGAATAAGCCACTCTCAACTCATTGGGAAACAAAGGAAGGGAAGTGGAATTTATGGTTTTTCTTCCTTCTAAAATGATGATGGTGATGATGATGATGATGATTAAATAAAGCTCCCAGTCCTTGCTTGCAGACAGCCTCAGCTCCCATCTCAGCGTGAGAGCTTTTCCCTCCATTTGTAGACCCATTCAGCTCTTCTATCCCATCAGTTTTTTAAAAAATAGGAGGCAGATTTAAGAACATATTCAACATTATTTCATGGAAGACAGTAACCTTCTAATGCAAAATATTTGCTTTTAACTGCATAGAACTAAAGTGCCTTCTAAAGAAAGTCCAAGCTATAACTCTGTTCTCTTGCCATAAAAATTTAAAATCACATTGATTACCCATCTGGCATATCTCCTAATTATGCATCTCTTAGTGGACTAATACTCCCTTCAGAAGCAAAACAGTAAATATACAAAGGGAAACATGGTCAATAATTTCTTTGTGTTCTGTTTTTCAGGACAAGTCCCCACTCATTCATGCTCTCCACTGAAAATGTTTCATAACTATACCCGAGAACAGATATGATAAACTGTCCCCTGACTATTTAAAAGGAAGGGAGAAACGTGGGAGTGTGTGTGTGTGTATTTTTAAACATGTTTTACTAACTTCTGCCTCTGCTCTGTCATATATCTAAACAGTTCAGTATTGCCTCCACAAATCAGTTTTCTGCATAATCAGGCAAATGTATTTGATTGAACAAGCCACACTTCCTACACTTGAAACATACTAGTTTTTAAAGAAGCTCCATCCTACTAGGCTCATTATTTCAGAATACCTTACATCTTATTAGACAAAATATGTACGCTCATTCAAAACTTCATGGAGTACTCTATGAACTGCCAGGAATTCATCTTTCATGCTTTTCTATCATTTTTTTATACTTGTGTCCCTTTTCAGCATCCTTTTTCCACCAGCAACCTACAGAAACCTACACTCCCTTTCTTCCATCAAAAGAGAAAACACCAATTTCCTAGTAAAATTTTATATGTTATTTCTTTTTTTTAAAACCTTTATTTTGCTTTTAACTTTTACAGAGTTTTGTTGTTTACCGATATGTATGTTCCCAGACATGTATATCCCCCCCTTCCCACCCCTCCCGACCATCACACAGCACCCCTGAAGGATCCCCTTTTCTCACAGAGCAATGACTACAGCTATTTTCTTCACTTATGATAATACAGGCCTTCATGCTACTTCCTTTATGCCTCCCACCTTCTGTTCCTTCCCCACAATGTCCATATGTCCACTGTCCATGTCTGTCTTTCCGTCGCTTCACTGCATGTGCCATCATCACCATCCTACTAGATTCCATATATATATGTGTTAATATACTGTATTTGTCCTTCTCTTTCTGACTGACTTCACTTTTTAGGATACGTTCTAGATCCAGCCACCTCATTAGGGCTGATTCTTCTGCATTTCTCTTTACAGCTGTGTAGTATTCCGTTGTATATATGTACCAGAGCTTTTGGATCCATTCATTTGTCGATGGGCATCTAGGTTCCTTCCATGTTCTAGCTATTGTATAGAGAGCTGCAATGAACATTGGGGTACAGGTGCTTCTTTCAGATTTGATTTCATCAGGGTATAAGCCTAAGAGTGGGATTGCTGGGTCATATGGTGCTTCTATTTTTAGTTTTTTAAGAAATCTCCAGACTGTCTTCCATAGAGGCTGTATCAATCTACATTCCCACCAGCAATGCAGGAGTGTTCCCTTTTCTCCGCAGCCTCTCCAGCATTTATTGTCTGTCGATTTGTGGAAGATGGCCATTCTGACAGGTGCGAGGTGATATCTCATTGTCGTTTTGATTTGCATTTCTCTAATTATTAGTGAAGTTGAGCATCATTTCATGTGCTTTTGGGCTATCTGTATGTCATCGTTGGAGAGGTGTCTGTTTAGGTCCTTTTCCCATTTTTTGATTGGGTTGTTCTCATAGCAACTTCAAAATATATTTTCCTTCATGAACTACATAAAAAGAAAAATCTAGCTGTATCTTATATCATTAGTTATTTATTCAGAAGCCACACCAAAATTCTTCCTTGAGAATATAACTCCAATATTCTTTAAATTGGCAACATGGCTAACTATTCTAACTATAAGAATTCCTTGTATCTTAGAGAGACTGTGTGACACAGGCCATCGAGCCCTAAGTAAAAGTCTACTGGAAGTCTCCGAGAAACCCTCTTGATTTTTTAGGGAACAAAGAAATGGCTGGCCCTGAGCAAAAATATGGGATATCTGGAGCTGAAGCAACCTTCTTCAGATCATGAGGCAAAAAGCAAGAGAATCACAAAGACGTTAACTCTGAGCTCTCTGAGCCACTGAACCAACCCCAGCATCGTCATCATCCCTTGATCCTAAGTTCAGCATGGCAATTCTTACCACTAATTCTTCCAGTGCTGTGAAAAAGTAAGGGCTGAGACGGGGTGCAAACGGTAGACAAAAGAGTGGGTCATTTGGCCTGTTTAAAAGCCATAGTGAGGTCTCAGATTCCAGCACTAACCTGCCTGCCAACATTGCAGGTGGCATGTGACATGAATTTATTCACTGTTCTAAGTCACCAATTTCCCCAAGTCCAGGCGCACCTCCTGCCCAGCCCAACTTGACCCCTATTGACCCATCAGTTGATAGCATCACAAGGAGTCAGAGTAAGCAGGTGTCTTCCAGATTTTCTTTAACTTTGCTAATACCAAGAACTCTTGTTTCATCAGGGTATAAGCTAAAGTAGATGGATTGCTGGGTCATATGGTGCTTCTATTTTTAGTTTTTTAAGAAATCTCCAGACTGTCTTCCATAGAGGCTGTATCAATCTACATTCCCACCAGCAATGCAGGAGTGTTCCCTTTTCTCCGCAGCCTCTCCAGCATTTATTGTCTGTCGATTTGTGGAAGATGGCCATTCTGACAGGTGCGAGGTGATATCTCATTGTCGTTTTGATTTGCATTTCTCTAATTATTAGTGAAGTTGAGCATCATTTCATGTGCTTTTGGGCTATCTGTATGTCATCGTTGGAGAGGTGTCTGTTTAGGTCCTTTTCCCATTTTTTGATTGGGTTGTTCTCATAGCAACTTCAAAATATATTTTCCTTCATGAACTACATAAAAAGAAAAATCTAGCTGTATCTTATATCATTAGTTATTTATTCAGAAGCCACACCAAAATTCTTCCTTGAGAATATAACTCCAATATTCTTTAAATTGGCAACATGGCTAACTATTCTAACTATAAGAATTCCTTGTATCTTAGAGAGACTGTGTGACACAGGCCATCGAGCCCTAAGTAAAAGTCTACTGGAAGTCTCCGAGAAACCCTCTTGATTTTTTAGGGAACAAAGAAATGGCTGGCCCTGAGCAAAAATATGGGATATCTGGAGCTGAAGCAACCTTCTTCAGATCATGAGGCAAAAAGCAAGAGAATCACAAAGACGTTAACTCTGAGCTCTCTGAGCCACTGAACCAACCCCAGCATCGTCATCATCCCTTGATCCTAAGTTCAGCATGGCAATTCTTACCACTAATTCTTCCAGTGCTGTGAAAAAGTAAGGGCTGAGACGGGGTGCAAACGGTAGACAAAAGAGTGGGTCATTTGGCCTGTTTAAAAGCCATAGTGAGGTCTCAGATTCCAGCACTAACCTGCCTGCCAACATTGCAGGTGGCATGTGACATGAATTTATTCACTGTTCTAAGTCACCAATTTCCCCAAGTCCAGGCGCACCTCCTGCCCAGCCCAACTTGACCCCTATTGACCCATCAGTTGATAGCATCACAAGGAGTCAGAGTAAGCAGGTGTCTTCCAGATTTTCTTTAACTTTGCTAATACCAAGAACTCTCCCAAAATTAAAATCTTAGGCAACGAATGTTTCTTTCTAGTTTGGTTTGTAATGGTTTGTAAATGTGTTAATAATCTGCCCAACTTTATTTTTCTGTCATATTTTTTTATTTCCATAAATACACAAGCATCTGTCCTAATTTAAAAAAAAAAAAAAGCCCATCGCCTTTCACATTTCTATTGTTATGAGAAAAATGAAACCTTATTTGTTTAAGGCATTAGTTAGCCAAGTATTCCATTAACTTGCGTCTTAACTGAGGTGCGTGAAAGACTTCATATTAAGTTCCACAGTCCAGAGACTCCGCGGCAGCCCCTCAGTGGCTAAGGTGGAGAATCCAGTTAAGGCTAAACCAGCAGATAAACTCTTCTTTTACTGGCACTTGATGTCCGCAGGTTAACTCACCTTCTATCTTACATGATATGAGTGCTCAGCCAAAACTGACTCTTTTGTGACCACATGGACTGGGGCCTGCCAGGCTTCCTCTGTCCATGGAATTCTCCAGGCAAGAATACTGGAGTGGGTTGCCATTTCCCCCTCCAGAGATCTTCCCAACACAGGTATCAAATCCAGGTCTCCTGCATTGCAGGTGGATTCTTTACCACTTCACCACCTGGGAAGCATACTGAGGTTATAATTAAGAATCCACTTGAGAAAAATAAATGATCCTGTTTAAGACTCTATGTTGAAAACAATTGGATTTAGATACACTGGGACTGGAAATTGTGTTGGCTATTACAGAAAGAAACCCAAATGGATGAATCGTTACTACTGGGATCTTAGCAATACAGTGTCTATAAGGGGAGGCATTTTTGATAAAGAAAAGCTAGCCTGGATCCTCTAATTCCTTCTGTCTCTCTCTTCCCGTTCTGAGTATCAAACTGACGTCATATATTTCTTTCAGCTAGGCAGGTTGGTTGTTCCAGTAAGAGACGCAAAGGGAGCCTACCTAATCCAGTATCTGCTCAGAATTCAGGGGTCGAAGCCTGTGTAGGACCTCAGGAATGTTTTAGAAATTAATAACAGGTACTTCTTAAGAGCAGAAGCTGCTGGGCCATAGGGAGGCATCTCCCTGCTTTTGTGTATCTCTCTTCTCCAGTGACCCTGGTCCTGGGGGAAGCCTGCACTGTTGTGAAGTCGTGAGACCAATATCCTGATGAGTTTTCTGGATTGAAAGGGATTGAAAGGGCTGACTACCCTGAAGTTTGGTGCATGGACTTGCATTTAAAACTCATTATGGGTTTTCATGAGTTAAAACTAAGAATTATTTTAAAATGAGAATAATCCCTGCCCATCTTCCCTCACCTCTCACAAGCACTCCTTCCCCAACGCTGAACCTCACTCCTCCTGCAAAGGGCAGTATTATTTTGCTCCCCACACGGCAGCTCTCCTCAGATATTCAGTACTGTAGTGGGTGGGCTTTAGGGCTGGAGAGGCTTGGGTTTCATCCCAGGTCAGCAAATTAGTGTCTGTGTGACCTTAGGCTAATCGCTAAACTACCCTGGGTTCCAGTCTCCTCCCACTTAAATGAGGTATAAGAATAGTACCTACCTGGTAGGGTTGTTATTTTTATGAGGCTTAAATCATTTGAAATATGCCAAGCACCTAAAACAGTTCCTGGAACTTAAGTGCTAAATGAGCATTAGCTACTATTGTTGTTACTTACCTGTTCCGAAGCCTCATTGCCCCACTGGGAAATGGGGATAACAATGCCCCACACAATTAGCTCTTAGCAAGTGGATGGACAGTTGACAGAGTAACCTTTGTTGGAAGCTCACGGTTTCCACCACAGGAAATACTTCTCCCCTAGGCTCTGCCTGCTTAGAACTTTGCAGCCCCTTAGATCCTGCTTTCTGAGCAAAGCTTTCTCTAGCTTCAGGAGTCTACCCTGTCTTCTCCTATATAAATATCTACAGCTATTCATATCTGTACCGTGTAGTTGAGTATCAAATCATAGGTTTTTTGTTCTTTTACATTTCAATTTCCTATTAAAACTTTAAGCCTCCTATGTGCAAGGGTCATTCCTTCATATTTCTTTTTTTTTTCTTTTCATTTCTTCTTCTTCTTTTCTTTTTGGCAACTCCACGAAGCACTTGAGATCTTTGTTCCCTGACAAGGGATTGAACCCATGCCCCCTGTATTGGGAGTGTGGAGCCTTAACCACTGGACCACCAGGGAAGTTCTTCCCATGTTTCTTAATACAATTTAGCGTCTTATCCAGAGCTGGGGACCTGGGACATGCTTAATAAAAATTTGTTGATTGCTCTATTTATCTTTACACTCATGTTTTCATATGTATGCATGGAGTTCTTTCAAAGCAGGTCACATCTGTAGGACAACAAAGTACCAGAAAAAGCATTCGTTTGCTCTCACCTGAATCAGAGTTGGGCATAAACCCAGACACAGAGGAAACTTGGAGAGTTCCCTCCCTCTGTAATGCTGGAGGAACACAGGCTTTATACTCCCTGAAACAGGGGGGAAAACATCAGTTAGGCAACATCTTCTTGATCTTATTTCATCAATTGAAATTCCCCCTTCCCCTAGGCCTTACCAAGGCCAAATTCAAGAAACAGATGTTTGCATAAAAAAAGAAAAAACCTCCCTGGAGTCAGTGTGGCTGTTTATCCGATTTTCACCCTGCCATCCAGACTTAGGTTATGTCCGACAGAGCCCAGACAGCAAGTTGGAATGTACGATCTTCAGCCTGGAGAACAGGTCAAGGAGGGGTGAGATGGCCCCACCTGAGGGGTGCTGGAGCAAAGATCTCCCCTTGTGAGAAAGAGGAAAAGAGAAGGTCATTTCCCATGGAGAGAAAAGCTGTTCTCAGCTCTGGATTCATAAACACTTTTTTAAACCAAAGTACAGTTATAAATAATGTTAGTGTTAGGTATACAGCAAAGTGATTCTGTCATATACATATGCATATACATTGCAGATTATTTTCCCTTACAGGTTATTATAAAATATTGAGTATAGTACCATAATCCTTTGATTCATACTATTTTCTATGTGAAGACACTGTCTTTGGACAACCTGTTGTTAAGCCCGAAGTCGTAGATCCGTCAGTCACCACAGGAGACACAACCCATGCAAGAGCAAGGAGGAACTTTATTCCAACTCGAGTTGGGGCTCTCTTTGTCCATGCAGGGATAGAGGAGCCCCGAATTTCGGCGCGAGGGGTTTTTAGGCAGTTTGGACAAAGGGGGTCGGGTGACATGGGGCGGCGCGAAGGGATTGGGTATTTCTAGCTTAAGCCTTAGCTGTCTCTGGCTGATTGGTTCGGGGCCAGGAGACTTTCTTAGGAGCTTTTCAGGTGGGCATTGATTGGCCTTCTAGGCTCCTTTTTCCTTTTTAGGTTTTTCTTCCTACAGAGGTGGGGGAGTGGGCGGGGGAGGGGATTGGACTCTGTGGGCTACTCTAACAAAATGGAGGTGCAGAACAAAAGGAAGTACTTTTGCTCCTCTCTTCACCTGTCTCTGCTTCCATTACCCCTCTCTGGTTCCCCAACACAATGTTTAAAACTTTTCTGAACCTGATAGGTCCACAGAGCTGTTCTGTATTGATGAACTAAGGATGTGCATCTCTATCTTTGTCTCTCTCTCTCTCTGACTTCCTGGTTGATTTTGTACATTTTGATTATCTCATGAGCTGTGAGTAATTGCTTCAATGCAGATGATGACTCTGTCTCTCAGGGACCTATAAATCTGTTAAATCTTATCTATTTCAACTTCTTTCCTCCAGCATTATCTCAGGAAGTTATATATGAAACATAAGGGTGTAGGAGAGCTGCTCCTTAATGCAATGTACATCTCAGAGGTGAGAATTGAAAGCCCAGCTTTGATAGCAACATCTGCTCTGAACAAGGGTATCGAGGGACCTGCCATCAGACTTTTTTGTCTTAAGGACGATCACCATGTATGTTCACAAATAAAAACATGAAGCGTTCTGACAGCCAAGCAAACCGTGAAGAATTAAACTTCCCAAGCAGGAAAACACACTAAAATATCCTTGCTGCTATTCATTGGAAGAAACGACTTCATTCAGGGCCTCTTCACTTCCTTCGCCTGACTGCCTTCCCAGCCCCCTCAGGTTCAGGCCTTACAGACGTGTTTCTGTAAAGGGCAAGTTTCCATTTGGAGAGGGACTGGTCAAAAGTTTCCGATTTTTTTGGAGACAACCTGTTGTTAAGCCCGAAGTCGTAGATCCGTCAGTCACCACAGGAGACACAACCCATGCAAGAGCAAGGAGGAACTTTATTCCAACTCGAGTTGGGGCTCTCTTTGTCCATGCAGGGATAGAGGAGCCCAATTTCGCGGGGTTTTTAGGCAGTTTGGACAAAGGGGGTCGGGTGACATGGGGCGGCGCGAAGGGATTGGGTATTTCTAGCTTAAGCCTTAGCTGTCTCTGGCTGATTGGTTCGGGGCCAGGAGACTTTCTTAGGAGCTTTTCAGGTGGGCATTGATTGGCCTTCTAGGCTCCTTTTTCCTTTTTAGGTTTTTCTTCCTACAGAGGTGGGGGAGTGGGCGGGGGAGGGGATTGGACTCTGTGGGCTACTCTAACAAAATGGAGGTGCAGAACAAAAGGAAGTACTTTTGCTCCTCTCTTCACCTGTCTCTGCTTCCATTACCCCTCTCTGGTTCCCCAACACAATGTTTAAAACTTTTCTGAACCTGATAGGTCCACAGAGCTGTTCTGTATTGATGAACTAAGGATGTGCATCTCTATCTTTGTCTCTCTCTCTCTCTGACTTCCTGGTTGATTTTGTACATTTTGATTATCTCATGAGCTGTGAGTAATTGCTTCAATGCAGATGATGACTCTGTCTCTCAGGGACCTATAAATCTGTTAAATCTTATCTATTTCAACTTCTTTCCTCCAGCATTATCTCAGGAAGTTATATATGAAACATAAGGGTGTAGGAGAGCTGCTCCTTAATGCAATGTACATCTCAGAGGTGAGAATTGAAAGCCCAGCTTTGATAGCAACATCTGCTCTGAACAAGGGTATCGAGGGACCTGCCATCAGACTTTTTTGTCTTAAGGACGATCACCATGTATGTTCACAAATAAAAACATGAAGCGTTCTGACAGCCAAGCAAACCGTGAAGAATTAAACTTCCCAAGCAGGAAAACACACTAAAATATCCTTGCTGCTATTCATTGGAAGAAACGACTTCATTCAGGGCCTCTTCACTTCCTTCGCCTGACTGCCTTCCCAGCCCCCTCAGGTTCAGGCCTTACAGACGTGTTTCTGTAAAAGGGCAAGTTTCCATTTGGAGAGGGACTGGTCTGATGTTGAAAGAATCAGTTTCCTAATGATAAAATCAGATGTTTCTAGTAAAGATGTCTGAGGCAGTGCTTTCGGTAGCAGTGGAAAGGCGGTTTGTAAAATAACCAGCACCATCCAAGACAGAAGTTTTCAGTGACTCGTCATTGCCTTCCCAACAGGTCCCTGAAATTTCAGTCTCTCTGTTCTCTGGCCTCATTCTCTGCCCTTCAGTCTACACCTTCTTACTACAATCCCTGGATACTTTAGTAAGCTCCAGATGGCCTAAACCAACCATCTCCTTTGACCATGTTCATCCTCATGTTTTTCCCCAGCTGCTTTTTTAAATGCAAAGCCTCTCTCCATCCTGTCAACTACCAAAATCCGACCTTCCTTCAGTGCTCAAGGCAAGGGTTCCTACTTCAGGATCTCCTCCTGACCATTCAGCTGATGTGACTGCCCCACCCCCCTTACAGCGCTGTAGACCCTGGCTTTTAGCATGTATCCATTCAGACTCCTGTTGTGGACCCCTGTACGCTTACACAGTGCAAAGCTTAAATATAAAAAGGTATACGTTACAAACATTGCATAAGAAAAGCTAGTTGGTTGTTTTCAAAAGCAAAGCTTCGGGACTTCCGTGGTGGTCAGTGGGTGGGGAGTCCGCCTGGCAGTGCAGGGGGCGCGGGTTCGGTCCCTGGCATGGGAAGATACCGTGTGTCGCGGAGGCTGGACCGGTGTGTCCAATTGCGAGCCTGCGCACTGGAGCGCATGCGCCCAGGGCCGGTGCTCTGCACCAAGAGGGGCCGCCGCGATGGGAGGCCCACGCAGGCCGACGAGTGAAGATGGATGAAAGTAAATGAAGGACCAATGAAAGAGGCCTGGATTAAAAAAAAAAAAAAAAAAAAAAAAAACCTCCATTGGGGTGATCCATTCGGTTCCAATAAAAGCCACTCAGTGCTTCCATGGTCTTCAGACGTCCAAAACTGCACACAATTGACAAATTCTTAGGGACTTACTCAAACAAGATTTATGAGTAAAAATAACGTATGCATTTATCAAATAGGGTATCTTGTATCATGTAGCCAAAATCACAATGTGATTGGCTCTTTAATCACTTTGTTACATCATGAAAACCTGACCTAAAATCTGGTTCTATTTTACAGGTCAAGCAGTTAAGAGAACATGTTTCGTAGGATAAGTTTACTGCTGATTTTACTTGAATGGTATATGGGATTAGTCAGGCTTCTCCAGAGAAAGAGAACCAATAGGGTGGAGATAGATAGAGCCATTTATTTTAAGGAAATGGACTTACTTGATTGTGGGGACTGGCAAGTCAGTAGAACAGACCCTCAGGGAAATTCAGGGAGGAGTTTGTATTACAGTCCTGAGCCCCAAATTGGCCAGCTTGAAAAGCAAGCAGAGTTTCCATGTTTCAGTGTTGAGGCAGAATTTCTTTCTTTGGAAAACTTGTCTTTACTCTGAAGATCTTCAACTGATAGATGAGGCCCACCCTCAATTTTATTTTTTTTAACTACCAAAATCCGACCTTCCTTCAGTGCTAAAAGGTTATACCCTGACCATTCAGCTGATGTGACTGCCCCACCCCCCTTACAGCGCTGTAGACCCTGGCTTTTAGCATGTATCCATTCAGACTCCTGTTGTGGACCCCTGTACGCTTACACAGTGCAAAGCTTAAATATAAAAAGGTATACGTTACAAACATTGCATAAGAAAAGCTAGTTGGTTGTTTTCAAAAGCAAAGCTTCGGGACTTCCGTGGTGGTCAGTGGGTGGGGAGTCCGCCTGGCAGTGCAGGGGGCGCGGGTTCGGTCCCTGGCATGGGAAGATACCGTGTGTCGCGGAGAGGCTGGACCGGTGTGTCCAATTGCGAGCCTGCGCACTGGAGCGCATGCGCCCAGGGCCGGTGCTCTGCACCAAGAGGGGCCGCCGCGATGGGAGGCCCACGCAGGCCGACGAGTGAAGATGGATGAAAGTAAATGAAGGACCAATGAAAGAGGCCTGGATTAAAAAAAAAAAAAAAAAAAAAAAAACCTCCATTGGGGTGATCCATTCGGTTCCAATAAAAGCCACTCAGTGCTTCCATGGTCTTCAGACGTCCAAAACTGCACACAATTGACAAATTCTTAGGGACTTACTCAAACAAGATTTATGAGTAAAAATAACGTATGCATTTATCAAATAGGGTATCTTGTATCATGTAGCCAAAATCACAATGTGATTGGCTCTTTAATCACTTTGTTACATCATGAAAACCTGACCTAAAATCTGGTTCTATTTTACAGGTCAAGCAGTTAAGAGAACATGTTTCGTAGGATAAGTTTACTGCTGATTTTACTTGAATGGTATATGGGATTAGTCAGGCTTCTCCAGAGAAAGAGAACCAATAGGGTGGAGATAGATAGAGCCATTTATTTTAAGGAAATGGACTTACTTGATTGTGGGGACTGGCAAGTCAGTAGAACAGACCCTCAGGGAAATTCAGGGAGGAGTTTGTATTACAGTCCTGAGCCCCAAATTGGCCAGCTTGAAAAGCAAGCAGAGTTTCCATGTTTCAGTGTTGAGGCAGAATTTCTTTCTTTGGAAAACTTGTCTTTACTCTGAAGATCTTCAACTGATAGATGAGGCCCACCCTCAATTTTATTTTTTTTTTTGAATTTTGGTCTCTTGGATTGACTTTCATTTATTTTCATCCATCTTTATTCTTATGCCTGTGGGGGCCTCCCACTGCAGTGGCCCCCCTCGCTGCAGAGCACTGCCTCAGGGCGCATGCGCTCCAGAGCGCTGGCTCTTACTTGGACACACCGGTCCAGCCACTTAACGGTGCATGGGATCTTCTCAGGCCAAGGATCAAACTGGTGCCCCTTGCACTGCAAAGTGGACTCTTTGGACACTGGACCACCAGGGAAAACCCCCAGCCCTCATTTTAAGGATAATCTACTTTACCCAAAGTCTACTGATTTAAGTATCAATCACATTTTAAAAATCTTAATGGAAACATTTAGACTGCAGTTTGACCAAACAACTGAGTACCCTAATGTAGCCAAGTTGACACATAAAAGTAACCATCACAAAGGGTGACAACGCTCCAACCAAAGGTATTTAGTTTAGAGACATTTTCAGCATTGGGTAGTATTGTTTCCCAACAGTCCTTGGGAATCCATTCCTCTTGGCTAAATTTCTTGAAACATCTAAGCCATAAAACCGACTGAAATAGTGAAATGTTCTGGAAGTTCCTCCAGTGCAGAAGAGTAGAACAAAGTCCCCAGATGATTTTATTTATTTAGAAAACATTTCAGGGACCATCCCAGTGAATCCTAGAAAAGTATTGGCAATTCAGTTTTCAAAGGACTTACTAATTTCATCTGAAGTAAAGTCCAACAATTTGGCTAAATAATTTTTTAACACCATAATAAGAAGTTGATGAGAGAATAAAAATGAGTGGATATATGCTCAGTAACAGAAAAACTGATTTTTCTTCTCTACCTCTCTTACTTTTCAATATTTTTTATAGCTCCTTAGCAGGAGAAAAAGACTCTTTAAAAAACTATGACCCAATGTCAGGGAGAAAACAGACTAGTCTCTTAAACTAATGGCTGTTGTAGAGGCCGCCTCCTTTAGTGATAGCCTGAAAAAAAAAAAAAAAACTGGGAGTTGGGGGGGAGAATGAACTTTGCAATAAACGACCTTCACAGAAAAAGACTATTCACGTTAATTAGTAGCTCTTTTCAAATATGATTCATATATGCATTAGACCATGCCATGCCGAACAATGCACGCATTGTAGTAAACATCAAGATAAGTCTCAAGTATGGTTATCAAAATTTTAGAAAACTCTAGCGAGTATTTTTTTTTTTCATAAGACTGTGACTTGCTGCTCCTAGTACATTGCACAATGGTATCTCTCCTAATGGCTTTTAGCTTTTGCCACTGCCAACTTTTATATTTAAAATCCATACAATTATGGACAATTTATGAACATTACGAGGCTTTTCTTTTTTTTCCACTGATTCTTACTAATTCAAGTCGGCTTTTATCCTTTGCAAATCAAATGCATTTTGCTTACAACACTAGATTCATTCTCACATATTCCACTTTATTCTTATTATTAGTATTCCTTATTATGCATATTTAATTTAAGAATGCATTTTCTCCATTAAAAAATTAGAATATGCAGAAAGAAGCACCAGAAGGTGATTATTTGCTTTAGTTCGCTTTTATCAACTCTGGAAGGCCTCAGATGGTCTTTCCAAAGTTCCTAGCAAGAGGCAAACATGCTATAAGGCAGAGGAAAAAAAATTAAAACACAAATCTGTTCTCATAGAACTTCTTAATGGTAAATAAGATATCAAATTCAATGAAGAGAATATTGAAAATTTCTTAATGTTATGTGACTAGAGAAGGGATAAAAATTTGCAAGCGTTCCTTAGGCAAATATACCACTAAGTACGGTTCTCTGGAGATTCATCTAGCAAGATGCACCAAGAAGTATGACATCAAGTGTGTACCCTACCTGCCTTTCCATGGAGCATCTCCTCTACACCCTACTCTCCCACTGAAATAGAACAATTAAGGGGCCAAGCCTCTGCATATGGCTTTATGCAAAATTCCTTCAGTAAAATACCTAGGAGTTTAGACTCTATAAGAAATAAGTAACCAGTTGGAGTTCCTTCTTAATTTTGGAAGCATTTATTGGAAGTTATCAGGCAACTGGTCGCTATCTCCATGTGTTGTCTAATAAGTTTGAATCTTCCCACTTGCACTTCAAACGTGGTGATTTAGCTGGTCGTTTGAAAGCCACGAAGGCGAAGCAAAGCACTCTCTGTGACTGATGAGAGCCCTCGCCCTCCTCTCCCACCTGGCAACTGTGTAACTTTATTGACAACACGGGCTACACAGAACAGAAAGAACAGAGCATGCATGTTAACTTCTTCTGTATACTGTGTTTTAGGATTGACAATTTGTTATTGGTTTGACACTGTAAAATGTGTAGACACCAGCTGATTTTGTTTTACTGTGGAATCCAAAGAAATTAATACTAGATAACATTTGTGGCACCTCTTAAGCATTTATCATGTGAAGGACACCACTCTTAACATTTTTGATATAACATATTACCGACTAAGTGTAACATACCTAAGAGAATGCCAGTCCACGTTGTACAGATGAAAATTCTTGTGCCTCCACTTAGTAGTTCTGTGAATATGCCCATGTTCTCTCCCTGTGCCTCAGTGTTCTCACCTGAAAAAATGGAGACAATAGTAACACTGTCTCATAGAGCTATGACGATTAAATGGAATGCATATAAAATCCTCTGAGCAGAGCTTTTCAGGCCTTGTTTCTCCCTGTGAGTCTTGATCTTATGTTTCTAGGGACCCCGGAGATAGTTCTCTCCTCTTACTAATCCCTAGTAGTTTGGAATTTATCAATCTCTTTCTTAGCTTTAAAAAAGGTATAGAGCACAGTCAACTCTGCAGAAGCCCAAACTCCCTGCTCTCCCAGCTAACAAAGCATGCCTTCACTTGATTTCCTCACTACCCCTTTATGGGCCCTAACATCTTCAGTGAAAATAGAATCTTTTAGTTAAGACCATGAAAGACTTTGAAAAAAAAAAAAATGATAAACAGACCTTAATTATTTAGCCTCCTAATTATTCTCTTCTGAAGCCATTTTTTTAAAGTTCTTCTACAACCACGATCAGAAACAAAACATCAAAAATAGTAAGAGTGCTCTTTCCATTGCTTTCTTGGCAATTAAGGTTAAAAACATGAAACAAAACATATTTGAAAGTCTCAAATTTTCCTTCTTAATTTTGGAAGCATTTATTGGAAGTTATCAGGCAACTGGTCGCTATCTCCATGTGTTGTCTAATAAGTTTGAATCTTCCCACTTGCACTTCAAACGTGGTGATTTAGCTGGTCGTTTGAAAGCCACGAAGGCGAAGCAAAGCACTCTCTGTGACTGATGAGAGCCCTCGCCCTCCTCTCCCACCTGGCAACTGTGTAACTTTATTGACAACACGGGCTACACAGAACAGAAAGAACAGAGCATGCATGTTAACTTCTTCTGTATACTGTGTTTTAGGATTGACAATTTGTTATTGGTTTGACACTGTAAAATGTGTAGACACCAGCTGATTTTGTTTTACTGTGGAATCCAAAGAAATTAATACTAGATAACATTTGTGGCACCTCTTAAGCATTTATCATGTGAAGGACACCACTCTTAACATTTTTGATATAACATATTACCGACTAAGTGTAACATACCTAAGAGAATGCCAGTCCACGTTGTACAGATGAAAATTCTTGTGCCTCCACTTAGTAGTTCTGTGAATATGCCCATGTTCTCTCCCTGTGCCTCAGTGTTCTCACCTGAAAAAATGGAGACAATAGTAACACTGTCTCATAGAGCTATGACGATTAAATGGAATGCATATAAAATCCTCTGAGCAGAGCTTTTCAGGCCTTGTTTCTCCCTGTGAGTCTTGATCTTATGTTTCTAGGGACCCCGGAGATAGTTCTCTCCTCTTACTAATCCCTAGTAGTTTGGAATTTATCAATCTCTTTCTTAGCTTTAAAAAAGGTATAGAGCACAGTCAACTCTGCAGAAGCCCAAACTCCCTGCTCTCCCAGCTAACAAAGCATGCCTTCACTTGATTTCCTCACTACCCCTTTATGGGCCCTAACATCTTCAGTGAAAATAGAATCTTTTAGTTAAGACCATGAAAGACTTTGAAAAAAAAAAAAATGATAAACAGACCTTAATTATTTAGCCTCCTAATTATTCTCTTCTGAAGCCATTTTTTTAAAGTTCTTCTACAACCACGATCAGAAACAAAACATCAAAAATAGTAAGAGTGCTCTTTCCATTGCTTTCTTGGCAATTAAGGTTAATCAAGTACACAATTGACCACACAGAAATCAGTTCCTAATATTTGGAAAGTCTCATACAGAAATACCATGTATAAACTTCTGAGTAGTTTTGAAAAATATGAGTAAGGTGGGTCTTTCTGTATTCTCAACGATGATGCAATGATGAGTACCAGCAATCTCAATTCTGAAATCCTAAATTAAAATATCAGAAGTGTACCCTGCTTAGAATGTTAATTGCCCTCTTTATCAAGGTCTACAGAGCCAAGTATTTATTTTCACCAGGCATTATTTTTAACAATGTATGTTAGGATTAATGCTTCACCCCCAAATGCCGTGTTGATGTATCATTTTATAGCAGTTATAGGAGCTTGTGGATTTGTACCTCTTGACCCTCCCATGAAGGCTAGGTCACATTAATCATGGCATTATTAGGTCATGCATTCTAGTAGTCTGCCTCTGGAAGAAAGTCATGTTTGCTTCAGTACAATTATCCAAGACTGATGATATGGACCAAAGTCATTATAATAAATCTATTTGGCACAGATCTTCTTGGTCACAGTTCCAACCTCACAACCTAGTTAGTAGGTACGTGGGATCCTCCTTAGCAGGACTGTATTTTCATCATGCCAGTAGAAAGCAAAGGATCTTCAATGGACATGTTATGTGCAGACCAATACATTCCTATTAGCAAGGGAAGACCAGGGATGTTGCTTCCTGGAGATGGATCTACATTAGGAAGATCATACCTCCATCAGCTGGAAAGAGACCAGATATGACTAATCCCTAGTATTTTATTATCAATCTCTTTCTTAGCTTTAAAAAAGGTATAGAGCACAGTCAACTCTGCAGAAGCCCAAACTCCCTGCTCTCCCAGCTAACAAAGCATGCCTTCACTTGATTTCCTCACTACCCCTTTATGGGCCCTAACATCTTCAGTGAAAATAGAATCTTTTAGTTAAGACCATGAAAGACTTTGAAAAAAAAAAAAATGATAAACAGACCTTAATTATTTAGCCTCCTAATTATTCTCTTCTGAAGCCATTTTTTTAAAGTTCTTCTACAACCACGATCAGAAACAAAACATCAAAAATAGTAAGAGTGCTCTTTCCATTGCTTTCTTGGCAATTAAGGTTAATCAAGTACACAATTGACCACACAGAAATCAGTTCCTAATATTTGGAAAGTCTCATACAGAAATACCATGTATAAACTTCTGAGTAGTTTTGAAAAATATGAGTAAGGTGGGTCTTTCTGTATTCTCAACGATGATGCAATGATGAGTACCAGCAATCTCAATTCTGAAATCCTAAATTAAAATATCAGAAGTGTACCCTGCTTAGAATGTTAATTGCCCTCTTTATCAAGGTCTACAGAGCCAAGTATTTATTTTCACCAGGCATTATTTTTAACAATGTATGTTAGGATTAATGCTTCACCCCCAAATGCCGTGTTGATGTATCATTTTATAGCAGTTATAGGAGCTTGTGGATTTGTACCTCTTGACCCTCCCATGAAGGCTAGGTCACATTAATCATGGCATTATTAGGTCATGCATTCTAGTAGTCTGCCTCTGGAAGAAAGTCATGTTTGCTTCAGTACAATTATCCAAGACTGATGATATGGACCAAAGTCATTATAATAAATCTATTTGGCACAGATCTTCTTGGTCACAGTTCCAACCTCACAACCTAGTTAGTAGGTACGTGGGATCCTCCTTAGCAGGACTGTATTTTCATCATGCCAGTAGAAAGCAAAGGATCTTCAATGGACATGTTATGTGCAAAACAATACATTCCTTTTAGCAAGGGAAGACCAGGGATGTTGCTTCCTGGAGATGGATCTACATTAGGAAGATCATACCTCCATCAGCTGGAAAGAGACCAGATATGATGATTCTTAAGAAAAACCAAAGTTGTATCTAAAACCAGGGTAGAAGAAACTCCCATTTTCTAATTTCTCCACATTGAAAGTCTAGAAAGTTGCCAAATATTTGGGAAGTCCGGATTTGAGGTAATGTGGGACGATAATTGATGGTCAACATTGTGCTCTCCCCCGAGGACATCATAGGGGGTGGAGCCTGAAGACCCACTGCGAGCAGAAGAGGGTTCCCCTTGTCCTGGAGTTTCTGGCACATCCCTTGACATTTCTCTGTTTCAATTTAATCCTTTATTCATTTCTTACTGACTTCTATAGTGCCCTGCACCCTCCTCAACTACCAGCCCATCCAGGACCGTCTCTCAGAAGATGACATTTTTTCATTTGCGGAACATCTGACATTATCAGCCAAGGGTGCTTTAGACTCTCATGTGAAAGTCGCTCAGTTGTGTCTGACTCTTTGCGACCCATGGATGAGCCATGGAATTCCCCAGGCAAAAATACTGGATTCCTTTCTCCATGGGATCTCCCCAACCTGAGGATTGAACACAGGTCTCCCACATTGTAGGCGGATTCTTTATCATCTGAACCACCAGGGAAGACTCTCCTGAGTTCACTTCAAATTTCCCAATATCCTGTTCTCACTCGCCAAGTCCCTTACCTCTACCCATACTCTGGATTCCACACCTCTGTGACTTTCTCTTTACCAAAATCCCCCCAGCATTTTGGATTCTTCAACCTCTTCTTTCTCATTTCTCTCCATCTCTGTCTCTACCTCTCTCTCCATCTCTCTCTCTCTCTCTCTCTCACTCATGCACACACAGAGACACAACTATAACTGTATGCATAAATCTATTCTGGCAGTACAGAAATAAGTAGGAGAAGAGGCAAAAAGCAAAGGCATATTCAAGATTGAGTAGATCTCAGCCAGCAAGGAATGCAGGAAGAAAAGAATCTTTAAATAACTTTATTGACCTATAATTTACATATTGTTAGCTACATCCATTAAACGTGCATAATTCAATGAGTTTTGACAAATGTAAGTATCCGTGAAACTGCTTAGATGTGAAATGAGTGCAATTGTATGATAATTCAAACATTCTTTTGTATTCCCTTTCTTTGGGATTGGAATGAAAGCTGACCTTTTCCAGTCCTGAGTTCACTGCTGAGTTTTCCAAATATGCTAGCATATTGAATGCAGCGCTTTAACAGCATCGTCTGTTAAGATTTGAAATAACTCAATTGGAATTCATCACCTCCACTAGCTTTGTTCATAGTAATGCTTCCTAAGGGCCACTTGACCCATTATTGTATAAATATATCTCTATTTGCTAAAAATATACTTACTTGTTGATAGATACTGGATTAGTTTGGGGCTATTTCAAATAAAGAGGCAGGGACATTGCACACAATATTTTGTATGGGCATATATTTTTACATCTTTTGGGTAAATACCCAGGGGCAAAATGACTGGTAGTATGGTAGGTATATGTTTTAACTTTTAAAGAAATGAACAGTTTTTCAAAGTGGTGGCATCATTTTATATTCTCATAGCAGTATATGTGAGTTCTACTTGTTCCAGATCCTTTCCAACCATTCTAGTGGGTGGTGGCATAGTCGCTCAGTCATGTCTGACTCTTTGTGACCCCGTGGACTGCAGCCTGCCAGGCTCCTCTGTCATGGGGTTTCCCAGGTGAGAATGCTGGGGTGGGTCTCCGTTTCCTTCTCCAGAGGATCTTCCTGACCCAGGGATCAAATCCAGGTCTTCTGCATTACAGGCAAATTCTTTACCTACTAAGCCACCAGGGAAGCCCCATTTTAGTGGGTATGCAGTGGTATCTCATTGTAGTTTACTTTGCATTTCCATAATATCTAATGATTTTGACCATATTTTTGTTTTTTAGGCCATTTGTGTATCTTCTGTAAACTGTATATACAAATATTTTGCCTATTTTCAAACCTGGGTTGTCTTCTTTCTGTGGAATAATAATTCTTCATCCATTCTAGATAAAATTTATTTCTTAAAAGTATGTATTGAAAAATTTTCTTTCAATTTGTGGCTTGCTCTTTTATTTCTTAACAGTATCTTTTGAAGAGCAAAATTTAAAAATTTTGATGAAGCCTACTTGTCACTTTGTATTCTAAAATTGTAGAATGGTTTGAGATTTTTACATCCTAAGAAATCTTCTCGTCTCAAATGCCTATAGATTTTATCCTATGTTTTATTCTAAAATTTTTATAGTTTTATCTTTTACATTTAGGTCTATGGCCCAAAACCATTTTAAAAATAATAGTATTTTTGATTAAGAAATTAGCAAAAATTATTCTAGAAAAAATACAGTTAGTGATTCACCCTTTTTTTTTTTTTTAATGTTTGTGCTTCTAAACATTTCAAAGTTCCTGTTGAGTTTAGTTTAGTTTTGTCTTAGAGAATATGTAAAAGGAGAGACGAGAGTTGCATGTAACTGTAAATCCTTTGGATTTTTTGAATTACTTAAATTTACATTTTACATTATTTTATAAGTCATTTTTCATATTCCAGCATATGTTGAGGGTATTTTCCTTCAAACTTTTCATATATGAAAATATGAAATAGGTGCAGAGAATTCCATCTTATTAACATTCAAAAATCTATTTAGCCAGTCCCTTTCTTTGATATTTGTCTTGTTTCCAGGTGGTTACAACAACAATAATAAATTACATTGCTCTAAATGTCTTTCAGAGCTTCCCTGAGGGCTCAGATGGTAAAGAATCTGCCTGCAATGCAGGAGACCTGGGTTAGATTATTGAGTTGAGAAGATCCTCTGGAGAAAGGAATGGCTACCCACTCCAGTATTCTTGCCTGGAGATTTTCATGGACAGAGGAGCTTGGCTGGTTACATACAGTACATGGGGTCGCTAAAGTCAGATACAACTGGTGACTAAGCACAAATGTCTTTCAGCTTAAGTCTCTGATCATTTCCTTATGATAAACTTTTATATGTGGATTTATTAGTTTAAAGGATAAGAAAAAAAATTAAAGCTTTTGATACATATTTCCAGAAAGAATGTCCCAAATGATAGACCTCCCAGTAGTTTGTGAAAGCACGGTGGCACCCGCCCTGATCTGGAGCATTTCCTTTGGTTTAAATCTTAACAAATCAGTTAGATGAAAATAATAAATTATTATTGTTTTCACTTGTATTTTCCTGATTTTAGTAAGCCTAAATATTTTTTTATACACTTTTCAATCCTTTGCACTTCTTTGTGGATTACTTGTTCAAATTCTTAGTCTGTTTTTATCTGATAAGATTTTTAAAATATATTTATTAAGTGCTTTTTACATATTGACCTATACCAATCTATGAACATATATTAACCTATTCCTGCCTAAGGCATTTTAAAATATTTTCTTGTTTGTTTATTTTGTCTATGATACTTCTGCAGAAGTTTAAGACTGTATAAAGTCAAATCTATCATATTCTTAGATTAGAAAGCTTTTCTGCACCTCTGTTACTTACATCTTTATAGATAGATACACTAATATTTTCTTTTTCATCTTTTATGCACTGTTTTTATGTTGTAATGCTCTAATCCATCTATGATGTATTTTAGGATGACATGGGAAGAAGGAATGTGTCTGAGCCCCAGTTTCTTGCAAAGCAGAGACTGAGGAAAAGCTTACATATTTGAGGTTTGAGGGGAATGGGATCCCAGAGCATTAAGAGTGAGAAAAGGAAAATGAGGAAGTAAAGAAGGGAAGGAGGAAAGAAAACTCAAAGGTGGTGCATTGTTACCAGGATAGCAACAGTTTCACAGGAAAACACAGCCATATTCTTGATGCAGGATGTCACAGACGGAGAGGTGTCCGTGGGAGCAGAGGGGGATGAGGAGAAAGGAACTGATCTGTCAATTCCTGGTCTCCTTTCTTTCAGTGATCAGCGCTTGTGCTTCAGAGCTGCATTATGCAAACATTCCCGGAAGCTGCTGGGCCGGCTAGGCTCCATGGACTCAGCTAAGTCTTCTGTGGCTGATAGAACTTCTGTGGCTTTTGTGTGGCAGAAGGATCAATGGAGGCTGTGCCTGGGAGGCTGGAGAGCTGGGCTGTTAAAAGATGAGGGGGCAGCAGCTCAGGAGGAAAGGAGCCCGGCAAATCGAGGGCCAGGTCTAGATAGACCTCCCAGTAGTTTGTGAAAGCACGGTGGCACCTGATCTGGAGCATTTCCTTTGGTTTAAATCTTAACAAATCAGTTAGATGAAAATAATAAATTATTATTGTTTTCACTTGTATTTTCCTGATTTTAGTAAGCCTAAATATTTTTTTATACACTTTTCAATCCTTTGCACTTCTTTGTGGATTACTTGTTCAAATTCTTAGTCTGTTTTTATCTGATAAGATTTTTAAAATATATTTATTAAGTGCTTTTTACATATTGACCTATACCAATCTATGAACATATATTAACCTATTCCTGCCTAAGGCATTTTAAAATATTTTCTTGTTTGTTTATTTTGTCTATGATACTTCTGCAGAAGTTTAAGACTGTATAAAGTCAAATCTATCATATTCTTAGATTAGAAAGCTTTTCTGCACCTCTGTTACTTACATCTTTATAGATAGATACACTAATATTTTCTTTTTCATCTTTTATGCACTGTTTTTATGTTGTAATGCTCTAATCCATCTATGATGTATTTTAGGATGACATGGGAAGAAGGAATGTGTCTGAGCCCCAGTTTCTTGCAAAGCAGAGACTGAGGAAAAGCTTACATATTTGAGGTTTGAGGGGAATGGGATCCCAGAGCATTAAGAGTGAGAAAAGGAAAATGAGGAAGTAAAGAAGGGAAGGAGGAAAGAAAACTCAAAGGTGGTGCATTGTTACCAGGATAGCAACAGTTTCACAGGAAAACACAGCCATATTCTTGATGCAGGATGTCACAGACGGAGAGGTGTCCGTGGGAGCAGAGGGGGATGAGGAGAAAGGAACTGATCTGTCAATTCCTGGTCTCCTTTCTTTCAGTGATCAGCGCTTGTGCTTCAGAGCTGCATTATGCAAACATTCCCGGAAGCTGCTGGGCCGGCTAGGCTCCATGGACTCAGCTAAGTCTTCTGTGGCTGATAGAACTTCTGTGGCTTTTGTGTGGCAGAAGGATCAATGGAGGCTGTGCCTGGGAGGCTGGAGAGCTGGGCTGTTAAAAGATGAGGGGGCAGCAGCTCAGGAGGAAAGGAGCCCGGCAAATCGAGGCAGGTACTGACACTGACACTTGTCTCGTAGAGGCTGTACCTTCGTCAAACGTTTATGCTACTTCATCTAGTGGGTAATCCACCATTTTCTCATCAATTTGTTTTCAACTTTACCATATTCTAAGTTCTTAATTATACTAGAGTTTATTTCTAGTTCTATCTATCTCTATCTATGAGTATACAAATTACATTTATAATACATTACAGCTTTCTGATGGTACAAATTCCCTCTCATTTTCTTCAGTTTTTTTTTTTTTTTTTTTCCACCTTGGCTTTTATAAGAATAAGCTCATGTAGGTAAGCAAAGTCATAATTTTGATTAGTTTTATAAAACAATTTGGAATTTGTGTATAAAGACGTCTATTTGGGGGCTATCATATTTTTATACTCTTCTATTTCACTATTCATGAAAACAGCAGCAGCATCAACTTATTTAAATCTTTTTAATGTCCCTCAGTAAAATTTTCCAATAGTTTTTCATGTAGCTCTGCAGAGTTTTATTTATCTTCCTGGATATTAAAACTTTTGGTACTCTGGTGAGCAAAACTTTTTCCATTGTGCTCTTTCATCGATAATTTCTGGAATCTAGTGCATTTCTCTACATTAATTTTTGTTACTGATCCACTTTTTAAACCCTCTAACTCAAATAACTTTCACATTTATTCTTATGAGTTTTCTAGATAAGATACATCTGTAAATAAGAATGTTTTTCTTCTCAATAATTATATTTCTTATTTTTCTTTGCTGCCCTTTTCCATTGACTGTAACTTCAGAATGGCATAAAATGAATAATTACGATGTTACCCTTCTTGGTCTTACCTTTGAGAAGAAGGTTTCTGTACTATTTTACTTTTGCATGAGTGTATACTGTGTCACTTCAGTCGTGCCTGAGTCTGAGTCTTTGCGACCCCATGGACTGTAGTCCACCAGGCTCTTCGGTCCATGGGATTCTCCAGGCAAAAAGACTGGAGTGGGCTGCCATGCCCTCCTCCAGGGGATCTTCCCCACCCAGGGATGGAACCCAGGTCTCCTGCATCTCCTGCACTGCAGACAGATTCTTTACCTCTGAACCACTGGGGAAGCCTGCTGTTTGGCTTCTAAGTATTATAAGGATTGACTGTTGGTTTCAGAGAGAAATTTTAAATCCTATTGTCATAGTATATTTCTATAACAAGGTTACAAAGAGTTTTTTAAAATCAATGATTGATATTTAAGTTCTATCTTTCTGTCTTGATTAGACAGACGGGAACCTTGTCTGTTTTACCGGGAAAAAGAGGTTGGAGTTTTTGATCCAAAGCTCTTCTTAGTTGAACACTGGCCGTCCACTTAGGACTCAGCTGCTTCTCCAGGGAAGGGCCCTCTGCTCTGTCCTTCTGCTACACAGAACGCCAAACCCCTCTTCTTTGGGTCAGATTGGCCATCTACCATCTGACACTGCTCTTATGACTGAGCTGCTATGCCCTCCCACAACTGTTTAAATGTATGCCACCTCAGGTTTATGGTCTGCAAACCTATCTTGCTGTAAGCATAGCAGTTTAATCTATTTAAAGTGGGGCATGAGTTTTTTTTTTTTTATGTTTGTTAGGGGGGCACTGTAACATTGATTTTTATCCATGGACTATGTGAGTCCTTTCCCTCATCTTTGACCGTTGGCCACTAGTGATTCTGGTCCCAGTGCGTAGTGTGTTTGGCTTTTATTGTTTAATTTTGATATGAAATCTCAGTAGGTTTTCATACTTCATTAAAATAGAACATGATCTATGTGTCACAATTTATTTAGCTGATTTCATGTATTTTGAAAAAATTTTCTTTTTCTGACAGTCAGAAACACATTTTTCCTCAAGAGATTAGGAGGGACATGCGACTGCACTAACTGCCTCTGTTTCTCTGTGGTTCTTATATACGGCCAAGCCCTCTCCCAAATCCCAAAGTTGCTATTCTACCCCTTTATCCAGTCTCTCACTTCTTTGCCACCATCCACCCTTCTCTTTCGGCAAATGAATTTATCTCTTACTTTACTGAGAAAACCAAGCGAACAGGTAGGAATTCCCATCCTTGAATCTGTAACCAATTCTGGAGTCTTTCCTGTGCCCCCCACAATTGACTCCCTTTCCTCCAGTTTCATGGGATTCACAACCTACTCTTCAATATTCAGCTATTCAGTTCAGCTCTACCCTTCAACTATTCTTCATCCAATGCCACCACTTTTCTTCACATAGAGTACTTATCTCTGCTGGACGTTCCACCTCTTCCCTCTTTGTGGACTTCTAAACAGTCCGATGCTTTAAGTCCTTCAGTCTAGCATACAGAATTCCAGCAATTCCTTCTCTGACTCTCTTTCTCTGTTTCTTAGGTGTTGACATCCTCCCTCTATCCCAGGATTTTTCTTTTTCTTTTTTATTTTTTTTAAACCTTTATTTTACTTTTAACTTTTACAGAGTTTTGTTGTTTACAGATATGTATGTATGTTCCCAGATTAGTCATAAGTATATCCCCCCTTCCCACCCCTCCTGACCATCAAACAGCACCCCTGAAGGATCCCCTTTTCTCACAGAGCAATGACTACAGCTATTTTTTTCACTTATGATAGTACAGGTCTTCATGCTACTTCCTTTACGCCTCCCACCCTCTGTTCCTTCCCCACAATGTCCATATGTCCACTGTCCATGTCTGTCTTTCCGTCGCTTCACTGCATGTCCCATCATCACCATCCTACTAGATTCCATATATATGTGTTAATATGCTGTATTTGTCCTTCTCTTTCTGACTGACTTCACTTTTTAGGATACGTTCTAGATCCAGCCACCTCATTAGGGCTGATTCTTCTGCATTTCTCTTTACAGCTGTGTAGTATTCCGTTCTATATATGTACCAGAGCTTTTGGATCCATTTGTTTGTCCATGGGCATCTAGGTTCCTTCCATGTTCTAGCTATTGTATAGAGAGCTGCAATGAACATTGGGGTACAGGTGCTTCTTTCAGATTTGATTTCATCAGGATATAAGCCTAAGAGTGGGATTGCTGGGTCGTATGGTGCTTCTATTTTTAGTTTTTTAAGAAATCTCCAAACTGTCTTCCATAGAGGCTGTATCAATTTACATTCCCACCAGCAATGCGGGAGTGTTCTCTTTTCTCAGCAGCCTCTCCAGCATTTATTGTCTGTCAATTTGTGGATGATGGCCATTCTGACGGGTGCGAGGTGATATCTCATTGTCGTTTTGATTTGCATTACTCTAATTATTAGTGAAGTTGAGCATCATTTCATGTGCTTTTGGGCCATCTGTATGTCATCATTGGAGAGGTGTCTGTTTAGGTCCTTTTCCCATTTTTTGATTGGGTTGTTCATTTTTCGGGTGCCGAGTTGTCTGAGTTGCTTGTAGATTTTGGAGATTAATTCTTTGCCTGTTGTTTCATTTGCTATGATTTTCTCCCATTCTGTGGGCTGTCTGTTCAGCTTTTTTGTGATTTCTTTTGCTGTACAAAAGCTTTTAAGTTTCATGAGGTCCCACGTGTTCATTTGTCTTTTTAGTTCTGCTATTCTAGTAGGTGGGTCAGAGAAGATCTTGCTTTGATTGATGTCCTTGAGGGTTTTGCCTATATTCTCCTCTAAGAGTTTGATGGTTTCTGGCCTTACATTTAAATCTTTAATCCATTTTGAGTTGATCTTTGTGCATGGTGTCAGGGAATGTTCCAACTTCATTTTTTTGCATGTAGCTGTCCAATTTTCCCAGCACCACTTGTTGAAGAGGCTGTCTTTGTCCCATTTTATAGTTTCGCCTCCTTTGTCAAAAATAAGGTACCCATAGGTGCGTGGGTTTATTTCTGGGTTCTCAATCTTGTTCCATTGGTTGATATTTCTGCTTTTGTGCCAGTACCATACTGTCTTGATAACTGTTGCTTTGTAGTAGAGTCTGAAATTGGGGAGGCTGATCCCTCCAGCTCCATTCTTCTTCCTCAGGATTGATTTGGCTATTCGAGGTCTTTTGTGTTTCCATATGAACTGTGTTATTCTTTGGTTTAGTTCTGTGAAGAATGTTATTGGAAGTTTGATAGGGATCGCATTGAATCTATAGATGACATTTGGTAGTATGGTCATTTTCACAATATTGATTCTTCTGACCCATGAACATGGAATCTCTCTCCATCTGTTTAAGTCTTCTTTAATGTGTCTCATGAGTGTCTTGTAATTTGCTAAAAATACGGAATGCTTCACGAATTTGTGTGTCATCCTTGCGCAGGGGCCATGCTAATCTTCCCTGTATCGTTCCAATTTTAGTATATGTGCTGCCAAAGCGAGCACAATTTTTCTTTTTAGTATTGTTTTTATCTCATGCTACACTGAGAGATTTCCCCCAGGTAATCTCTTTTGGCTCCCTGAACTTTTCCTGGTCTGAGGAACAGTGTCTGAGGTGAACAGTGTCATTTCCATATCAAACTTCATTTCTAAATTGCATTTTGTCTATGGAACCATCTCAACCTGGTGTTCCACAAACCTCTCCAAACAATATGTACAAAATTGCAGCGATCAAATTCCCCTGACCAAGTCTGCTCCTTCTACCTCCTCCTTTATTATCATGAGTGGCAGAAGTGGTCCCTGGCCACTCAGGCTGAACTGGGAGTCACCTGCCCCCACACTCGCCCATGTATCCAGTCAATGCTTACACTCTGCCTTTCAAGTTCTCAGCTATCACTTTCCCCTCTGTGTCCCCTGCTGCCGGTTGACCCTAATCATTTCTCTTTAAGAGTTTGATGGTTTCTGGCCTTACATTTAAATCTTTAATCCATTTTGAGTTGATCTTTGTGCATGGTGTCAGGGAATGTTCCAACTTCATTTTTTTGCATGTAGCTGTCCAATTTTCCCAGCACCACTTGTTGAAGAGGCTGTCTTTGTCCCATTTTATAGTTTCGCCTCCTTTGTCAAAAATAAGGTACCCATAGGTGCGTGGGTTTATTTCTGGGTTCTCAATCTTGTTCCATTGGTTGATATTTCTGCTTTTGTGCCAGTACCATACTGTCTTGATAACTGTTGCTTTGTAGTAGAGTCTGAAATTGGGGAGGCTGATCCCTCCAGCTCCATTCTTCTTCCTCAGGATTGATTTGGCTATTCGAGGTCTTTTGTGTTTCCATATGAACTGTGTTATTCTTTGGTTTAGTTCTGTGAAGAATGTTATTGGAAGTTTGATAGGGATCGCATTGAATCTATAGATGACATTTGGTAGTATGGTCATTTTCACAATATTGATTCTTCTGACCCATGAACATGGAATCTCTCTCCATCTGTTTAAGTCTTCTTTAATGTGTCTCATGAGTGTCTTGTAATTTGCTAAAAATACGGAATGCTTCACGAATTTGTGTGTCATCCTTGCGCAGGGGCCATGCTAATCTTCCCTGTATCGTTCCAATTTTAGTATATGTGCTGCCAAAGCGAGCACAATTTTTCTTTTTAGTATTGTTTTTATCTCATGCTACACTGAGAGATTTCCCCCAGGTAATCTCTTTTGGCTCCCTGAACTTTTCCTGGTCTGAGGAACAGTGTCTGAGGTGAACAGTGTCATTTCCATATCAAACTTCATTTCTAAATTGCATTTTGTCTATGGAACCATCTCAACCTGGTGTTCCACAAACCTCTCCAAACAATATGTACAAAATTGCAGCGATCAAATTCCCCTGACCAAGTCTGCTCCTTCTACCTCCTCCTTTATTATCATGAGTGGCAGAAGTGGTCCCTGGCCACTCAGGCTGAACTGGGAGTCACCTGCCCCCACACTCGCCCATGTATCCAGTCAATGCTTACACTCTGCCTTTCAAGTTCTCAGCTATCACTTTCCCCTCTGTGTCCCCTGCTGCCGGTTGACCCTAATCATTTCTCTTTGGAACTCCTGGTTGGTCTGCTCTAAACATTTTTCTCTGAACCATGCTTTTTCTGATCTCTGGCTGTCCCACATTCTCCCCACTGTTCTCTCTCCTTAAAACACTGTCTACTCTGATATTGACCTTGTCAAAAATGCCTGAATACAATCATCAACTGAGATCTTCCTTAACAACAACACAAAAAAGTTCTATTTAAACCTCTTTTGTGCTTAAAAGCCTCTAACAAGCCTCCTTGAGATAAAATTCAAACCCCTTAACTGGCATATCCATTCTCTAGACCTTTCTCTCACCAAACTTATGTGCACACTTTGTGTCCTCCTCCCAGAAAACTTTGCACACCTCTTACCTCTGTCATCTACCATGCTACTCCACACTACCATGACCCACAGATTTGCTTAAATTTTTTTCCTACCTTTAATGCTTCTTATATAGTCTCCTCTTTCTCTATCTAGCAAACCCACATTTATTGATCTTTTTAAGACCTGGAAGAAGTAGATCAATTGCCAGATACCTACAATCTATTGAGACCAAATAATAGAGACCCAGAAAATCTGAACAGACCAATAATGAATGAGGAGATTATAATAGAAAACTCTATTTTTTCCAAGTTAAGGCAAAAAATTATTAAAATCTATTTATACAGTGTTTTACATACAAAAAAAAAATTGAGCCCTTAACATTCAGGCAATGCACTCTATTCTCAAAAGTGCTTTGTGAGAAGATAGATTTCTTTGCTTATCCCCTAAAAAGATACTTCTATTTACACTCCTAAAAATGATGCATTTATTACACCATTTTTCACAAGAACAATCCAGTTGAGATCACAACACTTCTGCAGAGAGTGAGGGGATTTTAGCAGAGTATCTTCTCTAGAACACAATGCCTCATCACAGAGGTGTAATGCAAAAGATACATAAAGTGGTAGCTGCATCAGAGAAGTGTATGTGTATCCAGCAGGTGGGCCATGAGGAAAGCCTGAGGTCCAGCAGGGTAGCCCCTAGTTGCTAATCATGGCCAAGTGGGATGCTTGGCCTCTAGGGCTTCTTCCCATTCTTTATCTTCTGAGACGGCCATCATTTCTGGAGATTCAGGCTCCATAACAGCATTGATCGCTTTACCAGATGCTTTACCCAAGTCTCCTGCTGTCATTTCAAACAGAAGCTTGTCAGTTTTCATTTCTGCTACTTCTGGCATTTCTTCTTGATCATCTGTGCCTTCAAAAGTGTCCTCTAACATCTCTCCATGTCCTCAGCTTTCATCATCTCTTTGGACAATGCCTGTATTTGTTAATCTATTTATTTTATCTGTATTCTATAATCTGTTAGTTTGCACTATGTTTATAGAATATTTACCAGACTCTGAATAGCCTCCATCACTGTGTGTTCTTCTGCAGGAACCAATCACTTGCAAGACCATCAGTTTGTTGTTCAATGCACAGAGTTCATGTGATCTTGGGGTATAAAACTTGCTTAAATTTTTTCCTACCTTTAATGCTTCTTATATAGTCTCCTCTTTCTCTATCTAGCAAACCCACATTTATTGATCTTTTTAAGACCTGGAAGAAGTAGATCAATTGCCAGATACCTACAATCTATTGAGACCAAATAATAGAGACCCAGAAAATCTGAACAGACCAATAATGAATGAGGAGATTATAATAGAAAACTCTATTTTTTCCAAGTTAAGGCAAAAAATTATTAAAATCTATTTATACAGTGTTTTACATACAAAAAAAAAATTGAGCCCTTAACATTCAGGCAATGCACTCTATTCTCAAAAGTGCTTTGTGAGAAGATAGATTTCTTTGCTTATCCCCTAAAAAGATACTTCTATTTACACTCCTAAAAATGATGCATTTATTACACCATTTTTCACAAGAACAATCCAGTTGAGATCACAACACTTCTGCAGAGAGTGAGGGGATTTTAGCAGAGTATCTTCTCTAGAACACAATGCCTCATCACAGAGGTGTAATGCAAAAGATACATAAAGTGGTAGCTGCATCAGAGAAGTGTATGTGTATCCAGCAGGTGGGCCATGAGGAAAGCCTGAGGTCCAGCAGGGTAGCCCTAGTTGCTAATCATGGCCAAGTGGGATGCTTGGCCTCTAGGGCTTCTTCCCATTCTTTATCTTCTGAGACGGCCATCATTTCTGGAGATTCAGGCTCCATAACAGCATTGATCGCTTTACCAGATGCTTTACCCAAGTCTCCTGCTGTCATTTCAAACAGAAGCTTGTCAGTTTTCATTTCTGCTACTTCTGGCATTTCTTCTTGATCATCTGTGCCTTCAAAAGTGTCCTCTAACATCTCTCCATGTCCTCAGCTTTCATCATCTCTTTGGACAATGCCTGTATTTGTTAATCTATTTATTTTATCTGTATTCTATAATCTGTTAGTTTGCACTATGTTTATAGAATATTTACCAGACTCTGAATAGCCTCCATCACTGTGTGTTCTTCTGCAGGAACCAATCACTTGCAAGACCATCAGTTTGTTGTTCATCCTTATGAGCACAGAGTTCATGTGATCTTGGGGTGTATAAAACTTGCTCATAACTTTCTTGAACCCGAACACCTCCTTGGACAGAACGACATAGATATCCTTCTGACCCTTCTTAGCAGCATCTTTCACAAATAGTCTCATTTTTTTTCTGCTTTTCCTTAGATGTTTCATACTTGCCTCTGGGCAACTCTGATTTCCTCTCTTAACAAATGGAAAATGAAAAATTAGTTACATATCTATATATTAACAACAAACTAAAAAGAAATAAGAAAAACACCCCACTTATAATAGTATCAAAAAGGATAAAAAATGCTCAGAAATAATTTAACTGAAGAGGTGAAAGATCTGTACACTGAGAAGTGTAAAACATTGATGTAAGAAGTTGAAGAAAAAAATTAAAAGATATTTCATGTGTATGAACTGAAAATTAATTTCGATAAAAATGTTCATGCTACTGAAAGTAAACTATAGATTTAATACAATCTGTACCAAGATTTTAATGTCTTTTAAATATTAAAAAAAAAAAAAAAACCTGGAACTTTTTACAATAGAAATAAAAACCCTGGCGGAGGTGGAGCTAAGATCGCGGCGTAGAAGGACGTGCACTCATCTCTCCGGCCAAATCGCCTGAATTGCAACGAGTTCCTGGGAAACCATCGACGAAAGGAGGTTGGATCTGATCACAGAGAGGATACCCCACATTGAAGAACAAAGGAGAAGCTGCATCAAGACGGTAGGAGGGGCGCAATCGCACTTTTAAAAGTCAAACCTCATACCCGCCAGAGAGGCTGGGCGGGCCAAAGGCGCAAAGCCTGTTGCAGATCAAAACCCGGGAAAGGAGCAGTGACACCCACAAGGGACTGAGCCAGACCTGCTTTGGAGGGTCCAGGTGCCCCCTTGAGCTAGAAGTGCCCTTGAGCAGGCCTCGGAAGGGCGGCACTCAGTTCCCTTTGGAGGAGGTTACCATTAACCCGATCACAGAGTCGCCGAGGAGGACTGGAAAGTCTCTGCGCACTGTGATCCGGGAGAGAGGATCCGATGAGATGAGCAGACTCACTGTGTGTTCTTCTGCAGGAACCAATCACTTGCAAGACCATCAGTTTGTTGTTCATCCTTATGAGCACAGAGTTCATGTGATCTTGGGGTGTATAAAACTTGCTCATAACTTTCTTGAACCCGAACACCTCCTTGGACAGAACGACATAGATATCCTTCTGACCCTTCTTAGCAGCATCTTTCACAAATAGTCTCATTTTTTTTCTGCTTTTCCTTAGATGTTTCATACTTGCCTCTGGGCAACTCTGATTTCCTCTCTTAACAAATGCAACATGCAAAATTAGTTACATTTCTATATATTAACAACAAACTAAAAAGAAATAAGAAAAACACCCCACTTATAATAGTATCAAAAAGGATAAAAAATGCTCAGAAATAATTTAACTGAAGAGGTGAAAGATCTGTACACTGAGAAGTGTAAAACATTGATGTAAGAAGTTGAAGAAAAAAATTAAAAGATATTTCATGTGTATGAACTGAAAATTAATTTCGATAAAAATGTTCATGCTACTGAAAGTAAACTATAGATTTAATACAATCTGTACCAAGATTTTAATGTCTTTTAAATATTAAAAAAAAAAAAAAAACCTGGAACTTTTTACAATAGAAATAAAAACCCTGGCGGAGGTGGAGCTAAGATCGCGGCGTAGAAGGACGTGCACTCATCTCTCCGGCCAAATCGCCTGAATTGCAACGAGTTCCTGGGAAACCATCGACGAAAGGAGGTTGGATCTGATCACAGAGAGGATACCCCACATTGAAGAACAAAGGAGAAGCTGCATCAAGACGGTAGGAGGGGCGCAATCGCACTTTTAAAAGTCAAACCTCATACCCGCCAGAGAGGCTGGGCGGGCCAAAGGCGCAAAGCCTGTTGCAGATCAAAACCCGGGAAAGGAGCAGTGACACCCACAAGGGACTGAGCCAGACCTGCTTTGGAGGGTCCAGGTGCCCCCTTGAGCTAGAAGTGCCCTTGAGCAGGCCTCGGAAGGGCGGCACTCAGTTCCCTTTGGAGGAGGTTACCATTAACCCGATCACAGAGTCGCCGAGGAGGACTGGAAAGTCTCTGCGCACTGTGATCCGGGAGAGAGGAATAGCGATCCCGCATGAGACTGAGCCAGACTCACCTCTGAGTAACCTGACGTCTCCCGCGGTGGCGGGGGTCGATGGTGGCCTGCAGCAGGGTCGGGGTCACTGCGGAAGTGCTTCCCATAGAGCGTGTGGGAATAAATCCTCTGTGAGACAGACGCCATTTTCCCTACTGTAGTTTGGCTGCTGGTCAAACTGCAGGGCTGCTGGTCCAGCTACAAGGAGGGAATTTAGCTCCACCCAGCAAGAAAAGGGATTTGGATTAAGAAACTCCCAGGGCCAGCCTGGGCGGGCCTTTTAGTTCTAGAATAGGCCGAAACAAACAAGCAGTCAAAGAGGTCTTCAGATCCAACCACTGCCAGAGGCAAGAAAAAGACTGATTATTCCTGAATAGTCAGCAAGAGACAGAAGAACATAAACACTATTTTCCTGTTTTGTCTGAAGCTGGAGTTACTGCTGGACTTTAAAATTTCATTTTTTGTATTGTATTACTTTGTTTCAATTTTTTTTTCTCTTTTTTCCAAACCCACTCAGTGCCCCCCCTGCTTTTTTTGTTGTTTTTTTGGGGGTGTGTGTGTGCGGTGTGTGTGTGAGTGGGCGTGTTCATTTCCTTCACTGAATTCTATTGAAGCTACTAATCTTACCAGTAAGACTGAATATATTCAAGTTTACATTTTTTTTTTTCTTTTTCCTTTAAAACCACACATTTTATTTTGGTATAAACTTCTGGTTCCCCATTGGCCTTTTAAGGTTCTGTGGGGGTTTTGTTTGTTTTTATTATTTTTGCTCTGTTTTTCTATATTTTTCTATATACTTAGCTCTTTTAATTTTTAAAAAATTTTCATTTGCTACCCCTAAATCTTTGCTTTCTGAAGCTTTTATCTCTTACATACAACTTTATCGTTGCAGATCAAAACCCGGGAAAGGAGCAGTGACACCCACAAGGGACTGAGCCAGACCTGCTTTGGAGGGTCCAGGTGCCCCCTTGAGCTAGAAGTGCCCTTGAGCAGGCCTCGGAAGGGCGGCACTCAGTTCCCTTTGGAGGAGGTTACCATTAACCCGATCACAGAGTCGCCGAGGAGGACTGGAAAGTCTCTGCGCACTGTGATCCGGGAGAGAGGAATAGCGATCCCGCATGAGACTGAGCCAGACTCACCTCTGAGTAACCTGACGTCTCCCGCGGTGGCGGGGGTCGATGGTGGCCTGCAGCAGGGTCGGGGTCACTGCGGAAGTGCTTCCCATAGAGCGTGTGGGAATAAATCCTCTGTGAGACAGACGCCATTTTCCCTACTGTAGTCTGGCTGCTGGTCAAACTGCAGGGCTGCTGGTCAAGCTACAGGGAGGGAATTTAGCTCCACCCAGCAAGAAAAGGGATTTGGATTAAGAAACTCCCAGGGCCAGCCTGGGCGGGCCTTTTAGTTCTAGAATAGGCCGAAACAAACAAGCAGTCAAAGAGGTCTTCAGATCCAACCACTGCCAGAGGCAAGAAAAAGACTGATTATTCCTGAATAGTCAGCAAGAGACAGAAGAACATAAACACTATTTTCCTGTTTTGTCTGAAGCTGGAGTTACTGCTGGACTTTAAAATTTCATTTTTTGTATTGTATTACTTTGTTTCAATTTTTTTTTCTCTTTTTTCCAAACCCACTCAGTGCCCCCCCTGCTTTTTTTGTTGTTTTTTTGGGGGTGTGTGTGTGCGGTGTGTGTGTGAGTGGGCGTGTTCATTTCCTTCACTGAATTCTATTGAAGCTACTAATCTTACCAGTAAGACTGAATATATTCAAGTTTACATTTTTTTTTTTCTTTTTCCTTTAAAACCACACATTTTATTTTGGTATAAACTTCTGGTTCCCCATTGGCCTTTTAAGGTTCTGTGGGGGTTTTGTTTGTTTTTATTATTTTTGCTCTGTTTTTCTATATTTTTCTATATACTTAGCTCTTTTAATTTTTAAAAAATTTTCATTTGTACTACTACTTCCTCTATAATTCTTTGCTTTCTCTGAAGCTCCTTTCTTATAGCACTAAACTCTAATACATACAAATCTTTATCTCCCTATGTTTAACTTTGCAATATTATTCTATATTTCTCTTCTATCCTCCCTTTCTCTTTTTCCCTTTCCTCACCATATTTCTTAGTCTGTTCTGTCCTCATTGCCTTATCCCCAACGGGGACCCTGCTCTAGCATTATTCTCCAATTGGTGCTCTACTTATTTTGGTTATTAACTGGTGGATATCATTCTTGGTTTTCTCTATTTGCCATGCTAACGTATTGTACTTTATTTTTTGTTGGAATGCTTGGGTTATGTTACAGCTGTATATGTTTATGTGTATAATTCAATATGCTAGATAGTATTTGCATAATTTTTAAATTGCCATTTGTCAAAGGTATACCTTCTGTTTCTCATTTGCATATATATGTTTTAATATCATTTAATGCCATAACAAACCAGCCGTGAAATCTTCATTCCCTGGTCAAGCAACAAGCCCCAGGGCTTTAGGGAGGGAGCACTGACTCCAAAACTCTACAATACTAGAGAATGCCTAACACTAGAGAGCACTATATGAGTGAGAACGCCAACAAAGGTAATCACTTATATGCAAGTCCTGACATCACCCAACCACCAGCATCACCCAGAATAAGAAGCCCCATCCAAACAACAAACACCAACAGATGTAACTCAAAGTCTGGGAAAAGGAAATCCCAAGCAGATCAGTTAAAAAATTAATAATAACAATGAAATGGCAGAGAAATACCACACAAGCGAAGGAACAATCCACAAACACACAAGATCAAATCAATGAAGAGAATTTGGACAAACTTTCTGAAAGTGATTTCAGAAGAGTGATAGTAAAGATGATCAAAGACACTGAAAACAGAACCCAGAAATAAACCCACGCACCTATGGGTACCTTATTTTTGACAAAGGAGGCGAACATATAAAATGGGACAAAGACAGCCTCTTCAACAATTGGTGCTGGGAAAATTGGACAGCTACATGCAAAAAAATGAAGTTGGAACATTCCCTGACACCATGCACAAAGATCAACTCAAAATGGATTAAAGACCTAAATGTAAGACCAGCTTCCTCTATAATTCTTTGCTTTCTCTGAAGCTCCTTTCTTATAGCACTAAACTCTAATACATACAAATCTTTATCTCCCTATGTTTAACTTTGCAATATTATTCTATATTTCTCTTCTATCCTCCCTTTCTCTTTTTCCCTTTCCTCACCATATTTCTTAGTCTGTTCTGTCCTCATTGCCTTATCCCCAACGGGGACCCTGCTCTAGCATTATTCTCCAATTGGTGCTCTACTTATTTTGGTTATTAACTGGTGGATATCATTCTTGGTTTTCTCTATTTGCCATGCTAACGTATTGTACTTTATTTTTTGTTGGAATGCTTGGGTTATGTTACAGCTGTATATGTTTATGTGTATAATTCAATATGCTAGATAGTATTTGCATAATTTTTAAATTGCCATTTGTCAAAGGTATACCTTCTGTTTCTCATTTGCATATATATGTTTTAATATCATTTAATGCCATAACAAACCAGCCGTGAAATCTTCATTCCCTGGTCAAGCAACAAGCCCCAGGGCTTTAGGGAGGGAGCACTGACTCCAAAACTCTACAATACTAGAGAATGCCTAACACTAGAGAGCACTATATGAGTGAGAACGCCAACAAAGGTAATCACTTATATGCAAGTCCTGACATCACCCAACCACCAGCATCACCCAGAATAAGAAGCCCCATCCAAACAACAAACACCAACAGATGTAACTCAAAGTCTGGGAAAAGGAAATCCCAAGCAGATCAGTTAAAAAATTAATAATAACAATGAAATGGCAGAGAAATACCACACAAGCGAAGGAACAATCCACAAACACACAAGATCAAATCAATGAAGAGAATTTGGACAAACTTTCTGAAAGTGATTTCAGAAGAGTGATAGTAAAGATGATCAAAGACACTGAAAACAGAACCCAGAAATAAACCCACGCACCTATGGGTACCTTATTTTTGACAAAGGAGGCGAACATATAAAATGGGACAAAGACAGCCTCTTCAACAATTGGTGCTGGGAAAATTGGACAGCTACATGCAAAAAAATGAAGTTGGAACATTCCCTGACACCATGCACAAAGATCAACTCAAAATGGATTAAAGACCTAAATGTAAGACCAGAAACCATCAAACTCTTAGAGGAGAATATAGGCAAAACCCTCAAGGACATCAATCAAAGCAAGATCTTCTCTGACCCACCTACTAGAATAGCAGAACTAAAAAGACAAATGAACACGTGGGACCTCATGAAACTTAAAAGCTTTTGTACAGCAAAAGAAATCACAAAAAAGCTGAACAGACAGCCCACAGAATGGGAGAAAATCATAGCAAATGAAACAACAGGCAAAGAATTAATCTCCAAAATCTACAAGCAATTCAGACAACTTGGCACCCGAAAAATGAACAACCCAATCAAAAAATGGGAAAAGGACCTAAACAAACACCTCTCCAACGATGACATACAGTTGGCCCAAAAGCACATGAAACAATGCTCAACTTCACTAATAATTAGAGTAATGCAAATCAAAACGACAATGAGATATCACCTCACACCCATCAGAATGGCCATCTTCCACAAATCGACAGACAATAAATGCTGGAGAGGCTGCTGAGAAAAGAGAACACTCCCGCATTGCTGGTGGGAATGTAAACTGATACAGCTTCTATGGAAGACAGTTTGGAGATTTCTTAAAAAACTAAAAATAGAAGCACCATACGACCCAGCAATCCCACTCTTAGGCTTATACCCTGATGAAATCAAATCTGAAAGAAGCACCTGTACCCCAATGTTCATTGCAGCTCTCTATACAATAGCTAGAACATGGAAGCAACCTAGATGCCCATCGACGAACGAATGGATCCAAAAGCCCTGGTACATATATACAATGGAATACTACACAGCTGTAACGAGAAATGCAGAAGAATCAGCCCTAATGAGGTGGCTGGATCTAGAACGTATCCTAAAAAGTGAAGTCAGTCAGAAAGAGAAGGACAAATACAGTATATTAACACATATATATGGAATCTAGTAGGATGGTGATGATGGCACATGCAGTGAAGCGACAGAAAGACAGACATGGACAGTGGACATATGGACATTGTGGGAAAGGAACAGAGGGTGGGAGGCGTAAAGGAAGTGGCATGAAGGCCTGTACTATCATAATTGAAGAAAATAGCTCTAGTCATTGCTCTGTGAGAAAAGGGAATACTTCAGGGGTGCTGTGTGATGATTGGGAGGGGTGGGAAGGGAAGGATATACATATGACTAATCTGGGAACATACATATCTGTAAACAACAAACCTCTGTAAAAGTTAAAAGCAAAATAAAGGTTTTAAAAAAAAAAAGAAATAAAAACTCTGAAATTTGTCTTTTGAAAAATAGAAAACTCTGAAGTTTGGAACCACATGAGAGACTGCACAACCAAAGCAATCTTAAGAAAGAAGAACAAAAGCTGGATGCATCACACTTACTGGTTTCAAACTATTTTACAAGCTTATAGTAATCAAAATAATATGGTGCTGGCATAAAATCAGACATATTGACCAATGGAACAGAACTGAGAACCCCCAAATAAACTCATGTATGTATGGTCAGCAAGTACTTCTCAAGGGAGCCAAGAATACTCAGAGGGTTAGATGTTCTTTTCAGTAATGAAACTGAACCTCTATCTTACACTTCTGACAAAGATTAACTTGAAATGGACTATGATTTAACTGTAATACCATAAACTACAAGAGTCCTAGATGAAACCATGGAACCAGGGGGCGCTAAGCTCTTTGGAACTGGTCTTGACAATACTTTTTTTTTTTTTTTTGGACTTGAGGCTTAAAGCACAAGCAACAAAAGCAAAAATAAACAAATGGGAATACATCCAAATAAAATGCCTCTACATAGCAAAAGAATTAATAAGATGAAAAGGCAGCCTACAGAATGGGGAGAAATATTTGTAAGCTATACATCTAATAAGGTGTTAATATCCAAAATATAGTAAAAGTTCATAAAACTTAAAAAAAAAAAGCCAACCCAAAACCAAAATCAAAACCCCAAGTAGCCCAATTAAATATAGGCAAGGACCTGAAAATAAATTTTCCCAAAGAAGACATACAAATGGTCAACAGGTACATAGAACGGTATACAGCATCACTAATCATCAGGGAAATGCAAACCAAATCCACAATGAGATGTCACCTCACACCTGCTAGGATGGCTGTCATCAAAAATACAAGATATAAAGCAGGCAAGGATGTGGAGGAAAGGGAACCCTTGTATGCTGTTGGATGGACTGTCGATTGGTGCGACCACTGTATAAAAGAGTACACCGTTTCCTCAAAAAATTAAAAATAGAACTACCATATAATCCAGCAATTCCACTGTTGGGCATATATCCAAAGGAAACGAAATCACTATCCCAAAGAGATATGTATACTCCATGTTCAAAACAGCATTATTTACAATAGCCAAGGTATGGAAACAACCTAAGTTGTTTGTGAATGGATGAGTGGATAAAAAATGTGATATAGAAAAAAAGATACAGATATACATATATATATGTAATGGAATATTACTCAACTATAAAAAGAAGGAAATCTTGACATTTGGGACAACATGGATGAACCCTGAGGGTATTATGTTGAGTGAAATAGGTTACACAAAGATAAATACTATTAATGTATGATCTCACTTATATATGAAATTGAAAAAGCAAACTCACAGACACAGAGTAGACTGGTAAGTTGCCCAGGGGTTATGGGGAGTGGGCTGGGCTGAATGAAGGTGGCCAAAGGGTACTAACTTCTAGTATTGAAGTGAATGACTTCTGGGGATGTAATGTACAGGAGGGTGACAATTTTTTAACAGTACTGTTGTAGACATGAAAGTTGATAAGAGTAAATCTTTAAAATTACACACACACACACACACACAAAAGGTGATGGATGTGAGGTGATGGATATGTTGGCTAACCTTATTTTTGTAATCATGCTGAAATATTTCAAAAATCATCATAGTTTCACCTTAAACTTACACATTAGTTATATCATGACAAACATGTTAAAAATTCAAGCAAATGTGAACAAGGGAAAAAAGAGAAATACTAAGGCAAGAAAGCAGGAGACAGTTCCATATAAGTCTATACAATTCCCAAGACAAGGGACAGAAAACAAAGAACTTCCCCTTCCTCTCCTCCACCTCAACGCAGATGAAATATTATAATTTATCTCCTCTAGGAGACCAGACAATTGCTGCCTCCAGCAGGAACTGGATTCCCCACTAATCTCTGAGACGATGCATTTTTGTAACTATTCTGAACAAATCACTGAATGAATTTCCTTTTTATTTCCTTATGAGAAAACTGAATTCCTAATATTACCAAAATGTTATCCCTCACTGGAGAATTCCCCTAATTCTAGTATTTGGGTTTATATGACTCCAGAGTTAGTTTTAGGAGGAGACACGTAAACAAAGGAAACGTTAAAAAAAAAGAACTACCATATAATCCAGCAATTCCACTGTTGGGCATATATCCAAAGGAAACGAAATCACTATCCCAAAGAGATATGTATACTCCATGTTCAAAACAGCATTATTTACAATAGCCAAGGTATGGAAACAACCTAAGTTGTTTGTGAATGGATGAGTGGATAAAAAATGTGATATAGAAAAAAAGATACAGATATACATATATATATGTAATGGAATATTACTCAACTATAAAAAGAAGGAAATCTTGACATTTGGGACAACATGGATGAACCCTGAGGGTATTATGTTGAGTGAAATAGGTTACACAAAGATAAATACTATTAATGTATGATCTCACTTATATATGAAATTGAAAAAGCAAACTCACAGACACAGAGTAGACTGGTAAGTTGCCCAGGGGTTATGGGGAGTGGGCTGGGCTGAATGAAGGTGGCCAAAGGGTACTAACTTCTAGTATTGAAGTGAATGACTTCTGGGGATGTAATGTACAGGAGGGTGACAATTTTTTAACAGTACTGTTGTAGACATGAAAGTTGATAAGAGTAAATCTTTAAAATTACACACACACACACACACAAAAGGTGATGGATGTGAGGTGATGGATATGTTGGCTAACCTTATTTTTGTAATCATGCTGAAATATTTCAAAAATCATCATAGTTTCACCTTAAACTTACACATTAGTTATATCATGACAAACATGTTAAAAATTCAAGCAAATGTGAACAAGGGAAAAAAGAGAAATACTAAGGCAAGAAAGCAGGAGACAGTTCCATATAAGTCTATACATTTTCCAAGACAAGGGGACAGAAAACAAAGAACTTCCCCTTCCTCTCCTCCACCTCAACGCAGATGAAATATTATAATTTATCTCCTCTAGGAGACCAGACAATTGCTGCCTCCAGCAGGAACTGGATTCCCCACTAATCTCTGAGACGATGCATTTTTGTAACTATTCTGAACAAATCACTGAATGAATTTCCTTTTTATTTCCTTATGAGAAAACTGAATTCCTAATATTACCAAAATGTTATCCCTCACTGGAGAATTCCCCTAATTCTAGTATTTGGGTTTATATGACTCCAGAGTTAGTTTTAGGAGGAGACACGTAAACATTCGAAAGTTGGTCTAAGTGGTCTTGTTCTCTATAGGCCAAAATAAGCCCCTCCCCACTTCATTCTTTACATTCTTCCTCTTATCTTCTACTTATCCTCTGCTTTCATAGTGCTGCTTTCCCAAACCACACTTTTCATCTTCAAAAATGTTTACAGACTTTTCGAAGATGAATGTTGGCCCCCTAAATACAAACCCTGGGACTCAGATGCCTCATTGGGGGTTAACTTCTCAGCACCATATGAAAAGAGAAAGTTGTACAAACAGCCTTTGACTTTGCAGTCTTACCTGAGCACGTGTAACAGGAGATAGAGCTTGCAGATATTTAAGGCACCTCATGCCTTAGCACCTCGACCCCCGTCTTAGCCTGCTGGCTGCCACAACCAAATACCATGGACTGTGTGGCTTAAACAACAGAAGTTTATATTCTCAGAGGTCTGGAGATCGGGTAGTTCAAGGTCAAGGTGCTGGATTCTGCTGAGCTCTCTCCTGGCTTGTAGATGGCTGCTTTCGTGCTGTGTTGTCACCGGAGAAGAAAGAAAGATCTAGTTCTCTGGTATGGTCTTATTAGGACACTAATCCTCTTGGATGGATCAGGGCTCCATCCACCCTTATGACTTTACTTAACATACGTTACTTCCTCATTCCAAATATTGTCACGTTGGGGATTCACATAGGGCTTCAACAGATGACTTTGAGGGTGGACAGGATTCTGTCTATAGCACCACCCCAATACCATAACGTGAAAACAAAAATGAACATAGGGGGTCTATACATTTTCCAAGACAAGGGACAGAAAACAAAGAACTTCCTTCCTCTCCTCCACCTCAACGCAGATGAAATATTATAATTTATCTCCTCTAGGAGACCAGACAATTGCTGCCTCCAGCAGGAACTGGATTCCCCACTAATCTCTGAGACGATGCATTTTTGTAACTATTCTGAACAAATCACTGAATGAATTTCCTTTTTATTTCCTTATGAGAAAACTGAATTCCTAATATTACCAAAATGTTATCCCTCACTGGAGAATTCCCCTAATTCTAGTATTTGGGTTTATATGACTCCAGAGTTAGTTTTAGGAGGAGACACGTAAACATTCGAAAGTTGGTCTAAGTGGTCTTGTTCTCTATAGGCCAAAATAAGCCCCTCCCCACTTCATTCTTTACATTCTTCCTCTTATCTTCTACTTATCCTCTGCTTTCATAGTGCTGCTTTCCCAAACCACACTTTTCATCTTCAAAAATGTTTACAGACTTTTCGAAGATGAATGTTGGCCCCCTAAATACAAACCCTGGGACTCAGATGCCTCATTGGGGGTTAACTTCTCAGCACCATATGAAAAGAGAAAGTTGTACAAACAGCCTTTGACTTTGCAGTCTTACCTGAGCACGTGTAACAGGAGATAGAGCTTGCAGATATTTAAGGCACCTCATGCCTTAGCACCTCGACCCCCGTCTTAGCCTGCTGGCTGCCACAACCAAATACCATGGACTGTGTGGCTTAAACAACAGAAGTTTATATTCTCAGAGGTCTGGAGATCGGGTAGTTCAAGGTCAAGGTGCTGGATTCTGCTGAGCTCTCTCCTGGCTTGTAGATGGCTGCTTTCGTGCTGTGTTGTCACCGGAGAAGAAAGAAAGATCTAGTTCTCTGGTATGGTCTTATTAGGACACTAATCCTCTTGGATGGATCAGGGCTCCATCCACCCTTATGACTTTACTTAACATACGTTACTTCCTCATTCCAAATATTGTCACGTTGGGGGATTCACATAGGGCTTCAACAGATGACTTTGAGGGTGGACAGGATTCTGTCTATAGCACCACCCCCAATACCATAACGTGAAAACAGACAGAAAGTCACAATAAATATCCATTTTTAAGTCCATTACTCACTAGAAGAAATTAGCTATGAAAAATAATTGGCAAGTTGTATCTTCCACCACTGGGTGGAAAGCCACTGGGCTTTCCTGGTGACTCAGTGGTAAAGAATCTGCCTGCAATGCAGGAGACCTGGGTTCAGTCCCTCAGTTTGGAAGATCCCCTGGAGGAGGGCATGGCAACCCACTCCAGTGTTCTTACCTGGAGAACTCCACGGGCAGAGGAGCCTGGCGGGCTACCATCCCTGGGGTCGCAGAGTCGGATATGACTGAAGCCACTCGGTGGCAGCAACAGCAGCTGCATCTTCCGCCACTATTCTTTCTGCTACTCGGCAGGTTGAAATCATTTTTCTTGTTTCAAAGTACTTTGGGAGAGTTCTTCTGCTATGTCAAATCTAATGCTTAGAATGGTTTTGTAACTGAACTTAAGGTGGTAATCACTTTGGGGTGCATATAGATGTCAGATTTTAATGCTGTAAACCTGAAACATATAATAAAGTGTTTTTAAATGAAAAAAGGAAAGATTTCATATAATCCCATAACAACCCTTTTCACCCCCCCTATGTTCCCCTTCCCCCTTTCTTCTCCCCTCTGGTAACCACTGGTTTGTTCTCTATTATCTGTTAGTCTGCTTCTTTTTTTGGTTCTATTCGCTAGTTTGTTGTATTTTTTAGATTCCACATATAAACGACGCCATACGGTGTTTGTCTTTCTCTGTCTGATTTGGTAGCTTCTTATTTAAAAAACACTGGGACTCTTGGCCAGAGAATTTTGTTGAACATGTTCTGACGAAGCCTTTATAAGCAGTTACCCTTCCTTCCCGCTGAAGCAAGCCTTCCTCATCTGCCGTGTTCTGTAGATTCACAGAGCACTTCAATATCAGTTATTTCATTTCATCTTCACACCACCAAGCAAGATGTATCAGTAATAATGATAATATTAATAATAAAAATTGTTCTTGAAGGCTTACTTGGTGCCCATTACTACACCAAATGCTAAACTATAACTCAAATTATTTCTGTTGAAAGATGAGGAAACCAAAGCTCAGAAAATGTAAGTAACTTGTCCTCATTTTACAGATCCAGAACCAAGCTCTTTAAAGCCATTTCTAAGGCTCCATGCTGTTTCTCAGCATCTCCAAGTCACCCAGGGGGTCCGAGATCATTTTGGTGCTTCTCTAGGGGCTCACTGTCCCAGCTCAGAAGAGATCAGTGGCAGGGTATTCAACTAGGCCTACAAGCCATGGTTTGTGCACCCACACAAAGATATCTCATAAGTGAAGGCCAAGGGGCCGTTCCCAGTTGGAAACGACCAATGGGGATCTTTTGCCTCTGAGGCAAGAGCTCCCATCTACAGCTAGTAGTGCCAGTTCCACGGCATGCTGTCTGCATAACGCGAACCATGGCATTTGGCAATGGCTCGTATATTTGGTACCCTCCTCCTGGACCCACGAGATAACATAACCAAATGTTTTCTGAGTCTGTAAGAAATGAAGGTTCTGCAGGTAGGAAGAAACGCAAACAGCATCACTACAGGGGGGCTGGCTTCATCCAATCCCCAGGGCAAAATGTCTCACTCCCTGCTGATCCTTCAAAAGGTTAAATGTGAGCAAGGACCCAGATAAATGGTCACAATGCAAACAAAGTCATGTAAATAAATGCATCTCTGATCGACACAGGCTGGTGATGCCAAATATACCATCTGCACCATTTCTCATGATGAGGTTTATTTTTTTTTTCCTGTATGTCCCAAGCAGTGAGAAGATGACCATGTTTATGCAGACCAAGGCATGCCTCATTTGACACTCTTGGAAATTTTTAAAAATTTTCAGATCCACAGGGAATCAGTAGGATTTTTCTAGGTAAGCTGGAAGTTGGAACAAAGAAATCTCACTAGAAAGTAATAGGGCAGATGTCCAGAGCCTGAGAAACACTTGTCATCTACTGTGACTTCTAGGGGGCTACAGTTACATCTACCATTTAAGACTCTGAACCTTGACCAAGTTCGCTCCTTCCCTTAACAAAAGCATTGCTATTGTTGTTTAGTTGCTAAGTTGCGTCCAACTCTTTTGCGACCCCATGGACTATAGCCTGCCAGGTTCCTCTGTCTATGGGATTTCCCAGGCAAGAGTACTGGAGCAGGTTGCCATTCCCTTCTTCAGGGAATCTTCCTGACCCAGGGATTGAACCTGAGTCCCTGCATTGGCAGGTGGTTTCTTTACCATTGAGCCACCAGATAAGCCCCAACAAAGGCATATTAGCATCTTATTATGTTGAGAGCAGGTGCTGTGGATGCACGAGTAAACAAAGTATGGTACTTGCCTTGGAGGGACAGTCCTTGTGCTCTGAAGATTTGGTTGGTATGATTTATGGATAATTTCTTAAAAAATAAAAATAAGGATTCTCTCATCAGGGGGCTTCCCTGGTGATCCAGTGATTAAGAAGAATCTGTCTTCCAATGAAGGGGGGACACAGGTTTGATTCCTGGTCTGAGAAGATGCCACATGCTGAGGAGCAACTAAGCCCTTGCACCAAAACTACTGAGTACTCTAAAGCCGCCGAGCTCCAACTACTGAAGTCCACGCACGTAGAGCCAGTGTTCTGCAACAAACGAAGAAATGAGAAGCAAGCACACCACAGCAAAGAGTGGCCCTCACTCTCTGTGACTAGAGAGAGCCTGAGTAACAGCAATGAAGACCCACCACAGCCAAAAATAAATAAATCTATAACCTTATAGTCAGAAACACATGAAGAGCTTCTTTTACTTTTTAAAAAAATTTCAGCCACTTTTATTGGTCTTTCATTTTTATTTATTTTCATCCATCTTTGTTCTTTGGCCTGTGTGGGCCTCCCATTGCAGTGGCCTCTATTGTCACAGAGTACCGGCTCTCGGCACGTGTGCTCCAGAGCGCTGGCTCATAATTGGACACACCAGTCCAGCCATTCCTTGGCATGTGGGATCTTTCCGGGCCAGGGATTGAACCGGCGCCCCTTGCACTGCAAGGCGGACTCTTTACCGACTGGGTCACCAGGGAAGCTCACAAATGACCACATTTTATTCCTTCAATTACTAAAATAGGCCTCGGATGTCTGGATTATTTAAAAAAGAAAACTTAAAATTGAAACTTCTAGGTCAAAGGTCAGCAAATATTTTTGCAAGAACTAAATAATAGTATTTTCATTTTTGTGGCTCATACAGTTTTTGTTGCTCTTATTCCCCCCTTGCCATTGTAGCCTGGAAGCACCTCTAGACAATGTGAGACTACGAGGGTATGGCTGTGTTCCGACAGAACCTTATTATTACAGATACAGGTAGCATGCTGGATTCAGCCAGTGGGCTCTAGTTTTCCACTTCTTGTTCTAGATGACTCTTCTGAGCAATAGTCTTATATCTGCTTATGTAAAAAATTTGTGACTTCGGAGGGTGTATGATAGTCACCACCATCGATTTTCAATGAAGTAATGACTGTTTCCCGTCTACATCATATCACAGAAAGCTACATTTTGACATTTCTTCAATGCAGTGTATGTAGTTTTACTTAATCTGTATTTAAGTGCCATTCTCCATGGGCAGATAGGTTTGATTCCTGGTCTGAGAAGATGCCACATGCTGAGGAGCAACTAAGCCCTTGCACCAAAACTACTGAGTACTCTAAAGCCGCCGAGCTCCAACTACTGAAGTCCACGCACGTAGAGCCAGTGTTCTGCAACAAACGAAGAAATGAGAAGCAAGCACACCACAGCAAAGAGTGGCCCTCACTCTCTGTGACTAGAGAGAGCCTGAGTAACAGCAATGAAGACCCACCACAGCCAAAAATAAATAAATCTATAACCTTATAGTCAGAAACACATGAAGAGCTTCTTTTACTTTTTAAAAAAATTTCAGCCACTTTTATTGGTCTTTCATTTTTATTTATTTTCATCCATCTTTGTTCTTTGGCCTGTGTGGGCCTCCCATTGCAGTGGCCTCTATTGTCACAGAGTACCGGCTCTCGGCACGTGTGCTCCAGAGCGCTGGCTCATAATTGGACACACCAGTCCAGCCATTCCTTGGCATGTGGGATCTTTCCGGGCCAGGGATTGAACCGGCGCCCCTTGCACTGCAAGGCGGACTCTTTACCGACTGGGTCACCAGGGAAGCTCACAAATGACCACATTTTATTCCTTCAATTACTAAAATAGGCCTCGGATGTCTGGATTATTTAAAAAAGAAAACTTAAAATTGAAACTTCTAGGTCAAAGGTCAGCAAATATTTTTGCAAGAACTAAATAATAGTATTTTCATTTTTGTGGCTCATACAGTTTTTGTTGCTCTTATTCCCCCCTTGCCATTGTAGCCTGGAAGCACCTCTAGACAATGTGAGACTACGAGGGTATGGCTGTGTTCCGACAGAACCTTATTATTACAGATACAGGTAGCATGCTGGATTCAGCCAGTGGGCTCTAGTTTTCCACTTCTTGTTCTAGATGACTCTTCTGAGCAATAGTCTTATATCTGCTTATGTAAAAAATTTGTGACTTCGGAGGGTGTATGATAGTCACCACCATCGATTTTCAATGAAGTAATGACTTTTTCCCATCTACATCATAGCACAGAAAACTACATTTTTGACATTTCTTCAATGCAGTGTATGTAGGTATATTTTGATCACTTTCAGAGATCTGTATTTAAGTGCCATTCTCCCTGGAGATAGGGAGTTTTGCTAGATATACAGTTTAAATTAAAAAATCAATCTATTTACATTCTAAATTTTTCCAAGATCAGAAAAAATAGATGTTTTTTTGTAATTATTAGGTATATCAATGCATCTTATAGTCCAGAATAGAAAAAAATGTATATCTCCTGGAAGAAATTTCTTAAATTTGAAGAATAGGTCTAAGCTCTTATATATTTGTATATATGATAGTCAAGGAAAACAAACCAACTTTTAAGTATAAGCTCTTTGTTGTTCCTTCACTTCTAAGATATTAAAATAATCTTAATGATTACTAAAGGGCAAATTCACTCCAACATATATTTATGAAATAACACCTTTGGAACTACTGTTCCAACTCTTGCATAACTACTATTCCAACTCTTGCGTGGGAGAAACAAGAGAAAATCTTTGTAGCATGAGTGATAGCCATTACCACATGGGAGTCGCAGTTAGAGGAGTGAATTGTCTTCACGAGGGGGGTTGGGTGGAGGACGTGAAAGGAGAGAACACCGGCCATACCCTCGTAGAGGAAGAGGCATTTGAATTGGGTTCCAAAGGATGAGTAGGAGCTTTCCATGCAAGCACAGGGCAAAGGAGGGGGTGTTCTTTGAGCAAGGATACAGCGAAAGAAAAAAGACTTCTGTTCAAGGAGGGAGGTCTAGGCCACTCCGACTTGGGACCAAGGTGTCTGGAAAGAGTAGAAGAGAAGGAGAGGATACAGCCTGGGGGCTGGTCTGGGGCCAGTAATGTTAAAGCTTTGGGATTTCTTTTCATAGGACAGGGAAAACCATTTGCTTACATTTTAAAGCAAGGTTAAATGCTTTTGTTGTTTTGACTCTCTGCCACTCAAAGAAGCTGCCAAAGCAGGGAAAGCTCTACTGAGAAGGAGGATCAGGTAAGCAAAGTTCAAAGCAGAAAGCCACACAACTGCTTCACTTAACTGGGGCTCTGAAAGGGACTCTTCCAATGAGCATTCCTTGACCACTTGCTGCACCTGCTACAAAATCCTAATAAAGGCCCAGCAGCAATAAGAATGTCCTCTACAGTGCCCACTGCTTTATCATGGAGACCAAAAGATGTTTCTAAAATCCTGCAAAGGGAGGGAAAAGATCCTTCCAGGCCACGTGTCACGCCATAGTCACTCGTGTGGAATGTGGTTTCAGCAGAGAAGGAGCAGTGGGTCCTGGGCCAGACAGCAAGCCTCTGGGTTAAGGAGAGAGAAAGCCCGCAGGGCACATGCTCACTTCATCTCTGGTTGTAAAGCAGTCGATCACTTTAGTAGGATAAAATAGCTTTTTTTTCTATTCTGCTTTCACAACCATCTTTCTTCCCTGTTTCTAAAATTGACTTCATTCCCATTTAGCTATAAGCCAAACAGAGCCCTCAGTCCACCATGTCCCAGTTCCTCTTCCATCATGTCATTTTTTTTTTTAAAGGCTTTATTTATTTTTGGCTGTGCTAGGTCTTTGCTGATGTGTGGGTTTAGCTGCTCTGTGATATGTGGGATCTTCCCGGATCAGGGATCGAACCTGTGTCTCCTGCATTCGCAGATGGGTTCTTATCCACTGAGCCACAAGGGAAGCCCATCATGTCATTTGATTTTAGCTTTAAAACCCAAGTCCTTGTTTACATGTAAATAACTCTGCTACTTAAAAACAAAAAGAGACTGCTCATCATCGATTGTTTGATATATACCATTTACAGCAAAAGATCCTGTTCCCACTGATCATGGTTTGTTATTAAAATGTAGTTTTTAGCTCTTTTTCTCTCAAGGACTGGGTTTGGATAATTGAGCTTTGAAGAAAGATTGAAAACTCTTTGGATATAAATGGAGGGGAAAAATCTGAAATGTTAAGTACTAAGTTGTAGCCCACTATTGCCCTTATCCTTAATAATGGAAACACAGCTTAGCACACCATGCAAAAGAGCATCCTTATATTTTAAAATTGCAAGTGTCTAATTATGTACAAGGGTCAAGGCAAAATTGATCTGAAGGAGCTCAATTTTGAAATCATTTTAAAAATCAGAACAAACGAGGCCATATTATTAAACTAAAATATTTAAAAATGAAAAGTATTATGCATGCCGCATGGCAGAAGATCAGATTTTTATTAATGCAAGTTTTAAATGCTGATTAATCCTCTCGAGAGTCAGTTTCCCAAAGCATTGGACTGTATTCAAGTCTTTTTCAAAATGGCATATCACTTCCATTATTCTGAATATTAATTGAACAACATTATAACTAAGGATACAAAGCAAGATTTAAAACATGATTACAGCTGTCAGTGCTTACATCTAAATAAATCATTGGAAATTCAAGCTTAGAAGAAAAAAATTGGTGTAAATCGGCCTTAGAATGGTGATGCTCTCTTGGCCTTTTCAAAAATGAATTTGCTGCTTTAGGACTGAAGGAAGCTTCTGCTGCAACTTGATCTTACTATATTTATCTGGGCAAATTGCAACCAGAAATCAGGGTTCTGTTTTGACTTGAGATTTAGGGCAATGTCAAGGGGATTTTCTTCGGGGGTAGAAGGAAAGGAAGAGCCAAAGAATAGTATTAGTTGATAGAATTTTCCCGTCCCCTTATTCTATATTTCTATTTCAGTCTCTTGTCCATGCTCAAAAATCAAAGAATTAGCCAAATTTAATCAAGTGAGATATTAAGTTTCAAAACAATTCATTAAGCCAAGAGTCAAGCAACTGCAAGTAACTAATGACTTATTTTCACAACAATCAATTGTCTAAATTCAACTTCTTTTACCTTCTAAACCCAGTTTGGGGATAGGTGAAAACCCCTAGTCCCCAGCAGTACAAAATGCTGGCTTCTATTGCTACCTTGGGGAATTTGTGTTTTGTTTCTTTAAATGGTTGCGGTGTATTTGAGTGATAGCTCTTTGTTCTAAAGGATGCAAAAGCTACTCTCACATCTAATTCTAGTGAGATAAATAGCATTATGAAGGGAATATTAAAAATTTACAGCCCTCTTTACTAAGTTTATTTGTCAGCCAAACATGCTGAATATTGCATAGCACACACACACACAAAAGCATGCCATCCTGACGATGAAAAAGAGATGAGGAAATAATGATGCAGTGATAACAAGTCTGATGGAGTTTGCATATCTCCGTGGCTGTTTGGCATGTCGTTTAATTGTATTGCGCCAAACCGACAGAATCACACAATATGTTAGTGTAAAGGGTCCACAGTTTAAGCGGAAAAATCTAGAAGTGTTAACTATACACTGTCTAATTATACAACCTTACTGTCCCAGAATGTGATTTCAGAAACCATTTCTGACATATGGGAAAAGGGTAGGACAGCTGGTCATTAAGGTTTTCTCAAGACTATTTAGCAACACACTTGAATGTAATTAAAGTGAGACTCTAAATACTGCACTTGTGGTACAATGTATTTTTAATTTTTATGGCATGTGGTAAAAGTAAATAGATGCAAAGCATTCAAGTTTCTCCAGTCGGCATCCAACTTGTCAAAGATGCAGTGTCTGCTTCGCGGATGGCAGGCTGGCTCTTGGTGCTAAGTCATGGACATCCATTTGGGATGTTTAAGGTTGTCTTAAAGGGACTGAATTTGGCAATACTCAGAGGGATGTCTAATTGGAACTCCCAGACAAAGCATGAGATGAATTCATTCATTTACTTATTCATTCATTCATCAAATGCAACCTGGAATAATTTTAAATGATAAAGTTATTGGCCCTGCCCTCGAGTTGCTCACAGCTTATTATGCATAAAATATAAGAGTGAAGGAGGGTGATTAGAGGGTACTATTTGAGCATCAAAAAGGGGTACTTGGTCCAAGCTGGTTATGTCCAGTAAGGCCCCCTAAATAGGAATCAACAGGCAGGTAGAAAACAAGCGAGTGAGGGGTAAGGAGTGGGGAAAGCAGGACCATCAAGCAGTACAAAATGCTGGCTTCTATTGCTACCTTGGGGAATTTGTGTTTTGTTTCTTTAAATGGTTGCGGTGTATTTGAGTGATAGCTCTTTGTTCTAAAGGATGCAAAAGCTACTCTCACATCTAATTCTAGTGAGATAAATAGCATTATGAAGGGAATATTAAAAATTTACAGCCCTCTTTACTAAGTTTATTTGTCAGCCAAACATGCTGAATATTGCATAGCACACACACACACAAAAGCATGCCATCCTGACGATGAAAAAGAGATGAGGAAATAATGATGCAGTGATAACAAGTCTGATGGAGTTTGCATATCTCCGTGGCTGTTTGGCATGTCGTTTAATTGTATTGCGCCAAACCGACAGAATCACACAATATGTTAGTGTAAAGGGTCCACAGTTTAAGCGGAAAAATCTAGAAGTGTTAACTATACACTGTCTAATTATACAACCTTACTGTCCCAGAATGTGATTTCAGAAACCATTTCTGACATATGGGAAAAGGGTAGGACAGCTGGTCATTAAGGTTTTCTCAAGACTATTTAGCAACACACTTGAATGTAATTAAAGTGAGACTCTAAATACTGCACTTGTGGTACAATGTATTTTTAATTTTTATGGCATGTGGTAAAAGTAAATAGATGCAAAGCATTCAAGTTTCTCCAGTCGGCATCCAACTTGTCAAAGATGCAGTGTCTGCTTCGCGGATGGCAGGCTGGCTCTTGGTGCTAAGTCATGGACATCCATTTGGGATGTTTAAGGTTGTCTTAAAGGGACTGAATTTGGCAATACTCAGAGGGATGTCTAATTGGAACTCCCAGACAAAGCATGAGATGAATTCATTCATTTACTTATTCATTCATTCATCAAATGCAACCTGGAATAATTTTAAATGATAAAGTTATTGGCCCTGCCCTCGAGTTGCTCACAGCTTATTATGCATAAAATATAAGAGTGAAGGAGGGTGATTAGAGGGTACTATTTGAGCATCAAAAAGGGGTACTTGGTCCAAGCTGGTTATGTCCAGTAAGGCCCCCTAAATAGGAATCAACAGGCAGGTAGAAAACAAGCGAGTGAGGGGTAAGGAGTGAAGCAGGACCATCCAAGCAGAGGGAGCAAATTATGCAAAATGTCTTATAATAAGAATATAACCTTGACATTTATTGAACACATACAACATCCTGGCACTAGGTCAAGCCCTTGATACATATTATCTCATTTAATCTTCCAAGCAACCCTATGTGATACTATGGTCTACACTTTATAGATGAGGAAACAAACAGAATAGTCCATGGCTAAGTGGTTCGCAGATGACTGAAATGGGATTCAAACCAGGTTTGTCAAGTCTCAAATCAAACTTTTTTCCATATTGCCTTCCCCCAGCTCACAGAAAGAGCCAAGTCTGTTTAATTTTTAAAGAATTCACTTTTAAAGAACTTAGTGTGTAAATTCATTAGTCCTTATTAAAACCCTATGGTTAAGAGAAAAGACAAGTTACAGAGTGGGAGAAAATATATGCAAATCACATTATCTACTAAAGGACTGATATCCAGATATATGGAAAACTCTCAAAACTCAATGGTAGAAAGAAAAACGGAGCTGGAAGGATCAGCCTCCCTAACTTCAGACTCTACTACAAAGCAACAGTTATCAAGACAGTATGGTACTGGCACAAAAACAGAACTATAGACCAATGGAACAAAATAGAGAACCCAGAGATAAACCCACGCACCTATGGGTACCTTATTTTTGACAAAGGAGGAGAAACTATAAAATGGGACAAAGACAGCCTCTTCAACAAGTGGTGCTGGGAAAATTGGACAGCTACATGCAAAAAAATGAAATTGGAACATTCCCTGACACCATACACTAAGATCAACTCAAAATGGATTAAAGATTTAAATGTAAGGCCAGAAACCATCAAACTCTTATAGGAGAATATAGGCAAAACCCTTAAGGACATCAATCAAAGCAAGATCTTCTCTGACCCACCAACTAAAATAGCAGAACTGAAAAGAAAAATAAACATGTGGGACCTAATGAAACTTAAAAGCTTTTGTACAGCAAAAGAAATCACAAAAAAGCTGAACAGACACCCCACAGAGTGGGAGAAAATCATAGCAAATGAAACAACAGACAAGAATTAATCTCCAAAATCTACAAGCAACTCAGACAACTCGGCACAGGGAAAACAAACAACCCAATCAAAAAATGGGAAAAAGATCTAAAGAGATGCCTCTCCAAAGAGGACATACAGATGGCCCAAAAGCACATGAAACGATGCTCAACCTCGCTTATTATTAGAGAAATGCAAACTAAAACTACAATGAGATATCACCTCACACCCGTCAGAATGGCCATCATCAAAAAATCTGCAGACAATAAATGCTGGAGAGGGTGTGGAGAAAAGGGAACCCTCTTGCATTGCTGGTGGGAATGTAAATTGATACAGCCTCTATGGAAGACAGTATGGAGATTTCTTAAGAAACTAAAAATAGAAGCACCCTATGACCCAGCAATCCCACTCTTAGGCTTATACCCTGATGAAATCAAATCTGAAAGAAGCACCTGTACCCCAATGTTCATTGCAGCTCTCTATACAATAACCAGAACATGGAAGCAACCTAGATGTCCATCGATGAATGAATGGATCCAGAAGCTCTGGTACATATATACAATGGAATACTACTCAGTTGTTGAAAGAAATGCAGAAGACTCAGTCCTAATGAAGTGGCTGGCTCTAGAACCTATCATAAAAAGTGAAGTCAGTCAAAAAGAGAAAGACAAATACAGTATACTAACACACATATATGGAATCTAGTAGGACGGTCTTGATATCACACACAGGGAACTCATGGAAAAAAAGACAGAGCATAGACACAGGGACATTGTGGGGAAGAAATAGGGAGGGGGAAGCATGGAGGAAGTAACAAGGAAACCTATAGTGTTATGTGTGGAAAAGATAGCTAGTGTCATAGTGCTAAGGGAATAGGAGTGCTTACAATGGCTTGGGGTGAAGGTCTGGAGGGGTGGGATGGGGGGAACTGGGGGGGTGGGGACCATGGATATGCATATGACTGATCTGGGAACATACATGTCTGTGAGCAACAAAACTCTGTAAAACCTTTAAAATAAAGAATAAAAAAAAAAAAAAACCTCAATGGTAGGAAACTAATTCACCCAATTAAGTAGCCAAGCAAAAGATCTGACAGATACTTCCCCAAAGAAAAAATGTAATAGTAAATAAGCATATGAAAACATGCTTACTATCATTAGCCATTAGGGAAATGCACATTAAAACCACAAAGAAGTATCATAATGTTCCTATTAGAATGACTAAAATAATAATGAAAAAATCATGACAATATGAAGTGCTACCAAAGATGTGGAGTAACTGGAACTCCTTACACATTACCGATGGGAGTGTAAGATTGTACTGCTACTTTGGAAAATTTTGGTAATTTCTTACAAAGCTAAACATATGCTTACCACATGTTCCAGCAAACCTGTGCCTAGGTATTTACACCTTCGAGAAAGAAAACCTATGTGAATATTTAGAGCAATTATTCATAATCTTTGAAAACTAGAAACAATACAAATATCCTTCCATAAATGAATTGGCAAACTGACTTACTTCTCCACAATGGAATACTGCTCAGCAATGAAAAACAATGAACCAGTATACATACCAGCACGGATGAATGTCAAAGGCATTATGTTGAAGAAAAGGCCAGTTTCAAAAGGGTACACACTGTATGACATTCCGAGAAAGGAAATCTTAGAGGGACAGCGGTAAGGATTGGGAGACAGTCTGACTACAAAGGGGATTTTTAGGGTAAGGAAACTATTCTGTATCCTGATTGTGGCCGTGGGTATACATTGTTAAGATGCACAGAACTACACACCAACAATTCAATTACACTACTATAAATTTGAAAAGAGAAAGACAAATACAGTATACTAACACACATATATGGAATCTAGTAGGACGGTCTTGATATCACACACAGGAACTCATGGAAAAAGACAGAGCATAGACACAGGGACATTGTGGGAAAGAAATAGGGAGTGGGAAGCATGGAGGAAGTAACAAGGAAACCTATAGTGTTATGTGTGGAAAAGATAGCTAGTGTCATAGTGCTAAGGGAATAGGAGTGCTTACAATGGCTTGGGGTGAAGGTCTGGAGGGGTGGGATGGGGGAACTGGGGGGGTGGGGACCATGGATATGCATATGACTGATCTGGGAACATACATGTCTGTGAGCAACAAAACTCTGTAAAACCTTTAAAATAAAGAATAAAAAAAAAAAAAAACCTCAATGGTAGGAAACTAATTCACCCAATTAAGTAGCCAAGCAAAAGATCTGACAGATACTTCCCCAAAGAAAAAATGTAATAGTAAATAAGCATATGAAAACATGCTTACTATCATTAGCCATTAGGGAAATGCACATTAAAACCACAAAGAAGTATCATAATGTTCCTATTAGAATGACTAAAATAATAATGAAAAAATCATGACAATATGAAGTGCTACCAAAGATGTGGAGTAACTGGAACTCCTTACACATTACCGATGGGAGTGTAAGATTGTACTGCTACTTTGGAAAATTTTGGTAATTTCTTACAAAGCTAAACATATGCTTACCACATGTTCCAGCAAACCTGTGCCTAGGTATTTACACCTTCGAGAAAGAAAACCTATGTGAATATTTAGAGCAATTATTCATAATCTTTGAAAACTAGAAACAATACAAATATCCTTCCATAAATGAATTGGCAAACTGACTTACTTCTCCACAATGGAATACTGCTCAGCAATGAAAAACAATGAACCAGTATACATACCAGCACGGATGAATGTCAAAGGCATTATGTTGAAGAAAAAGGCCAGTTTCAAAAGGGTACACACTGTATGACATTCCGAGAAAGGAAATCTTAGAGGGACAGCGGTAAGGATTGGGAGACAGTCTGACTACAAAGGGGATTTTTAGGGTAAGGAAACTATTCTGTATCCTGATTGTGGCCGTGGGTATACATTGTTAAGATGCACAGAACTACACACCAACAATTCAATTACACTACTTATAAATTTTTAAAAGTCCTTTGAGATGAATGTCTTAGTTTGGGTTCCCCCCCAAAAAACCCTGAGATAAGAAATTGGGGACTAGGAATTTATTTGCAAGGTGAATCTGGACTCACAAGTAAAGAAATGTGGAATACGAGACAGAGAAGGGAGAAAAGCTCCCCAAAGTGAAGTAATGAGTGGGATTCCACGGCAGTGCCAGCCGAGACACAACGAGACTCTTCTGAGAAACCATGCGGAGTGCGTCTCAGAACCACTCCACCTATAGGCATCTTTTCATTGGTTTCATTGGTTGGGATTTGGGTTGCCCTTGGAGCATAAACTCTTGCACTTCTAGGTTTTGTGAGTGCCTTTGAATGCCCTTAGGCAAAGAAGAGGAGAGGCCTAGGACCCCGAGGTGGGAAGATTTCACCTGTCTATTATAGTCGCTAGTGAGTTCAGGTGGGCTGAAGGGTGTGGGAAGTTAATCAACAGCATCTGCTAATGGGGTATTAGATGCTCTACTCATTTGGTTTTGCTATAAAGTGGGGGAAATTTGTCAGTCAATTAAAGTAAATGTATATAATGTTGATAATAGGAACTCTAGTCATTAGGGAAAATGTGTATTCCAGTTACCACATTAGACTTGCCAAGACTTCTTTTATCATCTAATTCTTCCAATAGCCCTATGAGATAAACACCAACAACCCTACTATACAAGCAAGAAAACTGAGGCTCAAAGTTGCTAATTAGCTTGCCCAAGAATGCACGCACACACCCATGCTCACACACACACACATACACAAAGCTAGGGAGCCGTAAGATCAACGTAGAAACCCAGAGTTTTTCCATCATGCTTGGTTAGTGCCTAATTTGACTTATATTGCTACATAACTATACAGAAGATATACATATATATAATTCTGAGAAAATGAAGAATCATGAATTGCAATTAAAAAGTCAGATCTACAAGAGTCGAGGGCTGAGCCCTGTTTGTGGGAATACTCTGGCCTTCTGTTTCTGGCTATCTAAAGGCGTTTCATTGTTCATTAGAATCTTCAAGAGACAGTGGCTGAGAAAGAAAGGATGAAACACAAACTGATTCACTTTACTTCTTGTGCTGTTGTTTAGTTGCTAAGCTGTGTCTGACTCTCTTGCAACCCCATGGACTGTAGCCCACCAGGCTCCTCTTTCCATGAGATTTCCCAGGCAAGAATACTGGAGTCAATTGCCATTTCTTTCTCCAGGGGATCTTTCTGACCCAGAGATCAAACCTGTGTCTCCTGCATTGGCAGGCAGATTCTTTACCATTGAGCATCAGGGAAGCCCCGACGCAAATGTCTAGAAATGTTGAAACTCTAGCTAATAAGAAATTGAAAACTGGCTGTGAATAACAATCATCTTTGCAACTGCTATCTTCTTATTAGCATATGACCAAGCAATTCAATAGCTTAAGCACTGATCCTGTAGTTTCAATCTCCTTACCACCACTGTGGAACCATACCTTTCATTTTCCTCACAGCTTCTTAAGGGGCAGTCCTTCAACTTTTGCTGCAAAAGGATGTGATCTTGGAGTTGTTTTCCACTGTAGGAGGAACAGGATTAGAGGCTCATCCATATTTCCTTACTCTCTCTCAATCTCTGTTGTCATCAGAGTAGCTGGACACAGTGAAAGGATGTAGATTCTTGGCCAGAGAACAAAAGAAAGCTAACTGACCCACGTGGGCATTGAACCCTTGACCTCATTAGCATTGTTTTCTCACCACCTCTGCTAACAGACAGCCCAATTATGTACATTGAATCAAAGAGGGAAGTCACCCCTTCACCTGGAGCCAAGAAAAGCCTACGATGGCTGGTTGTTAAGAATGGAATGATTCTCCAATCAGATAACCACAGTACGAACATCCACAAGCAATTTCTAAGCATCTTCCATCCTTGCATGGCTCAGTCTAAGAAGAACTGCTGTCAGTGTGGTTTCCAGGAAGGGAGGTGACATTTGGGAGCATTGCCCTGAGACAGATGTGCTGGAGTATGCTGGGGGTACCTTCTTATGAAGACTCTCAGATCTGAGTCAGCTTGAATCTTCTGCACACTTCTTTTGAGTATCCACTGAGGGATCCATGGAAGAGATCTTTCCACAGTGGATGTTAGAATTGAAATGATTCTTGTTACTCTACAGCATTATGGAGGTTTTTCAAAGTGGTTCTTAAAATATTAATTACAATTTCCTTTCTCTGAAAGGTAATGAATTTGTACAATTTGTGTCTCTGTGGATGAGTTTATGTGTGCATATAATTACTTAGGAACATTTTACAGTGTAAGTGGTGGTTGTTCAGTTGCTAAGCTGTAACTGACTCTTTGCAACCCCGTGAACTGCAGCACTGCAGGCTTCCCTGTCCATCACCATCTCCTGGAGCTTGCTCAAGCTCAGGTCCATTGAGTCAGTGATGCCATCCAGCCATCTCATTCTCTGTCAACCTCTTCTACTCTTGCCCTCAGTTTTCCCGAGCATCAGGGTCTTTTCCAAAGAGTCAGCTCTTTACTTCGAGTGGCCAAAGTATTGGAGCTTCACCTTCAGTATTTTGAATCAATACACAAGGTTATTAACTGGCCTTATTTCAATACCACAGTGTCTTAGGGAATAGAAAGGCCTGAGGAGAGGGAGAGAGAGAGGAGGATGGCTGGTTGGTGGAGTGGTAATATAGCAGCATAATAGATCACTGATCACAGTCACCAAAGCAAATCTCATGATAATGGAAAAGTTTGAAATATTATGATAATTGCATAACTGTTACACAGAAACAAGACGTGAGAAAATGCTATTGGAAAGACGGTGCCAATAGACTTGCTTGATACAGGGTTGCCACAGCTTTGTGTATGTTTGCGTGTATGCTCAGTCGTGTCTGACTCTTTACGACCCCAGGGACTGTAGCCCACCAGGCTCCTCTGTCCGTGGAATTTTCCAGGCAAAAAATACTGGAGTGAATTGCCATTTCTTATTCCAAGGGATCTTCCTGACCCAGGATTGAACTCTTGCAGCTCTTGCATCACTTGCAATGGCAGGCATAGTCTTTACCACTTGGAACCACCAAATCTTACACAACGTTCCATTTGTTTAAAAAAAAAAAAACAAAGAGTCGGCATACAAAGCGCAACAAAACGAGGTCTGCCTGTGTAGCCATGGGAAACCCAGTTGATGAGTCAATTCTGACTGTATTTGATAGGCCTTGTTAGTGTCCCAATATCTCATTCTCCTCTCCTTCCTGGTAAGACAGAAGATGACATGGCCCTACTCATTGAAGTTGGTGTGTCCACGTGAGTAATTTGGGCCAATGAAATGTGAGCACAAGAGTCCAAAACATCCAATTGCTTGTACTCACGGCAGCACACACAGAGGCAGACCTGTGTCTCTGTGGATGAGTTTATGTGTGCATATAATTACTTAGGAACATTTTACAGTGTAAGTGGTGGTTGTTCAGTTGCTAAGCTGTAACTGACTCTTTGCAACCCCGTGAACTGCAGCACTGCAGGCTTCCCTGTCCATCACCATCTCCTGGAGCTTGCTCAAGCTCAGGTCCATTGAGTCAGTGATGCCATCCAGCCATCTCATTCTCTGTCAACCTCTTCTACTCTTGCCCTCAGTTTTCCCGAGCATCAGGGTCTTTTCCAAAGAGTCAGCTCTTTACTTCGAGTGGCCAAAGTATTGGAGCTTCACCTTCAGTATTTTGAATCAATACACAAGGTTATTAACTGGCCTTATTTCAATACCACAGTGTCTTAGGGAATAGAAAGGCCTGAGGAGAGGGAGAGAGAGAGGAGGATGGCTGGTTGGTGGAGTGGTAATATAGCAGCATAATAGATCACTGATCACAGTCACCAAAGCAAATCTCATGATAATGGAAAAGTTTGAAATATTATGATAATTGCATAACTGTTACACAGAAACAAGACGTGAGAAAATGCTATTGGAAAGACGGTGCCAATAGACTTGCTTGATACAGGGTTGCCACAGCTTTGTGTATGTTTGCGTGTATGCTCAGTCGTGTCTGACTCTTTACGACCCCAGGGACTGTAGCCCACCAGGCTCCTCTGTCCGTGGAATTTTCCAGGCAAAAAATACTGGAGTGAATTGCCATTTCTTATTCCAAGGGATCTTCCTGACCCAGGGATTGAACTCTTGCAGCTCTTGCATCACTTGCAATGGCAGGCATAGTCTTTACCACTTGGAACCACCAAATCTTACACAACGTTCCATTTGTTTAAAAAAAAAAAAACAAAGAGTCGGCATACAAAGCGCAACAAAACGAGGTCTGCCTGTGTAGCCATGGGAAACCCAGTTGATGAGTCAATTCTGACTGTATTTGATAGGCCTTGTTAGTGTCCCAATATCTCATTCTCCTCTCCTTCCTGGTAAGACAGAAGATGACATGGCCCTACTCATTGAAGTTGGTGTGTCCACGTGAGTAATTTGGGCCAATGAAATGTGAGCACAAGAGTCCAAAACATCCAATTGCTTGTACTCACGGCAGCACACACAGAGGCAGACCTGAACCTCCTGGTGAGAAAGAAGCACCAGAAATAATAGCTCCTCATCAGCCTGTGATCCTGAATGACATCTGTGTGGAGCAGAGTTGCTCCTGACCCTATGCCGGGTGGCAGGTAAACAAGAAATCAACCTGTGCTGTTTTAAAATATTGACAGTTTGAGATGGCTTCTTTCCCCCAGGATAACCTGTCTGCCTCACTAGAGAAGAAAATATCAGTATTTCAAAATCTCAGTCTTTCCAGCATGGGAGCTGGGTATCTGAAGTCTTGGCAAGGCTTCCAGGAATCAAAGTGCTCACTGAGGCATTTCCTATACAACTGGCCTTGCTGGTGTTACTGGGTTCATGCCTCAATTGCCCCTTTGAGTAGTGACCTGACACTTCAGTAGTCTGACACTCATGGGGACCTCCATAACATCACAATCAATCTTCCAGTAAGAGCTTAAGAACACTTGGTATGAGACAAAGGCTGAAAACCAAGCAGGTCTAACACTACTCATAAGTGAAGTACACTGGTAGCATGGTCAGACCACTGGGCAAAGCAAAACATCAAAATTTCCAAATTGAAACAATCTGATGGAACAATTGACAGCTCAGGCTCTTGCATAAAGGTTGACATGGTTTCTGATGCATAGGGCTTTACTGGATTGCGCAGAAAGACTGCTAAGTGTGGACTTTGGCATATCCTCGGCCATCAGGGTATGCATAGGACTATACTACTAGCTTAGATCATTCTGGCCAAAGGATAAGGAAAGAATAGTTCCATCAGCCAGTATGCGCCAAGTGTGTGCCTTCCAGAAGTGTGTACCTACCAGAAGTGTAGGAAGATGTGGATTCTTTCTGTAAGACGCCCTTATTTTTAGGGTAAAAACAATTAATGCACATAAACACTTTGCAAGCATTATTAAACAATAGATACTCTAATGTCAGCTTGCATCAATATACCTCTAGCTACTATAGGATGGTAGAGAAGAGAAAGATGCATCATTGAGAAAAGTCAAACAATTTTTACACAGAAGATAAATTTTTATATGTAACTGAAAGGAAGGATGGAGATTGGATAGACCTAAGGAAAGAATAAATCTGTCAAGAGAGAGTGAGCAAAGGGCTTGAAGTAAGAAGAGGAAGTTGTATTACCAGGAGGCTAGCCAGTGAGAGATGGGTATTGATCAGTAAAAGTAACTTGAGATTGAGGGGTGAGAGGTTGTCTAGAGTATAGCAAAACTTGGCAAGAAGCAAGCAGAGGGATTTACACTCGCTTGAGTAGAAACTGAAAATCCCTAGTACAATTCATACAGAAAACAGAAAGGTATTGAAGCAGAGGAAATGGATGCACCACTGTTGCATTTGCCCTTAACTAACATCTATGACCAGATGGGAGGCCCCTTATGTCTACCTGATGTGGCCACATTCAGTGGTGGCCCCCAGCAATGAGGGGAAATCCTGCCATTGGACAAAGCTTTAGGTAGTATATCTTTTTAAAATTAATTTTTATTTATTTTTGGCTATTCTGCGTTTTCACTGCTGCTACATGTTCTTCTCTAGTTGCAGGGAGGGATTACTCTCTAGTTGAGGTAAACAGGCTCCTTGTTATGGTGACTTTTCTTGTTGTGGAACTCTGGCTCTAGGGCACATGGGCTTCAGTAGTTGGGACACATGGGCTCAATAGTTGTGGCTTCAAGTCTCTAGAGCACAGGCTCATTAGTTGTGGTTCATGGGCCTTGTTGCTCCACAGCATGTGGGATCTTCCCAGATCAGGGATCAAACTCGTGTCTGCTGCATTGGCAGGTGAACTCTTTATCACTGAGCTTCCAGGGAATCCCTAGGTAGTATATCTTATCAAAAACTGCATAGAAAGATAAGTCAGCCAAGGTAAGAATTTTTTAGACTCCTGAGTGATAGTGAATGGCTTGGCTTGACAGGGGCCTAAAATCAAGATGTTTGCAAGACCACAGACAAAAATAAATCTTAGAAAGAAGCATGTTGATGGATAGGCTTGCAGTCAGATACTCAGAGGTATGAATAAAGCTGGGTCCCCTTTCAGAGAGCCTCCCAATGAGCACACTTGGGAAGAGCAGAGCAGAGCTTCCTCACAGGTGTGTCATGACAAATCCATAAATGGGTTATACAGATGTGCAGGGAGGGAAGCCTGCTCTCCAAGCCTGAGGGCAGCTGGATGGGGTCTGGGGAAACCCCTCCAGCCAAAATCAGTTTCTTCCAAATCTCCTCATTGGGTTTTACTCAAGAAGCAAGATATGATGCTGCTTCCCTCGTGAAAAGCTTGACAAGCATCTGAATGGAAAAGGGGGATTATGGGAAGCCAGGTGAATCCTAGAAAGATCTTGTTTTGATGTTGCCAACTTATGTATGAATGGATCAATGTGTGAGTTCTCTGGATTTTTTTTTAGATTGCCTTAAATAATTCTCTATAGAACTGTATTGTTTCTCTATCCATAGCCAATTAAATTGGCCATCAGATCTTACTATAAAGAAAACTCACCTGAATGAACCTCACCTGGGTAAGCACTTATCCTTGAACAGAAATGCTGAGTCAGTTTAGAGCTGATCCTCACTCAAGCAGCCATTGCCCCTTGCTGGGGTGAAGGGCTATTGTGATATTGCCCAACAAATGGGAAAACATCTTCTTCTCTCTTCTAATATCTGCCCTTGAGGTATAACTAACATACTTTTGAATCTTTCCAGGCATCCTTCATCCCAGCCACCCCCCTGGATGGTACCATATGCTTTCATCTTAGAAAGAAATGCTGGGGGGTTTTCCTTTCCCTTTGTTCACTGCAGGGCAGTGTCAGGCAGTACTTCTATCCAGGCAGTGAGATTTGAGGCGACTGAAGGGGAGAAGCATTGTTTCTGGCAGGAAGCCATGCTCTCTAAGCTTGTGGTCTACCTGAGCCCTCCAGCAGGGCCTTGGCCAGGCCACTTGACCTGGGCCTCAGAGGGATTCAGGCATTATTGTAGAATGGCTGGTGGCTTAGGGGAGCTACTCTGACATCCAAAGAGAAAAGAAGCCTCATAATTACACCAGAGCTGCAGTGACAGTCTCACGTGAAACTCCCCAGCTCAGCCTAGGACATCCCTCACTTCTTTGTGTGAGTTCTCTGGTGTTGGAGTCAGACATACATACAGGTAAAGTTGCAGTGGCTCCTCTGGGCTCACCAGCATTGGCTCTGAGAGCAGAGCAGTGACTGTTCCAGATTTTCATCTTAAAAACCAGTGTGCCGACTGTTTGTCTTCCTGCTGCTGGGTGGCAGGCTGAGGAGGCAGCAGGATGCTGAAGAGTCCCTGGTGTTTTTCACCTCTTGTGCTTTATGATAACTTTACGTGGCCTTTCCCAGCTACTGAACTCAAGATCAGGACAAGGTCTCTTTGCTTCTACTTTTCTCCTTTGTAACAGTGAATAGATTCTCCTGAGACTAGAAACATTTATTTTCTCAGCCCACTAACTCCAACTACAGTACATTTCCTCCTTATCATCACTATTTAGTCTATAATTATTCCAGTCTAGTAACTCCCACAGAGGTTGGGGATAGCCGTGGCTAAATTGCATAAATCACTGATTTGGGGTCCTTCATTGTCATTAATAAATGCAGGACATGGGAGTCCCTAGAGGTCCAGCTCCTCAAATTTGAAGAACATTTATGTTTATGATCCAGGAACAAAAATGGAAGTGGCTGGAAAGGACTTGCCATGAAGATGAGAAGTTTCATTTAAATCTACCATGATTGCAGGTTCTGTTTATTCTCTTGTTGTAAAATGGCTAATGATAAGCTGATTTGACTAAGTTACAAAAATGGCGTCTAAAGCAATGAAGAAATGAAATTCTAATCAGACACAACCACCTCTTCCCAAAGATTTAGATCACCAGATATCAAGTTACCCTGAGGTATGGCTCTACAGAGAACTGGAAGGAATCAACCTAAAATGCAGTTACTAAAATAGCCCACCTCACACTATTTTAATTTAATCTTACTTATGAACACTATTTCATTGACTGGCCAGTGAACATCAGCAGTTATTGGTGGCAGCATAAGGACTAGAAGACCTTTAGAGTTTTAGCCGCACCTTTTTAAAAACTTTATTTAATGTTAGATCTACTTATCACATTCAAAGAGAAAAGAAGCCTCATAATTACACCAGAGCTGCAGTGACAGTCTCACGTGAAACTCCCCAGCTCAGCCTAGGACATCCCTCACTTCTTTGTGTGAGTTCTCTGGTGTTGGAGTCAGACATACATACAGGTAAAGTTGCAGTGGCTCCTCTGGGCTCACCAGCATTGGCTCTGAGAGCAGAGCAGTGACTGTTCCAGATTTTCATCTTAAAAACCAGTGTGCCGACTGTTTGTCTTCCTGCTGCTGGGTGGCAGGCTGAGGAGGCAGCAGGATGCTGAAGAGTCCCTGGTGTTTTTCACCTCTTGTGCTTTATGATAACTTTACGTGGCCTTTCCCAGCTACTGAACTCAAGATCAGGACAAGGTCTCTTTGCTTCTACTTTTCTCCTTTGTAACAGTGAATAGATTCTCCTGAGACTAGAAACATTTATTTTCTCAGCCCACTAACTCCAACTACAGTACATTTCCTCCTTATCATCACTATTTAGTCTATAATTATTCCAGTCTAGTAACTCCCACAGAGGTTGGGGATAGCCGTGGCTAAATTGCATAAATCACTGATTTGGGGTCCTTCATTGTCATTAATAAATGCAGGACATGGGAGTCCCTAGAGGTCCAGCTCCTCAAATTTGAAGAACATTTATGTTTATGATCCAGGAACAAAAATGGAAGTGGCTGGAAAGGACTTGCCATGAAGATGAGAAGTTTCATTTAAATCTACCATGATTGCAGGTTCTGTTTATTCTCTTGTTGTAAAATGGCTAATGATAAGCTGATTTGACTAAGTTACAAAAATGGCGTCTAAAGCAATGAAGAAATGAAATTCTAATCAGACACAACCACCTCTTCCCAAAGATTTAGATCACCAGATATCAAGTTACCCTGAGGTATGGCTCTACAGAGAACTGGAAGGAATCAACCTAAAATGCAGTTACTAAAAATAGCCCACCTCACACTATTTTAATTTAATCTTACTTATGAACACTATTTCATTGACTGGCCAGTGAACATCAGCAGTTATTGGTGGCAGCATAAGGACTAGAAGACCTTTAGAGTTTTCCCTCAGTCTCAGAAGTCACACTTGTTTTCAGAACTAAGATCTGTATGATCAGATGTGCATAGAGGCACCAAGAGGAGTGTTCAGTGGTCATCCTCATCATCAGCCAGTCAACACACGAATTGCAGTAAAGCCCTGGATACACGGAGAACAAGGAAGTCAAGAGCTGCACACCACCGTGGATGCTTTAGAAGCATTTATCCTGCAGGAAGTGATGCATTTTTCTTGTAGGTCTTAAGTGAGCTCATTGGCTAGAAATCTAGTTGTTGTGGATATTAGGAAATGGTGGTACAGTTGCAGAGGCCTCGGCTGTTGCTTGGCTTTGAGTTGGCGAGCCATAGTGGGAAGAAGGTGGCCTAGGGAGTCCCTGCAGGGTTCCATGGAGGTCATTTACATATGGTCTTTAGAAGTGCCCCCTCTCTCACCAGTCCTTGGGGACAAGACAGATGGCACACAGGGAAGGCTCAGGGAATCCCAGCATCTGGTCAAATGGTTCCACATAAGGAAAGAAAGTTAAATCTCTTTGATGAGAGGAGGTTACACCTTCCTCCAGGACTTCCATCCTCTTTTCTTTGGAAACAACAATCTTAATGTTTTAGACAGATTTTGAACCCGTTCAAAACCCAAGAATAGCTATCTCAGTAGGAAGAACTTATTAACACAGAGATTTACATAAGTGAAGCGAGTCAGTAAGAGAAGAGACTCTGAGAGGAAGAAAGGGAATAGAGAGGGGAGAGAATGAATAGTTCAAATCAGAGTTTGATTTCATTTCCCATCCTGCACTGTTTCTACATCAAGATTTTAACACATCGGGTCTATCGATAAGAACTGGTTAACAAACAAGGGAGAAGAGAGCCTTAAATAAATAGTAAAGCTAATAGAGACCCAGGGACAGATCCTTCTCTCAAATGCACAGCTTGCTGCTCCACATATAGTATCTTGAAAAATCTTTACTGCCTTCAAAGATACAGCCCTTGGCACCGAGCACCATGCCTCCAAGTTTAGAATGTGGACCTCCATATTTATGTTCCCCAGATGGTGGAATTTATAAGTAACATCAGCAGTTATTGGTGGCAGCATAAGGACTAGAAGGCCTTTAGAGTTTTCCCTCAGTCTCAGAAGTCACACTTGTTTTCAGAACTAAGATCTGTATGATCAGATGTGCATAGAGGCACCAAGAGGAGTGTTCAGTGGTCATCCTCATCATCAGCCAGTCAACACACGAATTGCAGTAAAGCCCTGGATACACGGAGAACAAGGAAGTCAAGAGCTGCACACCACCGTGGATGCTTTAGAAGCATTTATCCTGCAGGAAGTGATGCATTTTTCTTGTAGGTCTTAAGTGAGCTCATTGGCTAGAAATCTAGTTGTTGTGGATATTAGGAAATGGTGGTACAGTTGCAGAGGCCTCGGCTGTTGCTTGGCTTTGAGTTGGCGAGCCATAGTGGGAAGAAGGTGGCCTAGGGAGTCCCTGCAGGGTTCCATGGAGGTCATTTACATATGGTCTTTAGAAGTGCCCCCTCTCTCACCAGTCCTTGGGGACAAGACAGATGGCACACAGGGAAGGCTCAGGGAATCCCAGCATCTGGTCAAATGGTTCCACATAAGGAAAGAAAGTTAAATCTCTTTGATGAGAGGAGGTTACACCTTCCTCCAGGACTTCCATCCTCTTTTCTTTGGAAACAACAATCTTAATGTTTTAGACAGATTTTGAACCCGTTCAAAACCCAAGAATAGCTATCTCAGTAGGAAGAACTTATTAACACAGAGATTTACATAAGTGAAGCGAGTCAGTAAGAGAAGAGACTCTGAGAGGAAGAAAGGGAATAGAGAGGGGAGAGAATGAATAGTTCAAATCAGAGTTTGATTTCATTTCCCATCCTGCACTGTTTCTACATCAAGATTTTAACACATCGGGTCTATCGATAAGAACTGGTTAACAAACAAGGGAGAAGAGAGCCTTAAATAAATAGTAAAGCTAATAGAGACCCAGGGACAGATCCTTCTCTCAAATGCACAGCTTGCTGCTCCACATATAGTATCTTGAAAAATCTTTACTGCCTTCAAAGATACAGCCCTTGGCACCGAGCACCATGCCTCCAAGTTTAGAATGTGGACCTCCATATTTATGTTCCCCAGATGGTGGAATTTATAAGTGCACCGTGGGGTGCTATTGAAATTAATAATTTAATTCATTTCCGTGATTGTGCTGTGATTGCTAGTCATTATGGCAGTAGCAGTGAGCAGAGTCTCTCAGTTCTGGAACGTAGCTGAAGGGTAATCTCAGTGAGAGTAATTCCTCTGTCATCCTATTTCAAATGTAGTCAGTCCCTTCTGAATGGGGAATAGCCAGAAGTTTCTGGAATGGAAATGAAGGCAGCATCAACCTAGTTAGATGAAAATGGCTTCAATTTATGTGATTTCAGAAGTTAGAAAGCAGTCCTCTAAGGACCAGTGAAGTGATCTGTGATTGTTTAGCTTGGAGAAGGAACAGATAAGAAGAGACCCCAAGCACGGTCTCCAAACACACAAATCTCTCTCTGTCTGTGGACAATCTACATCCAAATGCTTGAGAATTAACTGCACTTTTACTTTCTATTCCCACTTGTCTACTTAACAAGGGAATATATTGGTAGTTGGACTAATGACTCTTGAAGTCCCTTCCAGAGATTCGGAGATTCCCCGAGTCAACGGTGGGGTGGAGGGAATAGTGGAATAGCAGCTCTGTATTTCCTCAAGGGAAATCCTTGCTTCTCTCAGCCTAATGATCTGGAAGCCTAAATGGGCAAGAGGGAAAATTATTGGACACCGGCATACATGCGTTTGGCTAATGTGAGCCCACTGGAATTTTGAACCCAGGGGGCTGTATGTAACTGCCTCAGATTTATAAAGTACCTCTTCTTCTTTGAGAAACCTAAACCCATTTCCATATTTCCCTCATTATCCTCAAAGTTTTTGTCAATCACAGAAGTAAGACCTGACCTATAGATCCTCATTCAATAGCTGAAGGAACTAATCCATGAATAACAACATAAATCCTCAGAATCTACACTGGAAATAGATTCTGCTACCTTGACTCCTTGCTTTGGCTCCATCCATTAGATTTTGCCTTTGGACGACTCTATTCTGGCTCAATTGTCAGAGCCTGGATGAGTGAGAAAAAAAAGACAGAATGATTTCTTACATCACTTCCACTGCTAATAACCCTGCAGGGGGCCCAAGCTTAGACTCTGCCCACCACTGCATTCAAGAGCAGGGAAGCATTGGAAGGAAGTTGGGAAACAGAAAGCAGAAGATGAACACAGCTACTCCCAGTTCCTAAGAGGAGGACTGGGACCCAGCAGCTCTATAAAGACCAGACTCCTCTTCTCCCTTCACTTCACACTCTTATCTCACGTGGGTCACGGAGCTCTCAAGATAGATCCAGGACACAGAAGCATAACTATCCTTTTGTCCCAACCTGGTATCAAGAAAAACTTTAAAAAGATGATGGGTTTGGGAAAAATGACAATAAAAATCTGCCCTACAGTTTTCAAACCAATCAACCCTAAAGGAAATCAACCCTGGGATTATAGATGATAAAGATCCCTGAAAACTGCAAAATACGTGTATTTATATTTACAGGAAACAAAAGAAATAGAACTTAAATGCTGGATTGGCCAGGGAGTTCCATAATTTTACGGCAAAACCCAAATAAACTTTCTGGTTAACCCAGTATCTAGATACTGTTGTATTAGGCTCCGATATCCAAAGAAAATTATCTAGTGTTTTCAAAGTATTTCTAAGAAGGAAACCAACAGCAATTGTTTTTATTATAATAAGCCACCTGGGGGTGGGTAGGGAGAGGACATGAACTCCCAAGTGTGATAAGATGGGAAACGATGGAAGCAGGAGCTCTCGCTTACACCCAGATCCTTGCTCATCTGCAAAGTGAGTTCTGTTGCAAACTAAACACGTCAAAACAATGAGATCGATCCAATTTCAGTCACTCTTGAGTGATTCATGCTCTCTGGAAACCTTGAGAAGATAAGTAATGGCTAGAGGTCTTTGGTACTGCCCCCTGTGGAGTGTGCCAAGCATCCAAAACACCATGGCGACTCTAATTCAACAGGACAGCTCTTTCCAAACTCTGGTGCAGGGAGTACTTTTCCACAGAAAAGTGCTCTGGAGTGCTCTGGAGCTAGTGCTCTGGAGTCCACTAGGTTTAGGAAAATCTCTACCCCCGTCTCATATTCATAGCACATATGTGTAGAGTAAAGCCTCTCAGAGGTCTTGCAGAATGAAGCACATTTGTTTAACTTGGAACTTCCCAAACTAATTAGACCACTTTTCCCCTTTCCTCAACAAAGTCACAATTCAGAAGTGTTAGAACAATATTCTGAGTAAACACAAATTGAAGAAGAGAACTCTTCCCCGACCAGGGATTCCATTCTGCCATACTGGGGCCACAGACAGCCTGCCAGAGAGCAAGGTGGGTAAGAAACGAGAACTTCAGGACCTTTGTGGATAACTGTGCATATTCTCCAGTCAGTGTTGTGGAAATAGGATGTCCCTTGGGGAGCAAAGATGATAGATGTCTTTTCCAGTATAGCAAAGATTCACCGCCACATGACCACGGTAGAGGGTCTAGGGATGCCTACATAGCACTATCCAGTGTCAGAGAAAGTTTCATTCTCAGGTTGAGACATCAGCAAAGGGGGTATAGAGCAGGAGAAAACCAAGACACTGCCCTTGTTCCAGAATGATATAGCAAATGGGCTAAAACTCAACCCACACCCCTTGCTCTCCCTCCCCTGCTCACCACTGTTTCAGATCCAAATGGTAGTTAAACTTGCCATTGACAAAAATCTGGCATCGGCATCTTCAATGTGATTATACAGTTTTCTAATTCACTCTCTGAACGCAGTTCAAGCTTAAAGAGCAAAAGTTTAAATTGAGTAGTAAAAAATCATACGGCATCACAGGACACAGGTTTCACATCCTTTTCCCCAAGCACCCTGTGTGCATGCACACACACACACACACACACACACACACACACTTATTCTTCTATTTATTTTCCTCCACTATTCAGATTCATTGGCATCATCCTTGCCTCCCAGCGATGATCTACTCCATTGTCTTCTTGCCACACAATCCAATTCAAGACAATTGTTTCTTATCCACTGTGTGCCAGGCGCTGACTTAGAGTCATCCGTTCTCGGGGTCATCTTGGAGCAGAGTCATCTTGGAATCAGCCCTCTCTTACCCACTATCTAACTGATCACAAAATGCCATTAAATCTGCCTCTGAACGACCACCCAGTATTACCAGATCTACTTCTTTCCTGTTCTCCCACCATCTCCCTTTGGGTCTTCGTCATTTATCACCGAGAGAAATGCGGTAGCCTGGTGCATATTTCTGCCTCCAGCATCCACTCTCACACTCTGGCACCCAAAGATCTGATCACGAGCTAATGATGCTCCGCATTATCTACAGAAAACGGCCTCAGCTTTAGGTAGTAGCATGGGGAGCCCTTCATAGTCTGGTCCCTCGTTACCTTTATGATCCACGCTTCCAGAGTTCCTGCCACCCCCTTACTTCTGTCATATCTCCCCCAGCAACAACTGAGTGTTATTTATTAGTCTTAGTCTATAACACTAAAAGAAAGTGTTAGTCACTCAGTCGTGGGCTCACACTTTGCAGTCCCATGGGCTGCAGCCCACCAGGGTCCTCAGTCCATGGGATTCTCCAGGCAAGAATACTGGAGTGTGTGGCCATTCTCTTCTCCAGAGGATCTTCCCAACCCAGGGATTGAACCTGGGTTCCCTGCATTGCAGGCATATTCTTTACCATCTGAGCCACAAGGACTGGCACAAAACAGGTGCTCAGCAAATTTATGTCAAATTTACATGGCATAGATATATGGGTGAATGTATGAAAAAGTAAATGTACCAGTTTCCTAGTGGAGTTGTAAAAAGTTACCACAAATTTAGTGGCTTAAACAACACAGGATTATTACGCTACAGCTCTAGAAGTCAGAAATCTAAAATAGGCCAACAGGGTTACATTCCTTCTGGAGGTTCCAAGAAAAACCCATTTCCTTGTCACTTGCAGCTTCCAGAGGCCGCCTGCATTCTTAAACTTTCAGCCGCTTCTTCTGTATTCACATCACTCTAAAATCTCCCTGCGGGCTTCCCCTGGTGGTCCAGTGGGTAAGGACACCGCCTTGCAGTGCAAGGGGCGCTGGTTCGATCCCTGGCCTGGGAAGATCCCACGTGCCGCGGAGCAGCTGGACCGATGTGTCCAATTACCGAGTCGGAGCTCTGGAGCCTGTGCACCCAGAGCCGGTGCTCTGCAACGACAGACACCACCGCAATGGGAGACCCACAGGAGCCAAAGAACAAAGACGGATGAAAATAGAGAAATGAAAAGATCAACAGAAGTGGCCCGCCCGCTCCCCTCCCTCCCCAACCCCCGTTGAAAATAAATAAAATAAATAAATCTTTAAAATAAATAAATAAATAAAATCTGCCTGCTGCTGCTGCTAAATTGCCTTAGTTGTGTCCAACTCTGTGAAATCCTATGGGCCATAACTCATCAGGCTCCTCTGTGTATGGATTTCTCCAGGCAAGTATACGAGAATGGATGGCCATTTCCTTCTCTGAAACTCTGCTTCCATCATCCCATATCATTCTGCTCTCTGTATTTCTGTCTTAACACTCCTGTATCCTTCTTATGAAGACCTTTGTGATTATATCATGGGGCCTCTCTGGATAATCCATAATATTAATAACCTCCCTGTCTCAAGTGCTATAATTCAGTCATATGCAAAGTTCCTTTTGCCATGTAAGGTAACAATATTTATCAGTTTTAGGGATGAAGAGGTGAATGTCTTGAAATGGAAGGCATTATGCAAAGGCAAAAGATAGGTGAGGTTTTCTCCCATTTACATGCAGAAGTCAAAGAGCCTAAAGCTTGAGAGATGCTAAAAATGCTGCAGAGAGGAGAAGGGGATAGGTAATATGGCCGGCTGTTCAAAGCAAGCAGTCTGTACTTTAGTTCTCCTTATGATAGAAACAAGCAAAAACACAGGTGTGTAGATTTCATTTTTAAAATCCTATTTGAAAAAAAAAACAGCTATAGGTGCACAAGGACTACAGTCTATTGTAAAATATAGCTTATAACATAGATTTTTATCAATCTGCTTTCCCTGTCAGGCCATTTTTGGTCCACAAGTTTAACTAAAGAGCGTCTAGTATTTCTGTCAAAGCCTCTGACACACCAGAGAATGATGGATAGGGTGAGGTCTCTGTCTCTCAGACAACATGCCCCTCGCCGTGTGAGGAGCTAAGGCCAGAATGACCTTCTTTCCAGAGGCATCAGAGGAAACGTTAAGGGAGCAAAGTGATAAAAGAGTAAGATCACACTCAATTTGCCCCTCAAGTTCCCTCACTGCCTCACTACTACCATCTTACACACACACACACACACACACACTCACACACACGGCAAACCCTGCTTTACATAAGAATAGCTGTCCAAGTCTGCTCTGGCTACAAAAATACATAGGTAGGGCTTCCCCTGGTGGTCCAGTGGATAAGGACACCGCCTTGCAGTGCAAGGGGCGCCGGTTCGATCCCTGGCCTGGGAAGATCCCACGTGCCGCGGAGCAGCTGGACCCATGTGTCCAACTACCGAGCCGGAGCTCTGGAGCGCATGCGCCCAGAGCCGGCACTCTGCAGCGACAGATGCCACCGCGATGGGAGGCCCACAGGAGCCAAAGAACAAAGACGGATGAAAATGGAGAAATGTAAGACCAATAGAAGTGGCCCACCCGCTCCCCTCCCTCCCCAACCTGACCCCCTCCCAAAATAAATAAATAAATAAATCTTTAAAAAAAAAATACATAGGTAGAGTGGCTTCTGGATAACATTTATTTCTCCCATTTCTGGTGGCTGGCCAGCCTCCTGATTCACACATGGCCATCTTCTCACTGTGTATGGAAGCAGGATCTCTCTAGAACTCCCTTTACAACGGCACTGACCCCCTGATGAGGACACTGCCTTCATGACTCATCACCTCCTAAGGGCCTCACTTCAAACAGCATTACATTAGCTCTGAGGTTTTCAACATAAGAACGCTGGAAGTGGGGAGAGGGAGAGGAACACAAGTATTCAGTCAGTAGCAATGGACAGAACTGTTCTGACCTGGGCTCATCCCCCACTTTCACTCAGCAGTAGGCTCAGAGATGTCGCTAAGAAGTGGCCTCGGGCTTCCCTGGTGGCTCATTGGTAAAGAATACGCCTGCCAGTGCAGGAGACATGGGTTCAATCTGTGATCCAGGAAGACCCCACATACCGTGGAACAACTAAGCCCGTGAGCCACAGTGATCGACCCTGTGCTCTGGAGCCCTGGAGCCACAACTCCTGAAGCCTGCACACCTTAGAGCCCGTGTCTGTCACAAGAGAAGCCACTGCAAAGAGAAGCTTACACACAGCAACTAGAGAGTAGCTCCCACTCACCAGAACTAGGGAAAAGTCTATACAGCAATGAAGACCCAGCACAGCCAATAAATAGACAAATAAAAATGAAAAAGAGTAGGGGCCTCAGCAGAGTCAGGGGAATTGAAGAGAAGGAAAGTCAGGGAGAGAGAAGATGGAAATGCAGAGAATGCGGAGGTCCCTGCAGGAAGGACAGTGAAAGTGACGCTCGAGGAGAAAGAAGGTGAGGAGGAGGCTGAAGGAAAGGCCAATGCACCTGTGTTCTGATACTCCCTGAAATTTTCACATACCCCACATCAACAGCCCACAGTCCCAGCCAAATCTGCTCAGCACTATGGGGTCCCAGTGGGAGATTTCTTTCTCTTTCGTGGGACTCCAAAAAGGGGCCAGCCTGGCCCTGTCTCTTCATGAATGCCTGTTAGTCGACCCTGAAAGAGAAGACAGAAGACCTAGCACATAGCATAGCCATGTGTGTTCCTGCATCTCCAAAGAAGGAGAACTTGCAAAATAGCTCAGATCTTTGCTACAAAAAGCTAAATGATAAATGAGAGAAAGAAAAAACTTGAAGCTTCCAGAGAAATTTCAGGTTACCTCTCACTTTCAGAAAAGGAATATGTGGCTCAGGGATGCATTATTAATGAATTGCCCAAAGAAACAAACCAGAGACCCAGTCTCCTTTACAACGGCACTGACCCCCTGATGAGGACACTGCCTTCATGACTCATCACCTCCTAAGGGCCTCACTTCAAACAGCATTACATTAGCTCTGAGGTTTTCAACATAAGAACGCTGGAAGTGGGAGAGGGAGAGGAACACAAGTATTCAGTCAGTAGCAATGGACAGAACTGTTCTGACCTGGGCTCATCCCCCACTTTCACTCAGCAGTAGGCTCAGAGATGTCGCTAAGAAGTGGCCTCGGGCTTCCCTGGTGGCTCATTGGTAAAGAATACGCCTGCCAGTGCAGGAGACATGGGTTCAATCTGTGATCCAGGAAGACCCCACATACCGTGGAACAACTAAGCCCGTGAGCCACAGTGATCGACCCTGTGCTCTGGAGCCCTGGAGCCACAACTCCTGAAGCCTGCACACCTTAGAGCCCGTGTCTGTCACAAGAGAAGCCACTGCAAAGAGAAGCTTACACACAGCAACTAGAGAGTAGCTCCCACTCACCAGAACTAGGGAAAAGTCTATACAGCAATGAAGACCCAGCACAGCCAATAAATAGACAAATAAAAATGAAAAAGAGTAGGGGCCTCAGCAGAGTCAGGGGAATTGAAGAGAAGGAAAGTCAGGGAGAGAGAAGATGGAAATGCAGAGAATGCGGAGGTCCCTGCAGGAAGGACAGTGAAAGTGACGCTCGAGGAGAAAGAAGGTGAGGAGGAGGCTGAAGGAAAGGCCAATGCACCTGTGTTCTGATACTCCCTGAAATTTTCACATACCCCACATCAACAGCCCACAGTCCCAGCCAAATCTGCTCAGCACTATGGGGTCCCAGTGGGAGATTTCTTTCTCTTTCGTGGGACTCCAAAAGGTGCCAGCCTGGCCCTGTCTCTTCATGAATGCCTGTTAGTCGACCCTGAAAGAGAAGACAGAAGACCTAGCACATAGCATAGCCATGTGTGTTCCTGCATCTCCAAAGAAGGGAGAACTTGCAAAATAGCTCAGATCTTTTGCTACAAAAAGCTAAATGATAAATGAGAGAAAGAAAAAACTTGAAGCTTCCAGAGAAATTTCAGGTTACCTCTCACTTTCAGAAAAGGAATATGTGGCTCAGGGATGCATTATTAATGAATTGCCCAAAGAAACAAACCAGAGACCCAGTCTCCTGACTCCCATCTCACTCCCTTTCCACCTTCAGAGACTTTCAGGTTTGGTTTCCTGGAAGCATCCTGGAGAAAAGGGTAGAAGGAACCCAGTCCAGAGTCGAGCAGTCTTTGGTTGCCCAGCCCGTCAACCACATTCATAGTCATTCCTTGTTGTCTCCCCTATACACACACACACACACACACACACACACACACACACACACACACACCCCTTCTGCATAATATTTCATCTGAAGCAAATTTCTGTTCCTAAAACTAAGTTTCAAGAACTGCTTTATGTACCATACTTCTATTTATGGTTTATGTACAGAAAGAAACTAGACCCTGTTTTAAAGACTCAAATGCAGAAGACTTTTTTTCAGTTATGAATATGATAGGAAACTGATGAGGGTGGGTGAAGAGAGAATTTGCGCAGGAAGGTTCCCATTCTCCGGTCCATCATTCACTGGAGAGCGTATAACAGTAGTTCTCAAACAGTTTTGTACAATGAAATCACTTGGAGAGAGTTTGTTAAAGTATAGGCCCCACATTAGTACTTCTGATTCAGAAAGGAGGGCGTGGAGACCAAGAATTTTCATTTTGAACAAGTTTTGAGGTGCTGCTGATACTGCTGGTCCGGGGCCCCCACTTTGAAAGCCACTGGTATAGAATATAGACAATGTACCTTCCATAGCAGGACCTCACGATGCTTCCAACTGAACTCGGTGGAAAGCAAGAATTCCTTCTGAGGCAATATTAATTCAATTGGTGAATATAATATCTGGGATGGTTTAAGATACCAAAAAATGCTAATAATGATGAATAAAAAAGAATATGATTTCAGTGGAGAAGAGATAAAGTGCTAATTGATTTGCCTGCTGCACAAAGCAAAGACAGAAGACCTAGCACATAGCATAGCCATGTGTGTTCCTGCATCTCCAAAGAAGGAGAACTTGCAAAATAGCTCAGATCTTTTGCTACAAAAAGCTAAATGATAAATGAGAGAAAGAAAAAACTTGAAGCTTCCAGAGAAATTTCAGGTTACCTCTCACTTTCAGAAAAGGAATATGTGGCTCAGGGATGCATTATTAATGAATTGCCCAAAGAAACAAACCAGAGACCCAGTCTCCTGACTCCCATCTCACTCCCTTTCCACCTTCAGAGACTTTCAGGTTTGGTTTCCTGGAAGCATCCTGGAGAAAAGGGTAGAAGGAACCCAGTCCAGAGTCGAGCAGTCTTTGGTTGCCCAGCCCGTCAACCACATTCATAGTCATTCCTTGTTGTCTCCCCTATACACACACACACACACACACACACACACACACACACACACACACCCCTTCTGCATAATATTTCATCTGAAGCAAATTTCTGTTCCTAAAACTAAGTTTCAAGAACTGCTTTATGTACCATACTTCTATTTATGGTTTATGTACAGAAAGAAACTAGACCCTGTTTTAAAGACTCAAATGCAGAAGACTTTTTTTCAGTTATGAATATGATAGGAAACTGATGAGGGTGGGTGAAGAGAGAATTTGCGCAGGAAGGTTCCCATTCTCCGGTCCATCATTCACTGGAGAGCGTATAACAGTAGTTCTCAAACAGTTTTGTACAATGAAATCACTTGGAGAGAGTTTGTTAAAGTATAGGCCCCACATTAGTACTTCTGATTCAGAAAGGAGGGCGTGGAGACCAAGAATTTTCATTTTGAACAAGTTTTGAGGTGCTGCTGATACTGCTGGTCCGGGGCCCCCACTTTGAAAGCCACTGGTATAGAATATAGACAATGTACCTTCCATAGCAGGACCTCACGATGCTTCCAACTGAACTCGGTGGAAAGCAAGAATTCCTTCTGAGGCAATATTAATTCAATTGGTGAATATAATATCTGGGATGGTTTAAGATACCAAAAAATGCTAATAATGATGAATAAAAAAGAATATGATTTCAGTGAGAAGAGATACTAGAAAAGAGACTGAAATGTGCTAATTGATTTGCCTGCTGCACAAAGCAGACATTATTTGATCTCTAGACATTATGGAGATATAGTAGTCGGTGGTTGGTGTCAGAATAAATACTTATATCTATATGTGTATCAGAGCTACTCACCCATTTAAAAACCATTCATAAACACTGGGGTCTGAGGTGGAAATAAATTTCTATTTATATGCATATGAGTGTCATAGGCACTTATTCCTTCCACAAATATTTATAAAGGCCTACCAGATGCCAGGCACTGTGCCAGGCTCTGGGAAAAGACACATGTTCATTGCCTGCAGTCCTGAGAAAGAAACAGGAAGTGAGATAAGAGCTAATAGAAGTTTATGGAAACGTCTGTGGAGGGGGAACCATTTGGTCTGATAGATACTGAGCTCCATTTTGGACCATTTAAATTTGGACTTGTGGAATATCCAGGAAGATAGGTCAAGTAGAAAGCTGGAAAATGAGGAACTCATGAGGGAAACCTGGGTTGGAGGTATGGATTGGAGTCTTTGTCTAATTAGAGGTATAAATGATTTCTCTGTGAACATGCGTGAAGTATGAGGGGAAGAATACTAGCTAGAGCCAGTAAAGAAGATGGAGAGGTTCACTGTGGGCTGATGGAAAGGGAGTAAAAATAATGCATAAAATTAAGGACATGTTACAGTAATATGCCTCTTTTTTCAACAGCAATGATTTATTTGTTTGAAATAAGATTCTTTTAGAAATATAGTCTGTATACCTTGCAGGAAAGAGATTATATGCTAAATTACTCATAATATGTCTTATACTTCCTGGTGAGAATCAGACCTTATATTTGCATATAAGTCACGGTGTCCCGTTTAAAAGATTGTCCTCACAAACAAATAATGCTAAAACCCTAAGTAATCATTTTTCTAGGGATTTCCCTGGTGGTTTAGTGGCTAGGACATAGTGCTTTCGCTGCTGTGGGCCCCGGTTTGACCCCTGGTTGATGAACTGAGATCCCACAAGTTGGGCAGTATGCCAAAAATAATAATTACAATTTTTCTAACAGTTTTCTCCTTAAGGCCATTAGCTATCACTCACTTTAGTCATATTTGTCATTGTTGCTCAGTCACCAAATTGTGTCCAACTCTTTGTGACTCCATGGACTGCAGCGTGTCAGGCTTCCCTGTCCTTCACCATCTCCTGGAGTTTGCTCAAACTCATGTCTACTCAGTTGGTGATGCCATCCAACCATCTTATCCCCTGCATACATAGATACTACTGGACACACGAAAAACAAGTCCATTTTCCTCAGTCTAGGGGGCTAACGGATGTGTACTGTAATCTCACAGATGTACCTGTGCAGACACAAATCCTCACACATACATAAATATAATCTTTTCCCTACTTTTTTATTACCTCATCTCTCTTTGTGTATTTACAAATATAATTGCATTGCTGAGAGTGTCCCAGCTCTAGTTATAGTTGTCATGAGGTTTTCAAATTGTAAGTAAAAATCATTCCTCCACTTGTGGGTTAATAATTTACTTCAATGTATTTAATAAACTCTTTGGTTCATGTTGATACAATAGTGGATTAGGTGACTGTTCCTACACTCATTTAACTTACTGAACCATATGTAGTCTTTTAGACAAAAGAAAGTTGGCTTTCTAATTATTTATATATATAAAAGTATATACATACATTTAAAATGTGTATATGATGTTGTTTTTGTTATTTTGTTATATATATGGTTTCAGGGCATCATTTTGGTCATTGTACACATTGTACATGTGTAACACTGCACACACAATAAATTTAAGTTTGAAATAGTGAAGCAATGCAAGGGGTTGTTGACAAGGGTGATGGACCTGATCTGTATTTTTTTTTGTTTTTATTTTAATTTTTTTATTGATTGATTGGCTATTCTGGATTTTCACTGCTGCCACAGGTTCTTCTCTAGTTGCAGGGAGTGGGGGCTACTCTCTAGTGGAGGGGAGGAGGCTTCCTGTTGCAGTGACTTCTCTTGTTGTGGAACTCAGGCACACAGGTGTCAGTAGTTGTGACACAAAGGCTCCGTAACTGCAGTTTACGGGCTTAGTTGCTCCATGGCACGTGGAATCTTCCCACATCAGGGATCAAACTCGTGTCTCCTGCATTGGCAGGCAAACTCTTTACCACTGAACTACCAGGGAAGCCCTGCTCTGTGTATTTAAAAAATTTTTTCTTGTGATAAGAGTCACTCTTTTAACCACATTTCCCTCTACAGGATGGGGCACTAGGCACACTCACATGGCTGTGAAGCCCTCGTGGTCCTCCGCCTCCTGGGTGTTTTACCTTTCTAAGTGGAAGCTCTGTCCCCGCTAAACACCAGCTGTTCATGCCCCTCCCCCAACCAACCATCCCTCTCCCCTGACATCGACCAATGTACTTCCTGACTCTGTGCATTGGACTATTCTAAATATCTCATACAAGTGTCTTGCTTGTGGTCGTGCCTACACAATTCTGCATTTGTCAAAACTATAGAACTCTACATCCCCACATTTACCATCTTTAGCTTTAAAAAGAAATTTTAGAAATTTAAAGGCTGAATCTATCCTAGCAGGAAAGGATATTGTTTAAAATAAATTCATACACATATGCACACACTGGATTCTCTTTTAAAACTTCCACACAAAGGCGTGTATTTGCCCATCATCATCTTACTCCAGGGAAGGTCAGTTGACTTTTCTGAGATAGAATGGAAGGTGGCCGTTCAACCCTTTTTGCCGGCAGTGCCTCAAATTTCTACTTGTTCATTAAGAGAATCCTCCAGAGACAGACGTATTACCGCACTTCAAGAACAATATTCACACCCACTGCTGAAGAATGAAAGGGAGAGGTCAGGGTTCAACTCTGGGAAACAATCTAGCGCCTACATGTGTTACTTAGGAACAAACATGGAGCAGGTACTTGGAGAGAAGCAATTAAAAATGGTGACAAATACGTCTCTGAGTATGGGGATTAGGACTGGTGCTCAGGTCTCCCATTCCTGCTTCTGGGCACACACTGGACTTCAAGTACACATCTCTTCATCCACTCTGTTACCTCACGGCCATTTCCTTGTGGGTGAGGGATGCTGGTGTTCGCAGAACAGCGTGCTGATGCATTTTTTCCTGCCATTGTATGTAACATGTTTTCTAATTCTTTTGCTCTATTCAGCATTTGACCCCAACGATAGGGGATTATGGTATTAACTCTCTACCCAGCACACATTCTTTACAGACTCTCACTAAATACTGTAAGCCTGCTGCAGAGAGGAATAAAAGTGAAAGCATACCGTCTGGTCTTAAGCTGAGCACACAGAGGGTCGTGATCCAATTGGAAGGGAAGCAGAATTTTTAAAAAGAAAGAGGTTTGACCAAATTTTAATCCTTGTCATTTTCATTTCTCTTACCCTGTGGATTTGGGTGATTTTATTTACACTGTCAGCTTGAGCCTAGGGATTGGAAATCAGGCTTTTATGGAGATTATTAAAAGTACATAGAGTACACTAAAGGTTGGGCTAACTGATAGAAGCTGCTAAAAATATGAATGTGAATGCTCTGGTATTAGATGCCACTGGCGTACATTTCATCCTCCTTAGAAGGTTATTCTTGGGAGCTGGACCTGCTGCGGCGGTAATGAGACGCAGGCTGTCAGGATATTTCTAATAGGTAGCGAATGACCAGGGATGGGGATGAATTAGCATTACTCAGAGGAGAAGGTAGCTCTTTATACCATAATTCCAATGCAAAGTAATTCCACCATCCTTCTAAAAGAGAGAGTGTTGTAAATTGGGGGCAGGGGTGGAGGGAGGAGGAGGACGTGGTCAAAAGCTTCAAGGATTTACTGAAGGCTTGGATGGGCTGTCATGTCATCCAGGTCTCCAGGTTAGGTTTGGTTTGGCCTGAGCTTCTTTACCAACTAGATGCATGATTAGGGACTTGGTTAGGTCCTGTCACATAGGCCTCGATGACAAAGCAGAAGCTTCAGATCTCAGGAACAGTCTTTACAACCTCAGCAGATAAAAATGAAATGATTGAACCAATCTCAAAGTACTAGGAGCCTTCATGATTTGGTGAATCACGTTTAGTATCTCAAAGACATGGAAATACCACATTACAAAGTAGCTGACTGTGCAGGACTTGTGTCCTTGCAATCTCTTCATCCACTCTGTTACCTCACGGCCATTTCCTTGTGGGTGAGGGATGCTGGTGTTCAGAACAGCGTGCTGATGCATTTTTTCCTGCCATTGTATGTAACATGTTTTCTAATTCTTTTGCTCTATTCAGCATTTGACCCCAACGATAGGGGATTATGGTATTAACTCTCTACCCAGCACACATTCTTTACAGACTCTCACTAAATACTGTAAGCCTGCTGCAGAGAGGAATAAAAGTGAAAGCATACCGTCTGGTCTTAAGCTGAGCACACAGAGGGTCGTGATCCAATTGGAAGGGAAGCAGAATTTTTAAAAAGAAAGAGGTTTGACCAAATTTTAATCCTTGTCATTTTCATTTCTCTTACCCTGTGGATTTGGGTGATTTTATTTACACTGTCAGCTTGAGCCTAGGGATTGGAAATCAGGCTTTTATGGAGATTATTAAAAGTACATAGAGTACACTAAAGGTTGGGCTAACTGATAGAAGCTGCTAAAAATATGAATGTGAATGCTCTGGTATTAGATGCCACTGGCGTACATTTCATCCTCCTTAGAAGGTTATTCTTGGGAGCTGGACCTGCTGCGGCGGTAATGAGACGCAGGCTGTCAGGATATTTCTAATAGGTAGCGAATGACCAGGGATGGGGATGAATTAGCATTACTCAGAGGAGAAGGTAGCTCTTTATACCATAATTCCAATGCAAAGTAATTCCACCATCCTTCTAAAAGAGAGAGTGTTGTAAATTGGGGGCAGGGGTGGAGGGAGGAGGAGGACGTGGTCAAAAGCTTCAAGGATTTACTGAAGGCTTGGATGGGCTGTCATGTCATCCAGGTCTCCAGGTTAGGTTTGGTTTGGCCTGAGCTTCTTTACCAACTAGATGCATGATTAGGGACTTGGTTAGGTCCTGTCACATAGGCCTCGATGACAAAGCAGAAGCTTCAGATCTCAGGAACAGTCTTTACAACCTCAGCAGATAAAAATGAAATGATTGAACCAATCTCAAAGTACTAGGAGCCTTCATGATTTGGTGAATCACGTTTAGTATCTCAAAGACATGGAAATACCACATTACAAAGTAGCTGACTGTGCAGGACTTGTGTCCTTGCAAGGTTATAGATTATGATAATCTTAATAGGCTTAAGAGGGTTTTAGAGAGATGCACGGATCACAGCTCTCTACTGGACCACCATGAGAAAATGGGTATTTTAGGGACTTATTTCCAGTTATGAAGGCCAGTAGCTTCCCCACGCCTGCTGGTCTCCTTGGGTGTCACCGATAGGTCATTGCTACGCTGAAACTTTAAACAGTATTCCACACCGGAAATGAGGAGGAAGACAGATGGCCAGAAATAACTGATTTTGTGTTTATTTCACCTGGTGCTCTCCTGTCCAAAGACCTGGGCAATGATGTTCAGTTATAGACTGAGATTTGTCTCCATTTGTCATGTCCTAGATGCCTACATATAAAAATGTGCTATCCTGCCATAGGAAGATATCTTATTCCCCCAAACATGCTATCCAGGCCACAGGAAAAGGACCACCATGAGTGGTAGACCTTCAGTGCCTTCACTGTTGGCAACCTTAGCTCTGAATCACTTGTCCCAACTCACAGTCTATATTCCTGACTTGTGTCTATCTACAGGAACAGTCCTAAAAAGGACCTTTTGAACCAAATGGGATAAAGATGATGGTGATGGGCTTCCCTGGTGGTCCAGTGGGTAAAGACACCACCTTGCAGTGCAAGGGGCACTGGTTCAATCCCTGGCCTGGGAAGATCCCACGTGCTGCGGAGCGGCTGGACCGATGTGTCCAATTACCAAGCTGGAGCTCTGGAGCACATGCGCCCAGAGCCGGTGCTCTGCGGCAACAGAGGCCACCGCAATGGGAGGCCCACAAGAGCCAAAGAACAAAGACGAACGAAAATAGACAAATGAAAGACCAATAGAAGTGGCCCGCCCACCCTCCTCCCTACCGCCCCACCCCCCAATAAATAAATAAATAAATAAATGTAAAAAAAAAAAAAAGATGATGGTGATGATGATTTGTGGCAGGAGGATGATTTCTCTCCTTTCAAGTAAAATATAGAGCTTTTCCAGCTTTATGAACTAGTCTTCAGTTTAGTAAAGTGTATTGGTCAAAGTAATCAATACAGCTGCTATAAAATACAATTTCCAAATATAAGCACTATCTGCAGTACAAAGTCATTGCTTGTAAATATCTGTGGTTGCTTGGGCTCCTTCCATCATGTACGTGTGACTGTCTCATCTTAGGGTCTTTTGCTTCCAGCTATTTAGATAGTATTAAATGTAAAATGGGTTTCATTCAGTTATGAAGGCCAGTAGCTTCCCCACGCCTGCTGGTCTCCTTGGGTGTCACCGATAGGTCATTGCTACGCTGAAACTTTAAACAGTATTCCACACCGGAAATGAGGAGGAAGACAGATGGCCAGAAATAACTGATTTTGTGTTTATTTCACCTGGTGCTCTCCTGTCCAAAGACCTGGGCAATGATGTTCAGTTATAGACTGAGATTTGTCTCCATTTGTCATGTCCTAGATGCCTACATATAAAAATGTGCTATCCTGCCATAGGAAGATATCTTATTCCCCCAAACATGCTATCCAGGCCACAGGAAAAGGACCACCATGAGTGGTAGACCTTCAGTGCCTTCACTGTTGGCAACCTTAGCTCTGAATCACTTGTCCCAACTCACAGTCTATATTCCTGACTTGTGTCTATCTACAGGAACAGTCCTAAAAAGGACCTTTTGAACCAAATGGGATAAAGATGATGGTGATGGGCTTCCCTGGTGGTCCAGTGGGTAAAGACACCACCTTGCAGTGCAAGGGGCACTGGTTCAATCCCTGGCCTGGGAAGATCCCACGTGCTGCGGAGCGGCTGGACCGATGTGTCCAATTACCAAGCTGGAGCTCTGGAGCACATGCGCCCAGAGCCGGTGCTCTGCGGCAACAGAGGCCACCGCAATGGGAGGCCCACAAGAGCCAAAGAACAAAGACGAACGAAAATAGACAAATGAAAGACCAATAGAAGTGGCCCGCCCACCCTCCTCCCTACCGCCCCACCCCCCAATAAATAAATAAATAAATAAATGTAAAAAAAAAAAAAAGATGATGGTGATGATGATTTGTGGCAGGAGGATGATTTCTCTCCTTTCAAGTAAAATATAGAGCTTTTCCAGCTTTATGAACTAGTCTTCAGTTTAGTAAAGTGTATTGGTCAAAGTAATCAATACAGCTGCTATAAAATACAATTTCCAAATATAAGCACTATCTGCAGTACAAAGTCATTGCTTGTAAATATCTGTGGTTGCTTGGGCTCCTTCCATCATGTACGTGTGACTGTCTCATCTTAGGGTCTTTTGCTTCCAGCTATTTAGATAGTATTAAATGTAAAGAGGACATGTGAGATTGTAACACACTTGGCTTTACAGAAGAAGTCATAACTTTGGCTCCAGTTCCATTGGCCAGAGCTTGGGATCACACAGCCCATTTAACTTCAGGGTGGCCCAGGAATTGTAGCCTTCCTACATGTCCAAGAAGAAACTCAAAAATGGTGATCACTAAAAGTTTTACTGTAGTCTGAACTTCTGAACATCAAATATCCATTTTACTTTGCTCTCTCTCACAGATCACACTCACCTCACCCCAGGGAGGAAAATGCAAAGTACCATTCAGCCATTACCACCATATCAATGTCCAGAACACCTGAGGAAGGCAGCACCTTCTCCATTAATTGGATGCAGGACCTCTAGGCATATTCTACATGTGGGATCTATGGGGGTAATATGTAGGTAGCCTACATATTAAAAAGACAATCTGCACCCTACTTCCCCACCATCACAAGCCATCTATAATGATGGAGAAAAGACAGGACAATAACCTCATTTGTGTAGGAAAATAATAGGTAACATTCTGCATCATGGTTCATAGCCATGCTGAGCTCCTCTGGCCAGCCCTGGCAGGCCTATACCTTCTAGGCATGGTGGATAGGTGTGTGGAGTTTCTCTAAGAACGACTCTATTACTCTGTCTTCTTCTTGGACACATGTGAAGTGGGCCTGGGGGGCACCCTTCAGAAGAGTGCATCTCTAAAACCTCGACTTCCACTCAGTCTGGAATGGGTTGACAACTTGAGAATTGTTTTAAACTTTGAACGAGCAAGGGCATTTCAAGTTCAGGCCCCTGGCTTCTTTGGCATGCAATTCTAAACTTAGAAAACATATGATATATTTGCTTCCAGTCAGGTCCTTGTGTCAGTAACCATACCCAGAGTTATTTTCTAGACATTGTTATCAAATTACCTTTTGTTTTTCTTTTTACTTCTTCCCTTCTATGCCTTTTCTCTCTCAAAGTAATTACCTAAATGCATTGAGGTTATTAGAAACCATAGATGGAAAGGCCATATCCCTGATTTTATTTTTGCCTCAAATAGATTCATTCACATGAGGACTTCTACTGGATATTTGTCACTTAAAGGCCTTATTTTGGTAAAATGTCTTCTGTTGGAGTCTAAAATAAATTCTATTGAAGCTACTAATCTTATCAGTAAGACTGAATATATTCAAGTTTACATATTTTTTTTTTCTTTTTCCTTTTAAACCACACATTTTATTTTGGTATAGACTTCTGGTTCCCCATTGGCCTTTTAAGGTTCTGTGGGGGTCTTGTTTGTTTTTATTATTTTTGCGTTGTTTTTCTATACTTTTCTATAAAATTTAAATCTTCTAATTTTTAATAATTTCTCATTTGTACTACTACTTCCTCTATAATTCTTTGCTTTCTCTGAAGCTCCTTTCCTATAGCACTAAATTCTAATACATACAAATCTTTATCTTCCTATATTTAACTTTGCAATATTATTCTATATTTCTCTTCTATCCTCCCTTTCTCTTTTTCCCTTTCCCCACTATATTTCTTAGTTTGTTCTGTCCTCATTGCCTTATCCCCAATGGGGATCCTGCTCTAGCATTATTCTCCAATTGGTGCTCTACTTAGTTTGCTTATTAACTGGTGGATATCATTCTTGGATTTCTCTGTTTGCCGTGCTAACGTATTGTACTGTATTTTTGATTGGAATGCTTGGGTTATGTTATAGCTGTATATGTTTATGTGTATAATTCAATACGCTAGATAGTACTTGCATAATTTTTAAATTGCCATTTGTCAAAGGTATACCTTCTGTTTCTCATTTGCATATATATGTTTTAATATCATTTAATGCCATAACAAACCAGCCATGAAATCTTCATTCCCTGGTCAGGCAACAAGCCCCAGAGTTTTAAGGAGGGTGCACTGACTCCAAAGCTCTACAATACTAGAGAATGCCTAACACTAGAGAGCAGTATATAAGTGAGAACGCCAACAAAGGTAATCACTTGTATGCAAGTCCTGACATCACCCAGTCACCAGCATCACCCAGAACAGAAGCCCCATCCAAACAACAAACACCAACAGAAGTAACTCAAAGTCTGGGTTTGGAAATCGCAAACAGAGTCAGTTTTAAAAAATTAATAATAACAACGAAACGGCAGAGAAATACCACACAAGCGAAGGAACAATCCACAAACACACAAGATCAAATCAATGAAGAGAATTTGGACAAACTTATTTTGTCTTCTGTTGGAGTCTAAAATAAATTCTATTGAAGCTACTAATCTTATCAGTAAGACAATACATTCAAGTTTACATACTTCTTTTTCTTTCCTTTTAAACCACACATTTTATTTTGGTATAGACTTCTGGTTCCCCATTGGCCTTTTAAGGTTCTGTGGGGGTCTTGTTTGTTTTTATTATTTTTGCGTTGTTTTTCTATACTTTTCTATAAAATTTAAATCTTCTAATTTTTAATAATTTCTCATTTGTACTACTACTTCCTCTATAATTCTTTGCTTTCTCTGAAGCTCCTTTCCTATAGCACTAAATTCTAATACATACAAATCTTTATCTTCCTATATTTAACTTTGCAATATTATTCTATATTTCTCTTCTATCCTCCCTTTCTCTTTTTCCCTTTCCCCACTATATTTCTTAGTTTGTTCTGTCCTCATTGCCTTATCCCCAATGGGGATCCTGCTCTAGCATTATTCTCCAATTGGTGCTCTACTTAGTTTGCTTATTAACTGGTGGATATCATTCTTGGATTTCTCTGTTTGCCGTGCTAACGTATTGTACTGTATTTTTGATTGGAATGCTTGGGTTATGTTATAGCTGTATATGTTTATGTGTATAATTCAATACGCTAGATAGTACTTGCATAATTTTTAAATTGCCATTTGTCAAAGGTATACCTTCTGTTTCTCATTTGCATATATATGTTTTAATATCATTTAATGCCATAACAAACCAGCCATGAAATCTTCATTCCCTGGTCAGGCAACAAGCCCCAGAGTTTTAAGGAGGGTGCACTGACTCCAAAGCTCTACAATACTAGAGAATGCCTAACACTAGAGAGCAGTATATAAGTGAGAACGCCAACAAAGGTAATCACTTGTATGCAAGTCCTGACATCACCCAGTCACCAGCATCACCCAGAACAGAAGCCCCATCCAAACAACAAACACCAACAGAAGTAACTCAAAGTCTGGGTTTGGAAATCGCAAACAGAGTCAGTTTTAAAAAATTAATAATAACAACGAAACGGCAGAGAAATACCACACAAGCGAAGGAACAATCCACAAACACACAAGATCAAATCAATGAAGAGAATTTGGACAAACTTTCTGAAAGTGATTTCAGAAGAATGATAGTAAAGATGATCAAAGACACTGAAAACAGAATTTTAGAGAAATTGCAAGACACAACTAACACACTGAATAAAGAAATACAAGAACTTACCAAAAAAGTAACAGAGACAAACAACTCAATTGCTGAACTGAAAAACACTGTAGAAGGAACCAAGAGCAGAGTATCTGAGACAGAAGATCGGATAAGTGAGCTGGAAGATAAAATGGTGGAAGTAACTGCTGAAACACAGACTCTAGCTCAAAGAATGAAAAGAGCAGAGGACAGCCTCAGAGACCTCTGGGATAATATCAAATGCACCAATATTCGAATTATAGGGGTTCCAGAAGAAGAAGAAAAAAAGAAAGGCTATGAGAAAATTTTTGAAGAGATTATAGTTGAAAATTTCCCCAACATGGGAAAAGAAATAGTCAATCAAGTCCAAGAAGCACAAAGAGTACCATACAGAATTAATCCGAGAAGAAACACACCAAGACACATATTAATGAAGTTAACACAAATTAAACAGAAAGATAGAATTCTCAAAGCAGCAAGGGAAAAGCAACTAGTGACATACAAGGGAAAGCCCATCCATTTAACAGCTGATCTTTCAACAGAAACTCTGCAGGCCAGAAGGGAATGGCAGGACACATTTAAATGGCTGAAAGAGAATAATCTGCAACCACGAATCCTCTACCTTGCAAGGATCTCATTCAAAATTGATGGAGAAATCAAAAGCTTTACAGACAAGCAAAAATTAAAAGAATTTAGTCACACCAAACCAGCTTTACAACAAGTGTTAAAGGGACTTACATAGACAACAAGAATAAAAGGAGAAGATCCACGAAACAAACCCATCATAACATCTAAGAAGATGACAATAGGATCATTTGTATCAATAATTACTTTGAATGTCAATGGACTAAATGTCCCAATCAAAAGACACAGAGTGGCTGAATGGATCCAAAAACACGACCCATACATATGCTGCCTCCAGGAAACTCATTTCAGACCTAGAGACACTCATAGATTGAAACTGAAAGGCTGGAAAAAGATAATCCATGCAAATGAAAATCAAAAGAAAGCTGGAGTAGCAATCCTCATATCAGATAAAATAGATTTTAAAGTAAAGAAGATTCTAAGAGACAAGGCAGGTCACTATATCATGATTAAGGGATCCATCCAAGAAGAAGACATAACAATCATAAATATCTATGCTCCCAACGCAGGAGCACCCCAATACATAAGACAAACACTTTCAGACATAAAAGAAGACATTGACAGCAACACAATCATAGTAGGAGACTTTAACACTCCTCTCACACCAATGGACAGATCATCCAAACAGAAAATTAATAAAGAAACACAAGCCTTAAATGCCACACTAGAAGAAATGGACCTCATTGATATCTTTAGGACTTTCCCTCCAAAAGCAGAAGAATGCACTTTCTTCTCAAGTGCTCACGGAACATTCTCCAGGATAGACCACATCTTGGGCCACAAATCAATCCTCAGTCAATTCAAGAAAACTGAAATTCTATCAACCAACTTCTCGGACCACAATGCAGTGAGACTAAAGATCAACTACAGGAAAAAAACCGCTAAAAACACAAACATATGGAGATTAAACAACACATACCTAAAAAACCAAATGATCATTGAGGAAATCAAAGGAGAAATAAAAAAATTCCTAGAAGAAAATGACAATGAACACACAACAGTGCAAAACCTATGGGATACTGCAAAAGCAGTCCTAAGAGGGAAGTTTATAGCAATTCAATCCCACCTCAAGAAACAAGGAAAATCTCAAACAGACGACCTTACCTTACGCTTAAAACAACTGGAGAAAGAAGAACAAAAACACCCCAAAGCCAGCAGAAGAAGGGAAATCATAAAGATCATAGCAGAAATAAATGAAAAAGAAACAAAAGAAACAATAGTAAAGATAAATAAAACAAAAATCTGGTTCTTCGAAAAAGTCAATAAAATCGACACACCACTGGCCAGACTCATCAAGAAAAAGAGAGAGAAGAACCAGATCACCAAAATCAAAAATGAAAAAGGAGAGATTACAACAGATAATGCAGAAATCCAAAGGATTCTAAGAGACTATTATGAACAACTCTATGGCAACAAACTGGACAACCTGGAAGAAATGGACAGTTTCTTAGAGAAGATTAATGTCCCAAGACTCAACCAGGAAGAAACAGAAACTATGAACAAGTCAATTACAAGCTCAGAAATTGACCTTGTGATCAAAAATCTACCCAAAAATAAAAGCCCAGGGCCAGATGGTTTCACAAGTGAATTGTACCAAACATTTAAAGAAGACCTAATGCCTGTCCTTCTAAAACTCTTCCAAACAATTGCACAGGAAGGAACACTTCCAAACACATTCTACGAGGCCGCCATCACCCTGATACCAAAGCCAGGCAAAGACAACACAAAAAAAGAAAATTATAGGCCAATTTCACTGATGAATCTAGATGCCAAAATCCTCAACAAAATCCTAGCAAACAGAATTCAACAACACATCAAAAAGCTCATTCATCACGATCAAGTTGGGTTCATCCCAGGCATGCAAGGATTCTTCAACATCCGCAAATCAATCAATGTGATACACCATATCAACAAATTGAAAGACAAAAATCACATGATCATCTCAATAGATGCAGAAAAAGCCTTTGACAAAGTACAGCATCCATTTATGATAAAAACTCTTCAAAAAATGGGCATAGAAGGAACTTATCTTAATATAGTGAAAGCCATATATGAGAAGCCCACAGCAAACATTGTCCTCAATGGTGAAAAACTCAAAGCATTCCCTCTAAGATCAGGAACAAGACAAGGGTGTCCACTTTCACCACTACTAGTCAACATAGTCCTGGAAGTTCTAGCAACAGCAATAAGAGAAGAGAAAGAAATCAAAGGAATCCAGATTGGAAAGGAAGAAGTCAAACTCTCTCTATTTGCAGATGACATGATATTATACATAGAAAATCCCAAAGACATTATTACAAAACTACTAGAGTTAATCAGCGAATTCAGCAAAGTCGCAGGATACAAAATCAACACACAGAAATCACTGGCATTCCTATACACAAACAATGAAAAATCAGAAAATGAAATCAAAGAGGCAATCCCTTTCACCACTGCAACCAAAAGAATAAATCCAAAGGATTCTAAGAGACTATTATGAACAACTCTATGGCAACAAACTGGACAACCTGGAAGAAATGGACAGTTTCTTAGAGAAGATTAATGTCCCAAGACTCAACCAGGAAGAAACAGAAACTATGAACAAGTCAATTACAAGCTCAGAAATTGACCTTGTGATCAAAAATCTACCCAAAAATAAAAGCCCAGGGCCAGATGGTTTCACAAGTGAATTGTACCAAACATTTAAAGAAGACCTAATGCCTGTCCTTCTAAAACTCTTCCAAACAATTGCACAGGAAGGAACACTTCCAAACACATTCTACGAGGCCGCCATCACCCTGATACCAAAGCCAGGCAAAGACAACACAAAAAAAGAAAATTATAGGCCAATTTCACTGATGAATCTAGATGCCAAAATCCTCAACAAAATCCTAGCAAACAGAATTCAACAACACATCAAAAAGCTCATTCATCACGATCAAGTTGGGTTCATCCCAGGCATGCAAGGATTCTTCAACATCCGCAAATCAATCAATGTGATACACCATATCAACAAATTGAAAGACAAAAATCACATGATCATCTCAATAGATGCAAAAAAAGCCTTTGACAAAGTACAGCATCCATTTATGATAAAAACTCTTCAAAAAATGGGCATAGAAGGAACTTATCTTAATATAGTGAAAGCCATATATGAGAAGCCCACAGCAAACATTGTCCTCAATGGTGAAAAACTCAAAGCATTCCCTCTAAGATCAGGAACAAGACAAGGGTGTCCACTTTCACCACTACTAGTCAACATAGTCCTGGAAGTTCTAGCAACAGCAATAAGAGAAGAGAAAGAAATCAAAGGAATCCAGATTGGAAAGGAAGAAGTCAAACTCTCTCTATTTGCAGATGACATGATATTATACATAGAAAATCCCAAAGACATTATTACAAAACTACTAGAGTTAATCAGCGAATTCAGCAAAGTCGCAGGATACAAAATCAACACACAGAAATCACTGGCATTCCTATACACAAACAATGAAAAATCAGAAAATGAAATCAAAGAGGCAATCCCTTTCACCACTGCAACCAAAAGAATCAAATATCTAGGAATAAACCTACCCAAAGAAACAAAAGAACTGTACACAGAAAATTACAAGACACTCATGAGAGACATTAAAGACTTAAACAGATGGAGAAATATTCCATGTTCCTGGGTCGGAAGAATCAATATTGTGAAAATGACCATACTACCAAATGTCATCTATAGATTCAATGCGATCCCTATCAAACTTCCAATAACAGTCTTCACAGAACTAGACCAACGAATAACACAGTTCATATGGAAACACAAAAGACCTCGAATAGCCAAAGCAATCCTCAGGAAGAAGAATGGAGCTGGAGGGATCAGCTTCCCCAACTTCAGACTCTACTACAAAGCAACAGTCCTCAAGACAGTATGGTACTGGCACAAAAACAGAAATATCGACCAATGGAACAAGATCGAGAACCCAGAGATAAACCCACGCACCTATGGGTACCTTATTTTTGACAAAGGAGGCGAACATATAAAATGGGACAAAGACAGCCTCTTCAACAAAAGGTGCTGGGAAAATTGGACAGCTACATGCAAGAAAATGAACTTGGAACATACCCTGACACCATACACAAAGATCAACTCAAAATGGATTAAAGACTTAAATGTAATGCCAGAAACCATCAAACTCTTAGAGGAGAATATAGGCAAAACCCTCAAGGACATAAATCAAAGCAAGATCTTCTCTGACCCACCTACTAGAATAGTGGAACTAAAAAGACAAATGAACTTGTGGGACCTCATGAAACTTAAAAGCTTTTGTACAGCTAAAGAAATTACAAAAAAGCTCAACAGACACCCCACAGAGTGGGAGAAAATCATAGCAAATGAAACAACAGACAAAGAATTAATCTCCAAACTCTACAAGCAACTTAGACAACTCGGCACCCGAAAAATGAACAACCCAATCAAAAAATGGGAAAAGGACCTAAACAGACACCTCTCCGATGATGACATACAGATGGCCCAAAAACACATGAAACGATGCTCAACTTCACTAATAATTAGAGTAATGCAAATCAAAACTACAATGAGATATCACCTCACACCCGTCAAAATGGCCATCATCCACAAATCGACAGACAATAAATGCTGGAGAGGCTGTGGGGAAAAGGGAACACTCCTGCATTGCTGGTGGGAGTGTAGATTGATACAGCCTCTATGGAAGAAAGTCTGGAGATTTCTTAAAAAACTAAAAACAAAAGCACCATATGACCCAGCAATCCCACTCTTAGGCTTATACCCGGACGAAATCAAAACTGAAAGAAGCACCTGTACCCCAATGTTCATTGCAGCTCTCTATACAATAGCTAGAACATGGAAGGAACCTAGATGCCCATCGACGAACGAATGGATCCAAAAGCCCTGGTACATATATACAATGGAATACTACACAGCTGTAAAGAGAAATGCAGAAGAATCAGCCTACTGGACACGTATCCTAAAAAGCAACAGTCCTCAAGACAGTATGGTACTGGCACAAAAACAGAAATATCGACCAATGGAACAAGATCGAGAACCCAGAGATAAACCCACGCACCTATGGGTACCTTATTTTTGACAAAGGAGGCGAACATATAAAATGGGACAAAGACAGCCTCTTCAACAAAAGGTGCTGGGAAAATTGGACAGCTACATGCAAGAAAATGAACTTGGAACATACCCTGACACCATACACAAAGATCAACTCAAAATGGATTAAAGACTTAAATGTAATGCCAGAAACCATCAAACTCTTAGAGGAGAATATAGGCAAAACCCTCAAGGACATAAATCAAAGCAAGATCTTCTCTGACCCACCTACTAGAATAGTGGAACTAAAAAGACAAATGAACTTGTGGGACCTCATGAAACTTAAAAGCTTTTGTACAGCTAAAGAAATTACAAAAAAGCTCAACAGACACCCCACAGAGTGGGAGAAAATCATAGCAAATGAAACAACAGACAAAGAATTAATCTCCAAACTCTACAAGCAACTTAGACAACTCGGCACCCGAAAAATGAACAACCCAATCAAAAAATGGGAAAAGGACCTAAACAGACACCTCTCCGATGATGACATACAGATGGCCCAAAAACACATGAAACGATGCTCAACTTCACTAATAATTAGAGTAATGCAAATCAAAACTACAATGAGATATCACCTCACACCCGTCAAAATGGCCATCATCCACAAATCGACAGACAATAAATGCTGGAGAGGCTGCGGAGAAAAGGGAACACTCCTGCATTGCTGGTGGGAGTGTAGATTGATACAGCCTCTATGGAAGAAAGTCTGGAGATTTCTTAAAAAACTAAAAACAAAAGCACCATATGACCCAGCAATCCCACTCTTAGGCTTATACCCGGACGAAATCAAAACTGAAAGAAGCACCTGTACCCCAATGTTCATTGCAGCTCTCTATACAATAGCTAGAACATGGAAGGAACCTAGATGCCCATCGACGAACGAATGGATCCAAAAGCCCTGGTACATATATACAATGGAATACTACACAGCTGTAAAGAGAAATGCAGAAGAATCAGCCCTAATGAGGTGGCTGGATCTAGAACGTATCCTAAAAAGTGAAGTCAGTCAGAAAGAGAAGGACAAATACAGTATATTAACACATATATATGGAATCTAGTAGGATAGTGATGATGCCACATGCAGTGAAGCAACAGAAAGACAGACATGGACAGTGGACATATGGACATTGTGGGGAAGGAACAGTGGGTGAGAGGCGTAAAGGAAGTAGCATGAAGGCCTGTACTATCATAAGTGAAGAAAATAGCTCTAGTCATTGCTCTGTGAGAAAAGGGAATCCTTCAGGGGTGCTGTGTGATGGTCGGGAGGGGTGGGAAGGGGGGATATACATATGACTAATCTGAGAACATACATACATATCTGTAAACAACAAAACTCTGTAAAAGTTAAAGGTAAAATAAAGGTTTAAAAAAAATAAATAAATAGAATAAATTTATATTTTCTAATCCTATAGACCCAATTTTGGGGCCCTGTATTCCATTTTTGCTAGGCAACTCATGAATCCTATCCTAAGTCATCTCTTGCACATAATACATATAATCTAGATTAGCCAGAAACACTGCTAGGATTCTGCTTTCTAGCCATTTACCCTCATGATAAAACTGTGATGTGACTCATTCTCATTAATAGCAGGCAGTAACTACCAACTTGGTCGCTGTATAGCCTGAATTTCCATCTTTCTGGGTTCTGGTACTAGCTTCTTTTCAGCCTGGTGCTGAACTCCTACACCAATAATACACATTCAGGCTAGTTGAACAAAGAATACAATTTGGTTATGTCAGTACCCTATTTCCGGTACCAATTTCTGTACTGGAACAATACATAGCAGTTGCTATAATGACAATCTCAGTGACCTCACAGGTTTTTTGGTTTCTGCAACTAGCTTCTTCCCTTGTGTCTACCCTCTTAAGGCTTTAAATACCGGACCCGAAAATCAAAACTGAAAGAAGCACCTGTACCCCAATGTTCATTGCAGCTCTCTATACAATAGCTAGAACATGGAAGGAACCTAGATGCCCATCGACGAACGAATGGATCCAAAAGCCCTGGTACATATATACAATGGAATACTACACAGCTGTAAAGAGAAATGCAGAAGAATCAGCCCTAATGAGGTGGCTGGATCTAGAACGTATCCTAAAAAGTGAAGTCAGTCAGAAAGAGAAGGACAAATACAGTATATTAACACATATATATGGAATCTAGTAGGATAGTGATGATGCCACATGCAGTGAAGCAACAGAAAGACAGACATGGACAGTGGACATATGGACATTGTGGGGAAGGAACAGTGGGTGAGAGGCGTAAAGGAAGTAGCATGAAGGCCTGTACTATCATAAGTGAAGAAAATAGCTCTAGTCATTGCTCTGTGAGAAAAGGGAATCCTTCAGGGGTGCTGTGTGATGGTCGGGAGGGGTGGGAAGGGGGGATATACATATGACTAATCTGAGAACATACATACATATCTGTAAACAACAAAACTCTGTAAAAGTTAAAGGTAAAATAAAGGTTTAAAAAAAATAAATAAATAGAATAAATTTATATTTTCTAATCCTATAGACCCAATTTTGGGGCCCTGTATTCCATTTTTGCTAGGCAACTCATGAATCCTATCCTAAGTCATCTCTTGCACATAATACATATAATCTAGATTAGCCAGAAACACTGCTAGGATTCTGCTTTCTAGCCATTTACCCTCATGATAAAACTGTGATGTGACTCATTCTCATTAATAGCAGGCAGTAACTACCAACTTGGTCGCTGTATAGCCTGAATTTCCATCTTTCTGGGTTCTGGTACTAGCTTCTTTTCAGCCTGGTGCTGAACTCCTACACCAATAATACACATTCAGGCTAGTTGAACAAAGAATACAATTTGGTTATGTCAGTACCCTATTTCCGGTACCAATTTCTGTACTGGAACAATACATAGCAGTTGCTATAATGACAATCTCAGTGACCTCACAGGTAGGTTTATTTCTCCCTTGTGTCACTGTCCAGTGCAAGTCTGGCAGCTCTCCTTAGAGGCTCTCTTCCAAGTGGATATTCAGGAACCCAAACTCCTTCCCTTTTGGGATGCTGGAATCATAAATCAGTGGCATCTAAACTCACTGTGGACAGGGAAACAAAAGCCCGAACATGATTTAAAGGGGCAGAACTAGAAGTGGCTTATAGCCTTAGTCCTAATTGTTTTGGCCAGAACCCTGTCACATGACCCCAGCCCAACAGGGAGGAAATGAAGCGATCCTCTGTGCTCAGGAACAGGAAATGGGATAGAACTGAGGAGTTTATGGCTCCCCATCCTGTATCAGACCGTGTCATTCACTTGACTTCTTACTAGTGATTGGCCAACTGAGAAGAGATGGCCTTTGTTCCCTTAGTCACCAATATATTATTTCATAATAATGACATTTAATCCTTATGTTAAAATGCAAGATTAAAGTACTTTAAAATAATTTAAGGCAAGTATAATTTTTTACCATTTAAACAAGATAAAATGGAAATACTGAGTGTTTCCCCGGGACCTGTTAAAGGCATCCAACAAGCTGCCAGATTTTCAGCTTTGAAAAATAACTGTCTCAGACCAAATCTTCATAACACAAGCAAAATTGTGTGCAAGTTTTCCATAAATGTTAAGTATGCTGGTGCAAGTCCCCACAATGGTGATAGTTTGATCTAAGTGAGCTGATTGACTATGTGTTCTAGTCAGACTCAACAATCATCCAACTCCCTCCCCTTTGAAAGACACATCTCAGCCTAAGAAAACAGAGGACCTGACCCACCACCAAGTAGTTGTACAGTGGAAATAACATCAGTGCTGACCAAACACATCTAGGGTCTTTCATTGGTGGTAGGTCCTGTTTTTAATTTTTGGAACATTTTTAAACAAAAGCGGTTCAGGCTGGTACTAGCTTCTTTTCAGCCTGGTGCTGAACTCCTACACCAATAATACACATTCAGGCTAGTTGAACAAAGAATACAATTTGGTTATGTCAGTACCCTATTTCCGGTACCAATTTCTGTACTGGAACAATACATAGCAGTTGCTATAATGACAATCTCAGTGACCTCACAGGTAGGTTTATTTCTCCCTTGTGTCACTGTCCAGTGCAAGTCTGGCAGCTCTCCTTAGAGGCTCTCTTCCAAGTGGATATTCAGGAACCCAAACTCCTTCCCTTTTGGGATGCTGGAATCATAAATCAGTGGCATCTAAACTCACTGTGGACAGGGAAACAAAAGCCCGAACATGATTTAAAGGGGCAGAACTAGAAGTGGCTTATAGCCTTAGTCCTAATTGTTTTGGCCAGAACCCTGTCACATGACCCCAGCCCAACAGGGAGGAAATGAAGCGATCCTCTGTGCTCAGGAACAGGAAATGGGATAGAACTGAGGAGTTTATGGCTCCCCATCCTGTATCAGACCGTGTCATTCACTTGACTTCTTACTAGTGATTGGCCAACTGAGAAGAGATGGCCTTTGTTCCCTTAGTCACCAATATATTATTTCATAATAATGACATTTAATCCTTATGTTAAAATGCAAGATTAAAGTACTTTAAAATAATTTAAGGCAAGTATAATTTTTTACCATTTAAACAAGATAAAATGGAAATACTGAGAGTTTCCCTGGGACCTGTTAAAGGCATCCAACAAGCTGCCAGATTTTCAGCTTTGAAAAATAACTGTCTCAGACCAAATCTTCATAACACAAGCAAAATTGTGTGCAAGTTTTCCATAAATGTTAAGTATGCTGGTGCAAGTCCCCACAATGGTGATAGTTTGATCTAAGTGAGCTGATTGACTATGTGTTCTAGTCAGACTCAACAATCATCCAACTCCCTCCCCTTTGAAAGACACATCTCAGCCTAAGAAAACAGAGGACCTGACCCACCACCAAGTAGTTGTACAGTGGAAATAACATCAGTGCTGACCAAACACATCTAGGGTCTTTCATTGGTGGTAGGTCCTGAGCAAATAATTTGAACCTCTCTGAAGCTCAGTTTCCTCATCTCTCTTCTATGAAATGAAAGGTAATATATACACCCATGTAATATTGTGTGTGAGAGAGAGAGTGTAAGTGTGGCTGATATGCAGACAATATGAATTGGTCAGACTTGCTTGGTGGCTCAGACAGTAAGTATCTGCCTGCAGTGCAGGAGACCTGGGTTTGATCACTGGGTTGGGAAAATCCCCTGGAGAAGGAAATGGCTACCTACTCCAGTATTCTTGCCTGGAGAATTCCATGAACAGAGGAGGCTGGCAGGCCACAGTCCATGGGGTTGTAAAGAGTCAGACATGACTTTCACTTCACTCACTCACTTCAGTGGGTTAATGTTCATGCTATATTAGGCATTGACTATTTGGCCATCATCCCTAAATGTACTCAGTAAGTAAATACATACCTATTTATTTATTTAGGTCTACCACATGTATATAATTTTTCTAACCATTATGGAAAATACTAAGAAATTTAAGACCTAGATCCTGCTGTCAGTCTAGTGTTGAGGCCAACTATGGGAATTGAACCAGATATGACAGAAATTCCACAAGAGACTTCGTGTTGACATTGGCTGGAAGAGCCAAAGAAGTCCCCAGGAAGAAGGTGATCCCCATGAGTTTGGAGGACACCAGGCTGTAGACAGGCTGGGCAGGGAGAACGTTTTGGCACAATGCTTGGTAAAGAAGAGAATGCTGAAGAGATCAGCCAGACTGGAGGCAAGCAATTAAAGATAAATGAGCTTTATCACCAATGCTACAAATTCAGCTTTGAAAAATAACTGTCTCAGACCAAATCTTCATAACACAAGCAAAATTGTGTGCAAGTTTTCCATAAATGTTAAGTATGCTGGTGCAAGTCCCCACAATGGTGATAGTTTGATCTAAGTGAGCTGATTGACTATGTGTTCTAGTCAGACTCAACAATCATCCAACTCCCTCCCCTTTGAAAGACACATCTCAGCCTAAGAAAACAGAGGACCTGACCCACCACCAAGTAGTTGTACAGTGGAAATAACATCAGTGCTGACCAAACACATCTAGGGTCTTTCATTGGTGGTAGGTCCTGAGCAAATAATTTGAACCTCTCTGAAGCTCAGTTTCCTCATCTCTCTTCTATGAAATGAAAGGTAATATATACACCCATGTAATATTGTGTGTGAGAGAGAGAGTGTAAGTGTGGCTGATATGCAGACAATATGAATTGGTCAGACTTGCTTGGTGGCTCAGACAGTAAGTATCTGCCTGCAGTGCAGGAGACCTGGGTTTGATCACTGGGTTGGGAAAATCCCCTGGAGAAGGAAATGGCTACCTACTCCAGTATTCTTGCCTGAAGAATCCCATGGACAGAGGAGGCTGGCAGGCCACAGTCCATGGGGTTGTAAAGAGTCAGACATGACTTTCACTTCACTCACTCACTTCAGTGGGTTAATGTTCATGCTATATTAGGCATTGACTATTTGGCCATCATCCCTAAATGTACTCAGTAAGTAAATACATACCTATTTATTTATTTAGGTCTACCACATGTATATAATTTTTCTAACCATTATGGAAAATACTAAGAAATTTAAGACCTAGATCCTGCTGTCAGTCTAGTGTTGAGGCCAACTATGGGAATTGAACCAGATATGACAGAAATTCCACAAGAGACTTCGTGTTGACATTGGCTGGAAGAGCCAAAGAAGTCCCCAGGAAGAAGGTGATCCCCATGAGTTTGGAGGACACCAGGCTGTAGACAGGCTGGGCAGGGAGAACGTTTTGGCACAATGCTTGGTAAAGAAGAGAATGCTGAAGAGATCAGCCAGACTGGAGAGGCAAGCAATTAAAGATAAATGAGCTTTATCACCAATGCTACAAATTCATTCTGAGGAAAACAATATTTAATTTTACAAATTAAAAAGAACTATACTCCAGTTACTGAAGATCTGCTGTGTTTCCAGAGGGTATGGGTATGGGTGTAGTTATAACAGATTCTGGGGCTCCCAGGTAGTGCCAGTGGTGAAGACCTTGTGTGGCAATGAGGGAGATGGGGGTAATGTAATGTAATAAAGGAGATGCTAGTTCAATCCCATGTCTATTTCACACGTGTAGAAAATTTAGAATATGACATAAAGGGCATTCTCACTTGTCTGGAGTAAAAGTTGAAAGTTGTGCAGGAACTAGGATGAGGGGAAAATGGAAAAAAAAAAAAACACGAAACTAGCCAGTTAAGTGCCACCCATGCCACCCACACTAGGAGTTCCCCAGAGCAATGGGATTCATTCCCTGTTTTCCTGTGAACATACCAGGAGAATGTCAGCCCCAACTCCTTCTCCTTCTAGAAGCCTGCACTTAGACTGAAACCTGACAATATGGTGTCATGGCCAGGCAGGTCACCCTTGCTGGGCTGTTGTTGTTGTTTAGGTGTCCTTGAAGCTGAGCTTCTGACTTCCCAAGGCCTGCACTTGGTACACATTGGAATCCAGAAGTTTCCATACACTCCAGTGGGAAGATACAGTGGTGCTGAGAGGTCAGGGGACAAGCAGGGGCCTGGAGTTAGAACAAGACGGCCACAGAGGTCAAGGACTCCACCTCCAGAGGCAAATGGCCAGGACCATGGGTGGGATTAAATGCAACTCCCAAAAGACCACATGAAGGAACCACTTCTCACTGGCCATCAGCCCAAGGTACCCAGGGAATGGATCAGTCATCCTACAGCAAAGACCAATGAGGAATCAGAGGACACAAGCCCACCCAAGTTCCCTCCCCTGCACCCATGAGGGTACAGAAATCTCCTCCCAGGTCCAGGTGCTACCCAGCTAACAAGTAAGAGGAAAGAAGTGAACACCAGGAAGACTGGGCATTTACCCCAAAGAGGCTGATGTCAACAAGAGAAGGGGCTGTCTTCAGTTGTCAACAAAAAGTGTCCCTCCACTTCGCTATGAGAGAGAGATGAGAAGTCAGAGCAAGATGAGAAATTAAACTGTAAATAGGAGATGCTCTATGCTTTTAACTCAGCGAAGTGTAACGGGTGGGATTTTTGACCCTAGACTGTACTGATGATTCGAAGCCACGGGTCAACATGCCCAGAGGCCCTGTCCCCGCTTTAAAAGGCGAAATGTGCAGTTTGGATAGAAATAGTTGTAATGTCATCTGACTGGTATCACTTTGTAAAATTTTTCATCAATTAGTAAATCATTACAATTTTTTTCATATCATAGGTCCAAAGAGGGGGTGGGATTTAGCCACTACATTTTCATCCAGGAAATGTTATTTCCTTACCGTCAGTAGAGAGATGATAGAAAACATGGAGTTATTCCTACTAGTTGGGGTATGAATATTTATGTGGTATTTAGAAAGATAACAGGATGGAAATCTATGGGAAAGACATCATTAGCTATGTGTGATCAGGCACTTTACACACACTATCTTTCATACTTCTCAAATCATCATTGTTCCCATATTACTGACGAGGAACCTGGTGAATGAATCTAGCGCTGTTTGTCCCAGGTCACCAAGAGTAGAAGGTGCAGAGCTACAACTGCCACACACAGTGGCAGGACACTTGTTCCTTCCCCACATGGTCTAGTAACTCTGCCCTTCTGCCCAGCTCGGCACACAGACACCTGCCTAACGGCCGCACACCCAGTGAACATACAGAGCTGATGCCTCCTGTTCTCTAGTAATGAGCTCTGGACCTTCAAACTGCCAACCTCAGACTTTATTTGACCTTAGTGAAGACCAGCAGCCCAGGCTACCTACCTTCCTAAGAGGGGAGGCTTGCTTTTCCCCCCAGGTTCTCAATTTTGATGCCAGATGGTAAGATTTCTTTTTCTCTCTGGCAACAACGTTTGGAGTCCTTCCAATCAGCCCATTCATCCTTTAAAGAAAGACCCAAGTTGCTTCTCTGGTAGCTCAGCTTCTCAGGCTCCTAGTCTGAAGGGTCATTATCTTGACAAGTCAGGAGTGTGGCAGCTAGTAGGTGAGCTCCTCAGCCTGGCCCAAGTGCCTTCAGATACTCACCTGTTCCCTTAGAGACTGAAAGAAGCATGCAGGAGCCAGAAGATAAGGTGTCTTGATCCCTGGAACGCAGCGGCATGCTGGGGCACCTGGGAAGAGGATGCAGGTCTCTGAAACACACCTGAAAAAAAACAACAAAATGTGTTGCATGGATAAAGCATGTGGTAGGACAATTATGGTGGACTTCCTGAAGTCGTGGAAAAGACTAAAAATGGCCCGTTCCTTAGGACATAAGGAAAAATAGGCACTGGGCCAGTGGAAATCAAGAAGCCAGAAAGAAGTGGAAGCTTCTCTTTGCTAGTTCCTTTTTACAGTAAAAGCCAATTTTACTAGCATTTTGCCAGCCAGAGCCGTCTGTAAACATATACTTCCAAATCCTCAGACCAGGCAAAGTGGAGCTTCATAAAGATGTTTTGAGGACTTTAACCCTTAAATGCTTCCATGAATCATTCATACAGATTAAATAGTGACTGCTTTTCAAAGCCATTGAGTAATGATTCCTATTTTATGAACATCATAAATCAGCTATGTGTGATCAGACAATTTTTTTGTTCCCATATTACTGACGAGGAACCTGGTGAATGAATCTAGCGCTGTTTGTCCCAGGTCACCAAGAGTAGAAGGTGCAGAGCTACAACTGCCACACACAGTGGCAGGACACTTGTTCCTTCCCCACATGGTCTAGTAACTCTGCCCTTCTGCCCAGCTCGGCACACAGACACCTGCCTAACGGCCGCACACCCAGTGAACATACAGAGCTGATGCCTCCTGTTCTCTAGTAATGAGCTCTGGACCTTCAAACTGCCAACCTCAGACTTTATTTGACCTTAGTGAAGACCAGCAGCCCAGGCTACCTACCTTCCTAAGAGGGGAGGCTTGCTTTTCCCCCCAGGTTCTCAATTTTGATGCCAGATGGTAAGATTTCTTTTTCTCTCTGGCAACAACGTTTGGAGTCCTTCCAATCAGCCCATTCATCCTTTAAAGAAAGACCCAAGTTGCTTCTCTGGTAGCTCAGCTTCTCAGGCTCCTAGTCTGAAGGGTCATTATCTTGACAAGTCAGGAGTGTGGCAGCTAGTAGGTGAGCTCCTCAGCCTGGCCCAAGTGCCTTCAGATACTCACCTGTTCCCTTAGAGACTGAAAGAAGCATGCAGGAGCCAGAAGATAAGGTGTCTTGATCCCTGGAACGCAGCGGCATGCTGGGGCACCTGGGAAGAGGATGCAGGTCTCTGAAACACACCTGAAAAAAAAAACAACAAAATGTGTTGCATGGATAAAGCATGTGGTAGGACAATTATGGTGGACTTCCTGAAGTCGTGGAAAAGACTAAAAATGGCCCGTTCCTTAGGACATAAGGAAAAATAGGCACTGGGCCAGTGGAAATCAAGAAGCCAGAAAGAAGTGGAAGCTTCTCTTTGCTAGTTCCTTTTTACAGTAAAAGCCAATTTTACTAGCATTTTGCCAGCCAGAGCCGTCTGTAAACATATACTTCCAAATCCTCAGACCAGGCAAAGTGGAGCTTCATAAAGATGTTTTGAGGACTTTAACCCTTAAATGCTTCCATGAATCATTCATACAGATTAAATAGTGACTGCTTTTCAAAGCCATTGAGTAATGATTCCTATTTTATGAAAACTGGTAATTCATAATTAGAATGTCTAGAACATTTTGTTAAGCAGAATATTTGGCTTATGGGAGAATTTGGTACTAAATTGGCTGAAAATTGAGTAGCTAGCATCATGAAAATCTATGTACTTCAGAATTAGGACAATGAGGTTGCCTCCCAAAGCTGATCATCGATTAACCTGTGACCTTCAGATCCTTTAAATAGCCAATACCTTATTTTTCTCATTGATAAGAGAGGATAATGATATCCACCCTCCCCGGTTATTAAGCTTAAATGAAAGAGGCATTTGCACATGCCCAGCACATACCTGCACATAGGAGACACTCAATATATGCACTGCAATTATGATGGTAATGATTAGCATCCTTTCTAGTGGTGCTACTACCAATTGTGTGAGCTTATTTCTAACTCTTTCCTCCTTGTTTGACCCATCTCTGCCCATCCTTATATTCTGGCCTTAACACCTCCCTTAGAACACTGAAAGTTTTTCCAAATGCCCTTTCTTTTCCCATACAGAGAATAAAGAGTGATTTGGAAGTGTCTGAGTCCTGTGGGGCTGGTTCCCCCGCCATGGAGACACCACCACTGCCTTCATCTTGGTTCGTCCCATCATTTCCTCTTTCTCTGGGCCAGACCTGGATAAACTTGTGGTTTCCTTCCTTCGTGCTCTCTGGAGATCTGAGTACTGCACACTTGAAAGCCTAAAAACTTGTCATTTCCACCTTGAACTAGTGGCTGACCCCACCAGACAGCCTGGGAAATGAATTAGTGTCCTTAAGCAGAGGCAGCACATGAAACGGTGACCCAGCTCTCATAGGCAACTACGGAAACTGTCAGGCGGTAGTTAAGGTTCCCTTTTTTCCCAACCCCTTTAATTATGTTGAAAACTATGTCATATTGTTTTTGAAAAAAGTTAATGAAATAGTAGGTAAAGGTGAACCAAGGAACATAATTTACTTGGATTTCCTTGCAAGCTTTTGATAAGGTCCCTCATAAAAGACCATTAAGGAAAATAGATGGCCAGAGGGCTCTGGGCAAAAGTCTTTTTGGTGTATTAAAAACTGGTTAAGCAATTTTAGAAGGAAGAATCACTAATGGTGGATACTTCTTGGAGTGGAGAGAGGTTAATCACAAGCTGTCCCCCGTGTTAGTATTTGGACTTGAAGTGTTTGAATGATTTATAAAGGAAAAGAAAGCAAAGTTGGTCAAAGTCACAGAACAATGATCATAGTACAAGCTGCCCAGAGTGCTTGGTAAGCATGAGGGTTCCCTGTCCATCAACCAGGAATACGGTCCTTGGAGGCAAGAGCTGGGGGCCTACCCTGAACATGAGCCCTCCCAGGGATGAGAATGAAGGTTTAAGAACTGTTCAGAAAAAGACAGAAACATTCATGGTTCAAGTGCGGCCAGGCCTGGGCTGGAGGGCAGGAATGACCTTGCAAGTGTCCTTCCCACTCCTCCAGCAGATGGTGGTTTAAAGCCATGAAAAATCAGAAATGAGAGGCATGGGCGGAAAGCATTTAAGCAATATGAAGACACCATTTTGCATACTTTCCATTCCAAAATTGTAAAAGACCAATTCCATTGGTAAAGGAAAGCCAAGGAAATCTCTTGGGAACTAAAACATGCAACACATCCTTCTGGGTAATCCTTGTATTTGACAAAGAAGCAAAAGATAAACAAGAGCTACTGAGGACCTGTTTACTGCCTACTGTAGGGGCAACAGAAGTGCTTCGTGTTTTCCAAAAAAAAGATAGGCCTTCGGGCTTCCCTGGTGGTTCAGTGGGTAAGGACACTGCCTTGCAGTGCAAGGGGTGCAGATTCGATCCCTGGCCTGGGAAGATCCCACGTGCCATGGAGCAACTGGACCGATGTGTCCAACTATGGAACCGGAGCTCTGAAGCGCATGTGCCCAGAGCTGGTGCTCTGCGACAACAGAGGCCACTGCGATGGGAGGCCCACATGGGCCGAAGAACAACGATGGATGAAAATAGACAAATGAAAGACCAATAGAAATAGCCCGCCTGCTCCCCTCCCTCCCCACCCCACCCCACCCAAAAAAAAAAAAAAAGATAGGCCTTCCTTGAAAGTGTTGATAACCTAACAATATAATTATTTTCATACCACTGTCAGCCCCCCACCAGTGTTTTCACTGCAAAAGGAAACAGAGGGAATTAAATGAATATCTGGATGCAGACGGGAAGAATCCCAGGTCCTTGCCTAGCCACGTCCCTCATTAACCTTCACGACACTTCTTATCGAGTCTCACCTGTGTTTCTTTAAAATCGAAAAGTCCAAAACCCAAACATCATGGTGCAATCAGGGGCAAAGTGAATTCTAATCTATATTTGCCCAAAATTCTTTTCTTTTGCCCAGTCAAGTAGTAACTCTAGTTCATGCATAGGGGGCTATTTACACAGTATAAATCCATTTATTTTAAGACAAGGACACAGAAACAGAATGTGTTCAATAATACATTGGACATTAAAATACTGCTCTCAAAGAATCCACCACCAGACCCATACAAATACAATCAACTTACTTTTGAAACATTGCAGAGGCAATGCAATAGGGAAGAGAGAGTCTTTTCAGCAAATGGTATTGGAACAATTGAATGTCGATATGCCAAAAAAAAAAAAAAAACCCTCTATAAATATTTATACAACAATTAACTCAAAATGGTACTTAGACTGTAAATGTAATTATAAAGTTATGAAATTTCTAAAAGAAAATTCAGCAGAAAATCTTTGCAACATTGAGTTAGCTGCAAAATGTTCTTAAATACAATAGCAAACACGCTATCCATAAAAGAAAAAAAAATGTATCAACTTGATTTGATGAAAATTCAAAACTTTAGGTCAGAAACAGAGACTGAACAGAGACTGAACAGAGTCATAAACAGAGACTGAAACAAAAAAACAAAGCTTCTGTTTTTCCAAACCAGATTTAGAAATATATACCTTTCCTTAGGAACATACAAAGCTGAGTGAGCAACTGAACTGAAAAAATGGCACTCTTCAGCAAACTTTTCCCCAAAATGAGTCAGGTAGAAATCAGCAATTCTTTCTCCTGCTTTCCTAGTAATTTGTGGGTATTTTTGGTACTTCACACACTCTGCCTTCACACACAATTGTCATAAACTCATCTCATGTACAAATGTCAAGGGCAGGGCCAAGTATATGGTATCTGAATCCTGCCAGAACCTAGTAGAGAGACTGATAGGGAAGGTGTAGTCAATAAATATTTGAAGAATAAAGAGAAGAAAGTAACAAAGCAGGAAAAAGACACTGTGTGAAGAGAGAGAGGGAAGAAGGAGAGGGAGGAATGGAACAGAAAAGAGGAGAGAAAAGGAGAGGAGAATGGAAGGCAAGGAAGAGACAGAAGGAAGAATGAAAAGGAAGAAAAGGAAAGGGTGGGGAAAAGAAAAATGTGCCTCAGGTGAAGACCATGAGGGCAGCTGGGATCTGTGGAGGGACAGGATGGTGTCGGGTATGGGACAGGGCCAGCCATGGGCCAGCCTGATCATCTGAGCCCTGGTACCCAATCAGCCCACAGTGGTATGACCAGGCCTCTTGCCCTGAAGTCACTACCATTCTTTGTCCCTCTTTGTAGCCTGATAGATGTCAGCAACCATCGCGTGGCTCAACACAGGGCCAAGTCAGCAGCTGAGGTGGGAAGAGGGAGGCTGAAGCTGCTGGCTGGTGCTTCTGGGTCCCCTCCCCTGCTGCCCGGCTGCAGGCCCGCATGCCAGAGCCAGAGAAGCCAGGTCAGGGTGGCGAGGAGCTCCTGGCACGGCAAAGCTCTCACATTCTCTCCTTTCTAATGGCCCAGCATTGCTGGGGAAATGGGAGGGGCTGGGCAGCCAGGAGCCCAGAGTGAGAACTTGCCCTTGCCAGAGCCAGCTGCTGGCGGCCATCTGGGCGGGGGCAGTGCCAGGTTCCCAAATCTGCCTTCCCTTTGGAAAAGAGGGGGAAAACTCTGTGCTGGGGAGATGGCTTCTCCTTCCATCCCGAGGCTCTCGGTGAAAAACCCAACAAAACCCGCCTTTGAAAAAAGAAGACATGCCACATGCTGGACAGTTTCCAGAGGAAGTTGCTTCTCCCAGGGCCTTTATATCCAAGAAAAAAATCTCTACTCATCCTCGGTTTCTCTTGGTTCTTTCATGTTACCTAATGATGACCTTCAGCAATTCTTTCTCCTGCTTTCCTAGTAATTTGTGGGTATTTTGGTACTTCACACACTCTGCCTTCACACACAATTGTCATAAACTCATCTCATGTACAAATGTCAAGGGCAGGGCCAAGTATATGGTATCTGAATCCTGCCAGAACCTAGTAGAGAGACTGATAGGGAAGGTGTAGTCAATAAATATTTGAAGAATAAAGAGAAGAAAGTAACAAAGCAGGAAAAAGACACTGTGTGAAGAGAGAGAGGGAAGAAGGAGAGGGAGGAATGGAACAGAAAAGAGGAGAGAAAAGGAGAGGAGAATGGAAGGCAAGGAAGAGACAGAAGGAAGAATGAAAAGGAAGAAAAGGAAAGGGTGGGGAAAAGAAAAATGTGCCTCAGGTGAAGACCATGAGGGCAGCTGGGATCTGTGGAGGGACAGGATGGTGTCGGGTATGGGACAGGGCCAGCCATGGGCCAGCCTGATCATCTGAGCCCTGGTACCCAATCAGCCCACAGTGGTATGACCAGGCCTCTTGCCCTGAAGTCACTACCATTCTTTGTCCCTCTTTGTAGCCTGATAGATGTCAGCAACCATCGCGTGGCTCAACACAGGGCCAAGTCAGCAGCTGAGGTGGGAAGAGGGAGGCTGAAGCTGCTGGCTGGTGCTTCTGGGTCCCCTCCCCTGCTGCCCGGCTGCAGGCCCGCATGCCAGAGCCAGAGAAGCCAGGTCAGGGTGGCGAGGAGCTCCTGGCACGGCAAAGCTCTCACATTCTCTCCTTTCTAATGGCCCAGCATTGCTGGGGAAATGGGAGGGGCTGGGCAGCCAGGAGCCCAGAGTGAGAACTTGCCCTTGCCAGAGCCAGCTGCTGGCGGCCATCTGGGCGGGGGCAGTGCCAGGTTCCCAAATCTGCCTTCCCTTTGGAAAAGAGGGGGAAAACTCTGTGCTGGGGAGATGGCTTCTCCTTCCATCCCGAGGCTCTCGGTGAAAAACCCAACAAAACCCGCCTTTGAAAAAAGAAGACATGCCACATGCTGGACAGTTTCCAGAGGAAGTTGCTTCTCCCAGGGCCTTTATATCCAAGAAAAAAATCTCTACTCATCCTCGGTTTCTCTTGGTTCTTTCATGTTACCTAATGATGACCTTGACTTTTAAAAATTAAATCTGTTTGCACTCATAGAATATATATCTGCATGTCCTTTGTCTTTTGTCATGGAGAGATGGAATCATCCATAATAAACTTGAATTCCCTGAGGGATGTGATCTAGTCTTTTTAATTCACCCTCCACCGTGAATAATCCAGGAGCTCCCTAAACTATATCCAATGCTCAGATACTTTTTCTACGGTTTATTCAGTCATTGAATGCATTTTGAGCACTGTTAAAACATCAGCATGGAGTTGTTGTCGATGAAGGGTTGAAGGAGGTCTGGCTCCTGTTCTCAGAGCTAAGCCAGTTGAATGAACGCATTCCCTCGGGCCCTTGTGGACATCAGGGCAATAGGGCCCTGCCCTGTGTGGGGCCCTGCCCCGAGCTATTTCCTGTGCTATTTCCTGTGGTGCCGCTATGTTCCCAGGAGGCCGATGGGAAAGAGTTGGCACTTGGCAGAGGACAGAACCAAGAAGAGGCTCTGCAAAAATCAGAAAGCAGGAGAGCTTTATTCAAGAGTGAGAGTGAGTTATGTAGCAAGCCTCTCACTGTGAGTGCTGATGGATCAGAGCAGATGACTGGGAAAGATCAGTCACCTGGATCCATACTGGCTGAATACGGATCCTGGATTCATTTTTTAATTATTGCTTTAGCTGTCAAATCCTTCTTCTCCATCTTGATACCTTTCCTCTTAGGGAAGCACTGAACCAACCCAACATCCCGCCATAGAAACTGGACGGATGCAGGAATCAAAGTGCTTCGTGAAGACCTCACTTCTGCAGAGATCTTCATGGGGAGGCTTCAATCTGACCTCCCGACCTTTGCTGGCTTTTAAAGTTGGGGTTCCCAAATCTGCCTTCCCTTTGGAAAAGAGGGGAAAACTCTGTGCTGGGAGATGGCTTCTCCTTCCATCCCGAGGCTCTCGGTGAAAAACCCAACAAAACCCGCCTTTGAAAAAAGAAGACATGCCACATGCTGGACAGTTTCCAGAGGAAGTTGCTTCTCCCAGGGCCTTTATATCCAAGAAAAAAATCTCTACTCATCCTCGGTTTCTCTTGGTTCTTTCATGTTACCTAATGATGACCTTGACTTTTAAAAATTAAATCTGTTTGCACTCATAGAATATATATCTGCATGTCCTTTGTCTTTTGTCATGGAGAGATGGAATCATCCATAATAAACTTGAATTCCCTGAGGGATGTGATCTAGTCTTTTTAATTCACCCTCCACCGTGAATAATCCAGGAGCTCCCTAAACTATATCCAATGCTCAGATACTTTTTCTACGGTTTATTCAGTCATTGAATGCATTTTGAGCACTGTTAAAACATCAGCATGGAGTTGTTGTCGATGAAGGGTTGAAGGAGGTCTGGCTCCTGTTCTCAGAGCTAAGCCAGTTGAATGAACGCATTCCCTCGGGCCCTTGTGGACATCAGGGCAATAGGGCCCTGCCCTGTGTGGGGCCCTGCCCCGAGCTATTTCCTGTGCTATTTCCTGTGGTGCCGCTATGTTCCCAGGAGGCCGATGGGAAAGAGTTGGCACTTGGCAGAGGACAGAACCAAGAAGAGGCTCTGCAAAAATCAGAAAGCAGGAGAGCTTTATTCAAGAGTGAGAGTGAGTTATGTAGCAAGCCTCTCACTGTGAGTGCTGATGGATCAGAGCAGATGACTGGGAAAGATCAGTCACCTGGATCCATACTGGCTGAATACGGATCCTGGATTCATTTTTTAATTATTGCTTTAGCTGTCAAATCCTTCTTCTCCATCTTGATACCTTTCCTCTTAGGGAAGCACTGAACCAACCCAACATCCCGCCATAGAAACTGGACGGATGCAGGAATCAAAGTGCTTCGTGAAGACCTCACTTCTGCAGAGATCTTCATGGGGAGGCTTCAATCTGACCTCCCCGACTTTGCTGGCATGTTGGTTCCAAATCAGCTATCCATCTGCCTGTTGTTTGTGAAATAGTTGGAAGAGGAAAGTTGAAATCCAGGGAAGGTCCTAGGAGTGAGGTCCACTCTCTGAAATATAGGGTTCATCCCAGCTGACGTTAACTCTGTCTGGGGTCAACGAGACCCTAAGCAAAAACTGGCTCATATTGTCCAAACTCACAGGAACACTGTCTTGCATTTTAAGTGTCTCGTAAGTTATTTATTTAATAATAATACAAAATACATGGAAATGCAGCTTGCACCGGCTTGAGTCTTTAGTGAGCACTCATTATGGGATCAATTTGATCTCACTTGACCCTCCCCACAGTCCCTGAGATAGGCCAGGCAGGCATTATCAGTTCCCACTTGGGAGCCCAGCAGAGGTAAACAGTTTGTCTAGTTAGTGGCAGAGTTAGATCAGAAATTAGGACTCTTGATTTCTAATCCAGTTCCCTTTCCATAAGCCAAATTACTAGCTGATAATATAAACTCCAGCATTCTAGACAACACCTACCTGAGAAATAAAATTGAGATCAGAAATTCCCTGACTGAGGGAAACACAGAAGATTAGTTGGTGATGAGCACAGGATTTGACTCCTGGTGCTGCCCTTGTTAACCGTGGGATGTTGAGCAAGTTAACCAGTCTCTCCAGCCTCTGCTTTTTCATCCATAGGAAAGCAGCAGCACCTTTCTCACAAGGCTGCTTTAAGAACTGAACGAGGGAATATAAGACCTCAGTCACAGGGCTCAGCCTCGGGTGAGTGCTCCACATGTAATACAGGAAGTCCTTTATATACAAAGTAGAGTGCAAGGTTAAGGGTTCCTACTTAACCCTGTTAAGTAGGTTGCTATTGTTGTCTCCATTTTATAGACAGGAAAATTGAGGCACAAGTCACACATCTAGGAAATGGCAGAGCCAAGATTCCAACCAGGTGGCCCAGCCCCAGAGCCGGGAAGTTACCTATGACACAGGTGGCCCTCTCATTTTAACAAAGAATGCACCTCAAAGAACTGTGTGGACATGTTTGAAAGTGTTTCTAGGCACATTACTTTTTTGAACCTCTTGAATCTCCCAGCTTCTGGTTTGAAGGAGGAAGCTTCAGGACAAATAACAGGTAATTCTACTTCAAGACAACAAGCAGTCTTGAGAGGTGACATGGGGTGAAACCATATACAGTTTCTTAATGGTAAGGATGCTAGAGTTAACAGCATATGTGAAAGGGAAGCTTGGGATGCTTGAGTTGCATTGTAACAAAGGCTGCAATGATACTTTGCTTTCGAATAGAGATGGATGTTTCATACACACCCAGGCCTGCCTGGGGTCTCATCAGAGTCCTGGGAAATTGTCAAGGCCGGTATTATCAGGCCCTCTTTATGTAACAGGAAATGAAAGCTCTGAGACACTATTTGTCTAATGTTTGTAGCATTGGGATCCTGTCTAACTCCAAACGGAAGTTGAACTTGGCTTCTGGCAGGCAAAGACATCTGGGAACAGCATACTGAGATTTTTACCATTTTCCTTTGAACCACCAGGATCCAAGATGGCCCTGAATAGAAATTTTTCTGGACCAGACCAAGCCTAGCCATTCAGAGGACAAAATGTCCTGATCACCAGACCTTCAGTCTCCCCCATTAAGCCCAGGCTCTCATGCATAACAGGCTCACGTGAAGATCTCACAGGGAACGATGCTGTTGATTTAAAAAAAAAAAGCAACCTATGAGTTTTATCTCTTTATCTCTTCAGTCCAGAGGGAAAAAAAGGAACACAATCTGTCCTACCAGTGGGACATCCATCTGATTAGATGTCATAAAACAGAGTAGTCCTTTAGTCAATAATGGCTGGAATACCTCCGACCCACAGTTACTGGAAAGAAAAAAAAAAAACCTAACTACAGATAAACTCCCTAGGGTTTCAGATCCATTTTGCAACAAGCCATGTTATGAAGGAAACCTGGCCCCAAAAGATAGTTTGAATGCAAAATAAAGATAGTTCACATGCTTTGAAGCAGATACAGGGCTCCTACGGAAGCAACAGAATCATATTTTCGGAGGATCATTATATTTCCTGCTTCAGACTTTATTTGGGTCCCACCGTTCTTTTATACAACTCCTATTTTTAGTCATCAGAGGTGCCATGTCCTGCCAGGCAGGGGCCTCAGCAGGGCAGGTCTGGCAGGAATGGCAAGGGTTGGATGCCTGGGGAGTCCAGAGAGCTGGGCAGACAGGGGACAAGCAAGCTTCAAGGAGCAGCTGTGGCCCACAGGGCAAGACAAAAGGCTGGGGACTCTCAGGGAGATTTAGGTGACATGCCATGGGTCTAGGGAGCCAGACTGCAGGGTTCAGGGGGCCAGTGAATTACCAGGAAGGGGCTGGAATAATGACAAAGCAGAGGTGGGCAAGAACTCTATGAGATACCCTTCACCAAAGAATGGGAGGGGCTTAAATGAATGGGCTAAAGAACCTTGAAGACGTTGTGCTACGTGAAATCAACCAGTCATAGGAGGCCAAATACTGAATACTTTATCTAAGCTTTCTCAAGTACTCAAGTTCATAGAATCAAAGAGTGGAATAGCAACATCAGAGGAGAAGAGGAAGTGAAGAGTTACCCCAATGGTGGGTATAAAGTTTGGGCTGAGATGATAAATAAGCTCTAGCGATCTTCCGGACAACATTGTAACTTACTGTAACATATAGACATATAAGATTATATACTATAAATGTAAAAGATTCTTACCACAATCAAACACAGTTTTTAAAAAATAAATAGAAACACATGAGTTTCAGAAGAAAAGGTGCAGGATGAATCTGATCCAGGCAAGGGCAGATGTGCCAGGCTTGCTGGGAAATTCCTACAACCAGGCCATTGGAGAAGAAAACGAAAACATTTATGATCACCAAAAACTGTTCTATAAGAAAATTGTAATCTTCACTTAGCAGTCACTCATATCTCCTCTAAGAATTCGTTAAGATCTAACTCTTGGTGAAGAGGCAGAAAAAAAGGACCTTCTAAAGGAGAATTAGCAGGGCAGTGGGGAGAGGTGGAGAGTTCTTTATCTGTACAGATTTTAGTTCTTTATCTGTACATTCTTTATCTGTGTAATGATTCCCAGCATCTAGGCTGACCTCCAGATTTCCTTAGATGTTGGATAAAAAGATACCTAGAAAAAAAAGGAAAAAACATACCCTGACATTCCTTCCTGGCCTCCACCATGTCATACTTGTATTTTTCATTTTGCATGTTTCCAAAAACTAACACAAAGAAGTCAAAAGGAAATGCCATAACACACAGAAAGGAACGATACAAAACTCCCAAGAGATGGATTGGACCCAATCATCCAGCCATCTTTATTTCCAAGTAGAACAGGCATATCTTTCTTCTCTGCAGAATCCTGTCTTCTTTCTGACATCCTTTCTGCCCCTTCTGCTTTTATGCAACCAATATAACTCTACCTGCGCTTCCCCGGTGGCTCAGCAATAAAGAATCTGCCTACAGTGCTGCAGATGAAGATTTGATCCCTGGGTCTGGAAAATCCCTGGAGGAAGAAATGGAAATCCACTCCAGTCTTCTTACCTGGAGAATCCCATGCACAGAGGAGCCTGGCAGGCTACAGTCCATGGGGTCACAAAGAGTTGAACATGACTGAAGAGACTGAGCACGGTCCTGACGTATTCCTTCTCCTGATCGTTGTGTGGTCAAAGGAGGTCTGGAGAGGTATGGTAAGGAACAGGGCCACAGACAGCTCAGGTCCCAGGTAGGGGAGGCTGGGAGGGATCACATGATTGGAGGGACAAGGTAGGAGGTGGTGTTCCATGGCAGGTCATATCTAGGACATGAATCTTGGAAATTCCCTCCTGGATTTGCCAATACTTTACAAAGAAGACAAACAGAATTAGAGAAGACCCTACAGACTAACTAGAGTAAAAGAAAATTTAGAAAGGCATGAAGAGCTGGGCCTTACAGAGCTGTCCATGGGGGCCCTTACAGGAGTTTATGATCACCAAAAACTGTTCTATAAGAAAATTGTAATCTTCACTTAGCAGTCACTCATATCTCCTCTAAGAATTCGTTAAGATCTAACTCTTGGTGAAGAGGCAGAAAAAAAGGACCTTCTAAAGGAGAATTAGCAGGGCAGTGGGGAGAGGTGGAGAGTTCTTTATCTGTACAGATTTTAGTTCTTTATCTGTACATTCTTTATCTGTGTAATGATTCCCAGCATCTAGGCTGACCTCCAGATTTCCTTAGATGTTGGATAAAAAGATACCTAGAAAAAAAAGGAAAAAACATACCCTGACATTCCTTCCTGGCCTCCACCATGTCATACTTGTATTTTTCATTTTGCATGTTTCCAAAAACTAACACAAAGAAGTCAAAAGGAAATGCCATAACACACAGAAAGGAACGATACAAAACTCCCAAGAGATGGATTGGACCCAATCATCCAGCCATCTTTATTTCCAAGTAGAACAGGCATATCTTTCTTCTCTGCAGAATCCTGTCTTCTTTCTGACATCCTTTCTGCCCCTTCTGCTTTTATGCAACCAATATAACTCTACCTGCGCTTCCCCGGTGGCTCAGCAATAAAGAATCTGCCTACAGTGCTGCAGATGAAGATTTGATCCCTGGGTCTGGAAAATCCCTGGAGGAAGAAATGGAAATCCACTCCAGTCTTCTTACCTGGAGAATCCCATGCACAGAGGAGCCTGGCAGGCTACAGTCCATGGGGTCACAAAGAGTTGAACATGACTGAAGAGACTGAGCACGGTCCTGACGTATTCCTTCTCCTGATCGTTGTGTGGTCAAAGGAGGTCTGGAGAGGTATGGTAAGGAACAGGGCCACAGACAGCTCAGGTCCCAGGTAGGGGAGGCTGGGAGGGATCACATGATTGGAGGGACAAGGTAGGAGGTGGTGTTCCATGGCAGGTCATATCTAGGACATGAATCTTGGAAATTCCCTCCTGGATTTGCCAATACTTTACAAAGAAGACAAACAGAATTAGAGAAGACCCTACAGACTAACTAGAGTAAAAAGAAAATGCACTATAAGTAGAAAGGCATGAAGAGCTGGGCCTTACAGAGCTGTCCATGCCCAGGAGAGCAGTGAGCACATCAGTAGCTCAGGGTCCAGCTGGCCACACCATCTTATCTACTGCCTTCCTGAGATACACAGACCAAGACCTCATTATTTGTCTGAATACTGATGTGCCTTCTAAGTTCCGAATGCTGAGCTAAGTAATGGGAATACAGAGGAGATTCCTTTCTGGTTAGCAAGCATCTATTGAGAAACTACTTTGTGCAAAGCCCTGGAGGAAATCATGGGAAGAAAAGGAGGCTGAGATAGCACACAAAATGAATGGAAGACAGTCCTTATCATGAAACTGGGTGAAGAGGCACCCAATCTCTGATGGAACAACTTCGAAAAGAATGTATTTTTCTTAGCAGTACATTCTACCAGAGAAATGGGTTCATTTTTTTGGAGAAAAATGCTAGCTTTCCTGGACATTAAGATCAGCTTAGGCCTTTGATGAAGAAATTCAGGAGAGAGCTGAATTTCTCTGACGAGGAAAGGAGGCAATATTAGTGGCTGCTGTAGGGGAACGTTTCAAAGAGAGGGAGAGGAGCCCCAGAGGCCCATGTGGTTGTTAAGTTGTTCCATCATGTCCCGCTCTTTGTGACCCCATGGACTGCAGCACGCCAGGCTTCCCTGTCCTTCACCACCTCCTGGAGCTTGCTCAAACTCATGTCCATTGACTCAGTGATGCCATCCAACCATCTCACCATGACTAAAGAGGAACTCTGACAAGAGAAGGCAAAATTCTTAATTTATTGCCGGGTGTTGTATCATGTAGCTTTCTCTTTCATCGCCCCATAAAATTGAAGTCAATTCTACATTACTCACTAATGCTTCATGGGTTGGAGCTGTTTTGAGGGGATGTGATAAAGCCCAGAATCTCATTTCCAAGCGGTCAGAGGCAAAGGCAGAGCGTTCTCATGTGAGAAAAACTATATATGAGTTATTGAGGACATAGTTTTAGCAATGCATTTGCAAGTTTAGATGTGAAACACATGTGCTCAGGAAGTTCAGAGGGAAGTACTCTGAGGATGAGTGGATAATCAGGGCAGTCTTCCTAAAAGAAGCAAATTTTGAACTAAACATCCCGTGGGAGATAAATTCAGGTCATTAAAATACAAAGGTACTTATGTAACTTCACAGAGACCCCAAAATACACATATGGTTTTCTGATCTTAGCTCAAGATACAGTCATGAACATAGGCAGACACACATGTGCACTCAGCTACACCCACAGCTACACTAGAGGAAAACAGGCGTGTACCAGGTCATACATTCATTCCACACAGCCAGACAGCACCTAGCATCTTTCAGTCCCTGCAAAAGTGGCCCCGCTCTCACTGAGGTACATTAGTATTAAAATCACATCGCTACTGAAGTGCAGAAAAGTCAGATTTATAACATTAGACATTTTTAGTGGAAAATGCAAATACATAGTAGAGAAGGTTGGGCACAAACCATTACCTCACAAAGCTTCCCTAGGGTCTCGGCCTTTCACAGGGAAAAGCTATTCAATCTAAGTAACATCCAAGACCACCTTATCAAAGTCAGAGGCTTTAAGGGACACAAACAATCAAGTAAGAAAATAAGAAATACAGGGACTTCCTTGGTCGTCCAGCAGTTAAGACTTCACCTTCCAATGCAGAGAGTGAGGGTTTGATCTCTGGTTGGAGAGCTAAAATCCCACGTGCCTCATGGCCATCAACCAAAACATTAAACAGAAACAACAGTGTAACAAGTTCAATAAGGATTCTAAAAATAGTTGACATGAAAAAAATATTTGAAAAAAGAAAATAAGAAATACAAATAGCCAGTTAAAATGTAAATACTATTACATATAATTCTACAATATATAATGTAAAATATTTAAAAATATAAATATTATGATATGTAAATACATGAAATCAGTTTCACCTGAAGTTAAAGAAATATAAATAAAAATGACACACTACTGCTTTTGCCCTAATTTGCAAAATTTAGAAAGAGTAAAGACGTTTGGCAGTGGTTCAGACAGGAGTGTGGAGAGTGTACTCTCAACCACAGCACCTGGGATGGCAGTTGGGTACGTAATCATCACAGGAGGCCATGTCCGTCAAAAGTCCCACCCGTGTGCATACTCCCCAGTTTGTAACTTCAGTTCTAGGACCATCTCATGATGGAATACCCGGGTAAGTGCATAGAGATGTGTGTATAGGCTTTCTGGGTTTAGAAAGCCTTATACAAAATGTGTGCACTGGGTTTAGAAAATATGAAAAATTGGAAACTATTTAAATACCTAGTAAAAGGAGATTGTTAAACAAAATATGGTATCCATCCAATGAAATACTAGATCATTATTATAGAAATAATGCAAGATTTCATGACACTGAAAAATGTGATCATACATAGCAAGATATTGTCAATGAGAAAAGCAGATTCTATACAGCATATAATCTGATACTCTTTGTAATAGTAAAGCTAGTTAGTGTATTTGGTGGTTAAACCAGAATATAAGCTGCATTATAGGAGCTTAAATAGTGGCTCTTTTGGCTGTTAAATACTGTCTGGAAAAGTGCCTTGCATAAAATAGGCCCTCAATGAATTATAATAGGTTCCACTCAAAATTTTAGCAAACTCGGCCTTTCACAGGGAAAAGCTATTCAATCTAAGTAACATCCAAGACCACCTTATCAAAGTCAGAGGCTTTAAGGGACACAAACAATCAAGTAAGAAAATAAGAAATACAGGGACTTCCTTGGTCGTCCAGCAGTTAAGACTTCACCTTCCAATGCAGAGAGTGAGGGTTTGATCTCTGGTTGGAGAGCTAAAATCCCACGTGCCTCATGGCCATCAACCAAAACATTAAACAGAAACAACAGTGTAACAAGTTCAATAAGGATTCTAAAAATAGTTGACATGAAAAAAATATTTGAAAAAAGAAAATAAGAAATACAAATAGCCAGTTAAAATGTAAATACTATTACATATAATTCTACAATATATAATGTAAAATATTTAAAAATATAAATATTATGATATGTAAATACATGAAATCAGTTTCACCTGAAGTTAAAGAAATATAAATAAAAATGACACACTACTGCTTTTGCCCTAATTTGCAAAATTTAGAAAGAGTAAAGACGTTTGGCAGTGGTTCAGACAGGAGTGTGGAGAGTGTACTCTCAACCACAGCACCTGGGATGGCAGTTGGGTACGTAATCATCACAGGAGGCCATGTCCGTCAAAAGTCCCACCCGTGTGCATACTCCCCAGTTTGTAACTTCAGTTCTAGGACCATCTCATGATGGAATACCCGGGTAAGTGCATAGAGATGTGTGTATAGGCTTTCTGGGTTTAGAAAGCCTTATACAAAATGTGTGCACTGGGTTTAGAAAATATGAAAAATTGGAAACTATTTAAATACCTAGTAAAAGGAGATTGTTAAACAAAATATGGTATCCATCCAATGAAATACTAGATCATTATTATAGAAATAATGCAAGATTTCATGACACTGAAAAATGTGATCATACATAGCAAGATATTGTCAATGAGAAAAGCAGATTCTATACAGCATATAATCTGATACTCTTTGTAATAGTAAAGCTAGTTAGTGTATTTGGTGGTTAAACCAGAATATAAGCTGCATTATAGGAGCTTAAATAGTGGCTCTTTTGGCTGTTAAATACTGTCTGGAAAAGTGCCTTGCATAAAATAGGCCCTCAATGAATATATGTTAATTAAATAGGTTCATCATCAACTCAATGAACATGAGTTTGAGCAAACTCCAGGAGATGGTGAAAGACAGGGAAGCCTGGAGTGCTGCAGTCCAAGAAGCCACAAAGAGCTAGACATGACTGACTGAACAACAGAAAAGATTCATGCTTACTATGAGCCATGTAGCGCTGTAAGCACTTGATAGGATATCTCAGTCTCTCAACAGCACTGCGCTCTAAGTCTTACCATGAACTCCACTGAGCCATGAGGATGCACAGAGAGGTTAATCCAGCCACATGGCTTAGGTCACCCAGTCAGTAAGTGGGGAAGCCAAGCCAGGATTCAGCCTCAGACAGCCTGCATCCAAAGTCTTCTCTCGGAAAGGGGAGCCAAGATGGCGGAGGAATGAGGGGAAGAATTCACCAGCTCCCCAACAGAATCACCAGAACTAATCAAGAAATGAATCACCACCAACAAACCAGCCGCTAGACGACAGAAGAATTCCATAGGTCCACGAGAGTAGAAGAGTGAACAGCCAGAACTTTCCCAGAGCTACAGTTCTAAGAATCCTCTATCCTAACCCCCACGTCGGACCACACTGATGGAGAGCACGCCAGCAAGTGCCCTAAAAGGGGGCCTGAGCGGAGCCTCGGGGGAGAGAAGGCAGCGCTCAGCGTGAAAACTCCAAGAATCCGCCCGGATCGCCTGCAGAAATTAAGACACTGTGAAGATAGGATACCGGAGCAGGGCCGAGCAGAGCACGCTTGCTGCCTAGTGACCTGAGGCCGGACGGAAGGCAGAGAGCGCTGCCTAGAAACCGACCGGGAGACGGGAGGGAGCGCCCAGTGTGAGAATCGCGCCGCTCCGCCGGGCGAAAATCGTGACATTCCGCTTGGCACCGGGTGAGTTCAAACACTCCTAGTGGGGGACTGGCTGAAGGGGAAGTCGCCCACAGATTGCTGACCAGGGACCAGGCTCGAGCCAGACGGGGAAGCTTGTGCCTGCCTTTGGGACTTGGAGGCGTAACCGGCAGTGCACGCGCGCCAGTGGCAGAGGAGCCCGTGCACCCCCATAGCTACGCCTGCAGCGGAGGAAGCCGGGAGAAGGGCAGGTATTGGAAGCTACCAGCGCGTGCGCAGGAGAGCCAGAACGCCTCTGTCCAACACGGGATTGTGCACGTGTTGCGGCCCCCACCTGACGGACTGGGATCAGCCCGCAGTCCCAGCCAGCACCTGAGCTTGCAGACCCGTGCCATAAGGGAAAGGCTACATCATCAAGACAACACCAGTGAGAGCAGATTGGCTTCCACCAGACAGATGAGAGGATAAAAACCAGGGACAGTATTTAGCTTTTTTGTTTATCTGTTGCGGACGGTTCTGTTTATTCGTTTGATCAATCAGGTTTAGGGTTTTTTTTCTTCTTCTTCTTCTGTCTCTTCTTATTAAGTTTATCTTCCCTTTTTAATTTTTAATTTTTTTTTTTGATTTTTTAATTATTATTTTTTTTAATTTTAATCCCTGGAAACTTCTAATTTTCTTCCCTCTTTCCCACTGCTTCCTCCCTCTATGTTCTAAATCTAAAACTTTCTCCTATCTACCACTATCCTCTAGATAAATATTTCCTACCTTCCTGTCTCCACTATTCTCTTCCAGCTGCACTAAACAATACAACACACTAATCTTGGCTACATAACACTATAAAATCCTTCCAAGACGAACCTATTCCTTCTCATTACCCATACACTCTCCACCTCCTCACCCTCAACACATGTCTTAGTTAAAAATTGCTTTCAATGATGAAATAGTCTAAGCCAGGACCTTGCCTAGGATCTATTTTTCCAGGCACTATTTTAATTAATTCAGAGCTTAACGGGCAAGTACCATTTTTGATTGCATCGTTTGCCAGAAAAATTTCCTATGCTTTGTCACTGTAAGACTGGTTAGATGTGGTTATTGCTGTGTATGTATGTATATCTTATGACTATGGTAGAAAACATCTGCATGCTTTTATGACTGTCACACACCAGGGACACACCTCTCACTCCCCAGATGCTAATATTTGAACTAATATCACGGAACACCATAGCAAACCAGACATAGAGCCTACACCCCCCGACCAATCATCAAACCAAGGATCCTCGGAGTAGAAGCCCTGATTCCAAGACCCCACACTATCAAAGAACACACAACACTAGAGATTGTTCACCTGTAAACAAGACCTAACACCACCCAAGACACAAACCACTGAACCCTTCTAGAAGGACAGAAACCCAAAGGAAGGGAGAATTCAACCAAGAAGCCTGGTGGGGAAAAGAACTCCATACACACAGACACCCACAAAGAAACAAAAACTAACCTAATAATGAAACGACAGAGAAACACTGCACAAATGAAGGACCAAGCTAGAGAATCACAGCTTCAAATGACAGAGGAGGAGATAGACACATTATCTGAAAGAGAATTCAGAAAAGCTATACTAATGAGGATGCAAAACACCAAAAACAGATTATTAGAGGAAATTAGTGCATTGAAAAAAGACATGCAGGAAATGAAAAATAAGCAAATAGAGACCACCAACTCAATTGCTGAACTCAAAAATACTATAGAAGGCCTCAACAGTAGAGTATCAGAGGCTGAAGAATGGATAAGTGAGCTGGAAGATAGAATGGTTGAGGTAAATACTGAGGAGCAGAACAAAGCTGAAAGAATTAAAAGAACTGAGGATAGCCTTAGAGACCTCTGGGACAATATCAAACGCACCAACATTAGAATTATCGGAGTTCCAGAGGAAGAAGAGGGGAAGAAAGGTTACAAAAAAATTCTTGAAGAGGTTATAGTGGAAAACTTCCCCAGCATGGGAAAGGAAATAGTTAACCAAGTCCAAGAAGCACAAAGAGTTCCATACAGGATAAACCCCAGAAGAAATACACCAAGGCACATACTAATCAAACTAACGCAGACTAAATATAAAGACAGATTACTAAAAGCAGCTAGAAGCAAACAACAAATAACATATAAAGGAAACCCCATACGTCTAACTGCAGATCTCTCAACAGAAACCCTGCAGGCCAGAAGAGAATGGCAGGACACATTTAAACGGCTAAAAGAGAATAACCTCCAACCAAGAATTCTCTACCCAGCAAGAATCTCATTCAGAATTGATGGAGAGGTCAAAAGCTTCTCAGACAGACAAAAACTAAAAGAATTCTGTACCACAAAACCAGCCCTACAACAGGTGTTAAAGGACCTGATATAGCCAATAAATACAAGAGAAGAAGAAGTTCTACAAATCAAACCCCAAACTTCTAAGAAGATGACAATAGGAACATTCGTATCAATAATTACTTTGAATGTAAATGGATTAAATGCTCCAACCAAATGACACAGGTTGGCTGAATGGATCAAGAAACATGACCCATATATATGCTGTTTACAAGAGACCCACTTCAGACCTAGAGACACCCACAGACTGAAAGTGAGAGGCTGGAAAAAGATATTCCATGCAAATGGAGATCAAAAGAAAGCTGGGGTAGCAATCCTCATATCAGACAAAATAGATTTTAAAGTAAAGAAGATTCTAAGACACAAGGCAGTTCACTACATCATGATTAAGGGATCCATCCAAGAGAGACCAAACTCAATTGCTGAACTCAAAATACTATAGAAGGCCTCAACAGTAGAGTATCAGAGGCTGAAGAATGGATAAGTGAGCTGGAAGATAGAATGGTTGAGGTAAATACTGAGGAGCAGAACAAAGCTGAAAGAATTAAAAGAACTGAGGATAGCCTTAGAGACCTCTGGGACAATATCAAACGCACCAACATTAGAATTATCGGAGTTCCAGAGGAAGAAGAGGGGAAGAAAGGTTACAAAAAAATTCTTGAAGAGGTTATAGTGGAAAACTTCCCCAGCATGGGAAAGGAAATAGTTAACCAAGTCCAAGAAGCACAAAGAGTTCCATACAGGATAAACCCCAGAAGAAATACACCAAGGCACATACTAATCAAACTAACGCAGACTAAATATAAAGACAGATTACTAAAAGCAGCTAGAAGCAAACAACAAATAACATATAAAGGAAACCCCATACGTCTAACTGCAGATCTCTCAACAGAAACCCTGCAGGCCAGAAGAGAATGGCAGGACACATTTAAACGGCTAAAAGAGAATAACCTCCAACCAAGAATTCTCTACCCAGCAAGAATCTCATTCAGAATTGATGGAGAGGTCAAAAGCTTCTCAGACAGACAAAAACTAAAAGAATTCTGTACCACAAAACCAGCCCTACAACAGGTGTTAAAGGACCTGATATAGCCAATAAATACAAGAGAAGAAGAAGTTCTACAAATCAAACCCCAAACTTCTAAGAAGATGACAATAGGAACATTCGTATCAATAATTACTTTGAATGTAAATGGATTAAATGCTCCAACCAAATGACACAGGTTGGCTGAATGGATCAAGAAACATGACCCATATATATGCTGTTTACAAGAGACCCACTTCAGACCTAGAGACACCCACAGACTGAAAGTGAGAGGCTGGAAAAAGATATTCCATGCAAATGGAGATCAAAAGAAAGCTGGGGTAGCAATCCTCATATCAGACAAAATAGATTTTAAAGTAAAGAAGATTCTAAGACACAAGGCAGTTCACTACATCATGATTAAGGGATCCATCCAAGAGGAAGACATAACAGTCATGAATATCTATGCACCCAACACAGGGGCACCTCAATACATAAGACAAATACTTTCAGACTTAAAAGAAGAAATCAATAACACAATAATAGTAGGAGACTTTAACACTCCTCTCACACCAATGGATAGATCATCCAAACAGAAAATTAATAAACACAAGCCTTAAATGACACACTGGAAAAGATGGACTTCATTGATATCTTTAGGACATTCCATGCAAAAACAGAAGAATACACTTTCTTCTCAAGTGCTCAAGGAACATTCTCCAGGATAGACCACATCTTGGGCCACAAATCTAACCTCAGTCAATTCAAGAAAACTCAAATTATATCGACCATCTTCTCGGACCACCATGCAATGAGACTAGAGATCAACTACAGGAAAAAAACCGCTAAAAATACAAACACATGGCAATTAAACAACACATACCTAAAAAACCAACTGATTACTGAAGAAATCAAAGGAGAAATTTTAAAATTCCTAGAAGAAAACGACAATGAACATATGACCGTGCAAAACCTATGGGATACTGCAAAAGCAGTTCTAAGAGGGAAATTTATAGCAATACAATCCCACCTCAAGAAACTAGGAAAATATGAAGCAGATGACCTAACCCTCTACTTAAAACAATTGGAGAAAGAAGAACAAAAACATCCCAAAGCCAGCAGAAGACGAGAAATTATAAAAACTAGAGCAGAATTAAATGAGAAAGAAATGAAAGAAACTATACTACGGATAAATAAAACAAAAAGCTGGTTCTTTGAAAAGGTAAACAAAATTGACAAGCCACTGGCCAGACTCATCAAGAGAAAGAGAGAGAAGAACCAGATCAACAAAATCGAAAACAAAAAAGGAGAGATTACAACATATCGTGCAGAAATCCAAAGGATTCTAAGGGACTATTATGAGCAACTCTATGGCAACAAACTGGACAACCTGGAAGAAATGGACAGTTTCTTGGGGAAGATCAATCTCCCAAGACTGAACCAGGAAGAAACAGAAACTTTGAACAACCCAATCACAAGCTCAGAAATCGAATCTGTGATTAAAAATCTACCCAAAAATAAAAGCTCAGGGCCAGATGGCTTCACAGTCGAATTCTACCAAACATTTAAAGAAGAGCTAATGCCTGTCCTTCTAAAACTCTTTCAAAAAATTGCACAGGAAGGAAAACTTCAAAACACATTCTACGAGGTCACCATCACCCTGATACCCAAACTAGGCAAAGACAACACAAAAAAGGAAAATTACAGACCAATTTCTCTGATGAACTTAGATGCCAAGATCCTCAACAAAATCCTAGCAAACAGAATTCAACGACACATCAAAAAACTCATACATCACAATCAAGTCGGGTTCATCCCAGGCATGCAAGGATTCTTCAACATCCACAAGCCAATCAATGTGATACACCATATCAACAAACTGAGAGACAAAAATCACATGATCATCTCAATAGATGCAGAAAAAGCCTTCGACAAAGTACAACACCCATTCATGATAAAAACTCTTCAGAAAATGGGCATAGAAGGAACCTATCTCAACATAGTGAAAGCCATATATGAGAAGCCCACAGCAAACATTGTCCTCAATGGTGAAAAACTGAAAACATTCCCTCTAAGATCAGGAACAAGACAGGGGTGTCCACTTTCACCACTACTAGTCAACATAGTCCTGGAAGTTCTAGCAACAGCAATAAGAGAAAGAAATCAAAGGAATCCAGATTGGAAAGGAAGAAGTCAAGCTCTCTCTTTTTGCAGACAACATATTATACATAGAAAATCCCAAAGACACTATTACAAAGCTACTAGAGCTAATCAACGAATTCACCAAAGTCACAGGATACAAAATCAACACACAGAAATCACTGGCATTCCTATACACAAACAATGAAAAATCAGAAAATGAAATCAAAGAGGCAGTCCCCTTCACCATTGCAACCAAAAGAATCAAATATTTAGGAATAAACCTACCCAAAGAAACAAAAGAATTGTACACAGAAAATTATAAGACACTCATGAAAGAAATTAAAGAAGACTTAAACAGATGGAGAAATATTCCATGTTCCTGGGTCGGAAGAATCAACATTGTGAAAATGACCATACTACCAAATATCATCTACAGATTCAATGCAATACCTATTCAACTACCATTGACATTTTTCACAGAACTAGACCAAAGAATCACACAGTTCATATGGAAACACAAAAGACCTCGAATAACCAAAGCAGTCCTGAGGAAGAAAAACGGAGTTGGAGGAATCAGCCTCCCTAACTTCAGGCTATACTACAAAGCAACAGTCATCAAGACAGTATGGTACTAGCACAAAAACAGAGCTATAGACCAATGGAACAAGATAGAGAACCCAGAGATAAGCCCCCGCACCTATGGATACCTTATTTTTGACAAAGGAGGAGAAACTATAAAATGGGACAAAGACAGCCTCTTCAACAAGTGGTGCTGGGAAAATTGGACAGCTACATGCAAAAAAATGAAGTTGGAACATTCCCTGACACCATACAATAAGATCAACTCAAAATGGATTAAAGATTTAAATGTAAGGCCAGAAACCATCAAACTCTTAGAGGAGAATATAGGCAAAGCCCTCAAGGACATAAATCAAAGCAAGATCTTCTCTGACCCAGCAACTAAAATGGCAGAACTGAAAAGAAAAATAAACATGTGGGACCTAATGAAACTTAAAAGCTTTTGTACAGCAAAAGAAATCACAAAAAAGCTGAACAGACAGCCCACAGAATGGGAGAAAATCATAGCAAATGAAACAACAGACAAAGAGTTAATCTCCAAAATCTACAAGCAACTCAGACAACTCGGCACAGGAAAAACGAACAACCCAATCAAAAAATGGGAAAAAGACCTAAAGAGATGCCTCTCCAAAGAGGACATACAGATGGCCCAAAAGCACATGAAACGATGCTCAACCTCACTTATCATTAGAGAAATGCAAATCAAAACTACAATGAGATACCACCTCACACCCATCAGAATGGCCCTCATCAAAAAATCTGCAGACAATAAATGCTGGTGAGGGTGCGGAGAAAAGGGAACCCTCTTGCATTGCTGGTGGGAATGTAAATTGATACAGCCTCTGTGGAAGACAGTCTGGAGATTTCTTAAAAAACTAAAAATAGAAGCACCCTATGACCCAGCAATCCCACTATTAGGCTTATATCCTGATGAAATCAAAACTGAAAGAAGCACCTGTACCCCAATGTTCATTGCAGCTCTCTATACAATAGCCAGAACATGGAAACAACCTAGATGTCCATCAACGAATGAATGGATCCAGAAGCTCTGGTATATATATACAATGGAATACTACTCAGCTGTTAAAAGAAATGCAGAAGACTCAGTCCTAATGAAGTGGCTGGCTCTAGAACCTATCATAAAAAGTGAAGTCAGTCAAAAAGAGAAAGACAAATACAGTATACTAACACATACATATGGAATCTAGTAGGATAGTCTTGATAACACACGCAGTGAACACATGGAAAAACAGACATAGACATAGGGACACTGTGGGGAAGAAATAGGGAGGGGGAAGCATGGAGGGAGTAACATGGAAACCTATACTGTTATGTGTGGAAAAGATAGCTAGTGTCATTGTGCTAAGGGAATAGGAGTGCTTACAATGGCTTGGGACGATGGTCTGGAGGGGTGGGATGGGGCGAACTGGGGAGAGGTGGGGACCATGGATATGCATATGACTGATCTGGGAACATACATGTCTGTGAACAACAAAACTCTGTAAAACCTTTAAAATGAAGAATAAAAAAATTTAAAAAAAATAAAAAACCAAACTTCTCTCAAACACTTTCTGTAATATTTTTGTGCAGAGAAAAGTCTGGGAGGTTGTGCACCAACACATCAACAGCAGTGACTTGGGCAACAGTGGGTGGTAGGATTACTCAATGTTTGTTTCCCCTTTCTACTTATCAAGAGTTATCTAGGTTCTCAATAGTGATGTAAAATTTCGTGTGTGTGTGTGTGTGTGCTTAATTGTGTCTGACTCTGCATCCCCATGGACTGTAGCCCACCAGGCTCCTCTGTCAATGGGATTCTCCAGGCAAGAATACTGGAGTGAGTTGCCACTGCCTCCTGGGAATCTTCCTGACCCAGGGACCAAACCTGCATCTCTTGCATTGACTGTATTGCCAGTTGGATTCTCTGCCACTGTGCCACCTGGGAAGCCCTTTAATTTTATTATTTACTTTGAAGTAACATGTAGGGGTCCTTTAATGGATACTTTCTCTCACCAAAACGGAAGGCTAGTAGAGCAGATGTGTTCTCAAGGGGGAGGGAGAAGATAAGGAACAAGTCAAGTAGCAGTCTCTAACTTCCAGGCCTCAGACTGATACCTCCTGTCAGACCTGCAGTGGCATTAGATTAGAAATAAAGTACACAATAAATGTAATGTGTTTGAATCATCCCAAAACCATTGCTGCCCAACCCTGGTCTGTGGAAAAACTGTCTTCTGTGAAAACAGTCTCTAATGCCAAAAAGACTGAAGTAGAGGAACCAAGTTTCTTGAAACAAGGTAGAAATTTTCAGAAATTCCAGGCCCCCTAATTTTCCATGTGTTCTTTGCTGTGTCCTTCAACCCCAGAGGACTCCAGGACACCTCTGGGGGTTGTCACTACCCTGGAGAGTCACATGGTGACCCGATATTCAGGGACTCTTGCAAGGCCATCCTCATGTGGACGTACCACTTATGTGTGCAGGTGCATTTGCCCAAAGATATTTCTTGAAGTTCTGTGCCGGACGCTGGGTGGCCATCAGGAGTACAGCTTGAGAAAGACATGGCCCCTGCCTTTAAGAAGCTCAGAGATGGTTGGGGACACAGACAAAGTGAAAACAGACAAACTATTACAGCGTTAATAAAATAGAAGGAAGTTCAGGATGTTATGGGATCATCCAATTCCTGTAACATCCTGTACTTGCCTCTGTCGTAGAGCTCATTTCTTTTTCTGTCTTAATTGTGTGCTTCCTCCTCCATCTCTCCAACTGTCCATGAACTCCCTGAGAACTGGCACCAAATCTTACTCACATTTGTGTCCCAGAGTAGGCTGTTTAATCAGCAGCAGCTTTGCCTGAACGGTTGTCTCGATACAGAGATGGCTTTGTCAACAACTTCTCCAGTTTGATTCATCGAGGATCAGACCAAGGCAGAGGCTAGAAAAGTATGCCCTAGAGATCCCTCTGGCTCAGATAGAGTGTACCAGGTGAAGAGATAGGAAAGAGGAAGGAAAAAATTCCAGGCTGTGTGAATGCAAGTGCAAGATCGAGTTAAGAAACAGTTGATTTGTTTCGGTCAAAATAGATGTGGCTGCAACAGAGATGAGTCATGGAGGGCCTTTTAGTCACACTAAGTTCAGATGTAATCTTCCAAGCTACGAGGATTCAAAAAAAATAAAATAAAATAGAAGAAGACAAGCGACGGTCAGATTTGGTTTCAGGAAAATCACTGAGCTTCACCATGGGAGGTGAAAAAGAGGGTGCATGTCAGAGGCAAAGAGGCCGGTTCAAATGGGAGATTCCCTACAAGGAAGCAGCCTGGGAAATGATGACCTGGATGAAGGCAGGGCTTCCAAGAATGTGGAGAAAAGACACCCCAGCCTTATTCTCCTACAGGCCAGCCTGAAATCATTCTCAGGCATGCAGAACAGTTTAAAATGACACTGGTGTGTGGAAAACCAGGCCCCTAATTTTCCATGTGTTCTTTGCTGTGTCCTTCAACCCCAGAGGACTCCAGGACACCTCTGGGGTTGTCACTACCCTGGAGAGTCACATGGTGACCCGATATTCAGGGACTCTTGCAAGGCCATCCTCATGTGGACGTACCACTTATGTGTGCAGGTGCATTTGCCCAAAGATATTTCTTGAAGTTCTGTGCCGGACGCTGGGTGGCCATCAGGAGTACAGCTTGAGAAAGACATGGCCCCTGCCTTTAAGAAGCTCAGAGATGGTTGGGGACACAGACAAAGTGAAAACAGACAAACTATTACAGCGTTAATAAAATAGAAGGAAGTTCAGGATGTTATGGGATCATCCAATTCCTGTAACATCCTGTACTTGCCTCTGTCGTAGAGCTCATTTCTTTTTCTGTCTTAATTGTGTGCTTCCTCCTCCATCTCTCCAACTGTCCATGAACTCCCTGAGAACTGGCACCAAATCTTACTCACATTTGTGTCCCAGAGTAGGCTGTTTAATCAGCAGCAGCTTTGCCTGAACGGTTGTCTCGATACAGAGATGGCTTTGTCAACAACTTCTCCAGTTTGATTCATCGAGGATCAGACCAAGGCAGAGGCTAGAAAAGTATGCCCTAGAGATCCCTCTGGCTCAGATAGAGTGTACCAGGTGAAGAGATAGGAAAGAGGAAGGAAAAAATTCCAGGCTGTGTGAATGCAAGTGCAAGATCGAGTTAAGAAACAGTTGATTTGTTTCGGTCAAAATAGATGTGGCTGCAACAGAGATGAGTCATGGAGGGCCTTTTAGTCACACTAAGTTCAGATGTAATCTTCCAAGCTACGAGGATTCAAAAAAAATAAAATAAAATAGAAGAAGAAGAGAGATGGTCAGATTTGGTTTCAGGAAAATCACTGAGCTTCACCATGGGAGGTGAAAAAGAGGGTGCATGTCAGAGGCAAAGAGGCCGGTTCAAATGGGAGATTCCCTACAAGGAAGCAGCCTGGGAAATGATGACCTGGATGAAGGCAGGGCTTCCAAGAATGTGGAGAAAAAGACACCCCAGCCTTATTCTCCTACAGGCCAGCCTGAAATCATTCTCAGGCATGCAGAACAGTTTAAAATGACACTGGTGTGTGGAAAAGGCAAAGCCGATCTTGAGGACTTAGCCATATTGCCCGCTCAGCAGCATCAACCCCCCAGGGCTTCACACCCCACTAGCACCTCAGCGCACACTCCTCCCACAGGCAGGGACGAAGACATCCAGGCAGCCAGAGAAACACTCAGGAGCGGCCGCGGAGCGGGGAGAGGTACATTACAGAGTTCAGCATCTGTGTTATGCAGCTGCCAAGCAACCTCCATGTGCTCCTGCAGCTGTCAGCGTGATGGCAATGGAAGACGGAACAGAAGGACAAAAAGAACTTTCAGCAACAGGCTCCGAGTGCCAGGCAGGTAGGTGGGCTCTGGGGCCATCGAGGCCGATCCACTGGTGCTCCCTGGGGCTGCCACTTGCTTTGGAGAATTGGCACATGGAGTTCCTATGTTGCCAGACCGTTCCTGGAGCTGGGCATGGCGTGACACTAATCCCCTCGCCTGAGCCAGGGACCCCAGGAAGCAGAGACTGGACTTGCCGAGGTTGCATCCTTAGTTTGATTCCAAGGCCCATGTGAGCCTTTGAAGGTACAGTATGACTCATCACTTGGTGTTCTAACCTGTGAATCAAAGCTAAGTATGGTGGGAGACATGTTTGAGAGATTCGTGATACCGCTTACCACCAAATAATCAAGGAGATGACCCAGGGTATTTTATGCAACTAAAACAGGGAACTACTGATTTTGACAGTAGGTTGGAGGCATGTATCATGTTGATTATCCATTCATTCAGAGATTTATTAAGTTCCAAGTACATAGGAATATCTAGGCTTTGTGGCAGCTAAAAAAGACATAGAAGGCAAACTGATAATGTTCAGATTGTCATGCTGAACAGCTTGCAAAGAACTCTATCCACTATTTTTCTTTTTACAGCTAGACCTAATATTCAGTCACTTACATGATACAGGCTTTCTAGATAGTTACAGCTTTTGACTATCCTATCTGGCCAGGCCTCCCTTGGTGGCTCAAGGGTTGAGAATTTGCCTGCTGGCTCAGGAGACATAGGTTCGATCCCTAGGTCAGGAACATGCCCTGAAGTAGGAAATGGCAACCCACTCCAGTATTCTTTCCTGGAAAATTCCATGGTAGAGGAGCCTGGCAGGCTGCAGTCCTTGGGGTCACAAAGAGTCAGACGCAACTTAGAGACATAGGCCAGACCCTGCCTGGCCAGTGCTCATGGGGTAGAGTACTTTGAAGGCTACCTCTGCCCCTAACAATGTGGCCAAGTCATATTTACATTCTCTACAATTCTGGTCTGTGACCACCTCCTCATGGATGGCACCATCAGGATTAGAACCCACAAGTCACTTATGATATAGTAAGAAGAGGAAGATATCAGAGAGATGAAATCATTTGAGAGTGACAGGGAAAAAGTGCTGATCATGTGAGCCAGAGAGCAGTATAGTATGCAGGAGAAATAAAACATAAGGAAAGATCACTGGGTACACAGGCAAGCTTAGAGGGTGTCATTTTGTGGTGGGGGTTTGACAGGTGATACAGGCCTTGGAAAAAACTGGGGATTTGGATTGGGTTTGGATCCTGGTTATCGGAGAAACAGGATTGTTTTTTCCAAGGCCCATGTGAGCCTTTGAAGGTACAGTATGACTCATCACTTGGTGTTCTAACCTGTGAATCAAAGCTAAGTATGGTGGGAGACATGTTTGAGAGATTCGTGATACCGCTTACCACCAAATAATCAAGGAGATGACCCAGGGTATTTTATGCAACTAAAACAGGGAACTACTGATTTTGACAGTAGGTTGGAGGCATGTATCATGTTGATTATCCATTCATTCAGAGATTTATTAAGTTCCAAGTACATAGGAATATCTAGGCTTTGTGGCAGCTAAAAAAGACATAGAAGGCAAACTGATAATGTTCAGATTGTCATGCTGAACAGCTTGCAAAGAACTCTATCCACTATTTTTCTTTTTACAGCTAGACCTAATATTCAGTCACTTACATGATACAGGCTTTCTAGATAGTTACAGCTTTTGACTATCCTATCTGGCCAGGCCTCCCTTGGTGGCTCAAGGGTTGAGAATTTGCCTGCTGGCTCAGGAGACATAGGTTCGATCCCTAGGTCAGGAACATGCCCTGAAGTAGGAAATGGCAACCCACTCCAGTATTCTTTCCTGGAAAATTCCATGGTAGAGGAGCCTGGCAGGCTGCAGTCCTTGGGGTCACAAAGAGTCAGACGCAACTTAGAGACATAGGCCAGACCCTGCCTGGCCAGTGCTCATGGGGTAGAGTACTTTGAAGGCTACCTCTGCCCCTAACAATGTGGCCAAGTCATATTTACATTCTCTACAATTCTGGTCTGTGACCACCTCCTCATGGATGGCACCATCAGGATTAGAACCCACAAGTCACTTATGATATAGTAAGAAGAGGAAGATATCAGAGAGAGATGAAATCATTTGAGAGTGACAGGGGAAAAAGTGCTGATCATGTGAGCCAGAGAGCAGGTATAGTATGCAGGAGAAATAAAACATAAGGGAAAGATCACTGGGTACACAGGCAAGCTTAGAGGGGTGTCATTTTGTGGTGGGGGTTTGACAGGTGATACAGGCCTTGGAAAAAACTGGGGATTTGGATTGGGTTTGGATCCTGGTTATCGGAGAAACAGGATCTGGACAAAATGCCTCGGTTCAAAACTCAGTTTCCCATGTATAAAATGAGGGAGATCATCACGGTGTCCCCTAAAGGGTTGTTCTGATGATCAAGAGATCATCTAGGTAAAGTGCTTGACCCAGCATGTGTTCAGTAAGTTTATTTCTCTTCCCTTGGTATATAAGGTAAGCCGTGACTGGCCTATCTACCGGGACTCTTCATTTCCTGTAAGTCACCTCCATGATTTATAGTTGGGAGCAGCAGAAACCACCTCTGTCTGACGATGATCTGTGAATATTTAAACAGAGAAAGAATTTATTGAATGATAATTCACAGGCTCGCCAGAAAGGCTGAAGAATCACGTAAGAAAACAGGCAAGAAGCAAGGGAGCCTGGGCAACCAAGACCACCATCAAAGTCAGGGCTGAAGAGCCACCTTTAGATAATGCCAGGGCTTGTGTTAGAACGAACTCCGCAGCTACACATGACAGAGGACACTGCCCTCGTTACCCCCACAGCCGCTGGGTGGAGTACCCTGCTCTCTCTCACTCTTGTCTCCAGAGTCAAGTTCTGGGAGGGGTATCTGACAGTCAGGCCTAAGGTACGCGCCTTCACCATAGCTGCCACCAGGCAGAGGAGAACTACCCTCTGAAAATTCAGCTTTTCCAATACAGAACCCAGCTTCCCATAAAGATTCATGCACACAGGTAGTGTCCACACACTGATTCAGAGGCTGAGCAGTTTTGAAAACAGTCATTGTCCATCTCACCATGCCAAGCACTCCCTACAGCCAAGTTCTGGCCTGCACCTCCAGTCCAAAAGCCTAAGGCTGCCTGAGCCCTGTCTTAGCTGGCTGCCTTTACTGTCTAGTGACATTATACCTTGTGTTCCTTCGGGCCACAGGGTAGCTCACCTCATTCCTCCTGGACTTTTTCATCTGCTTATTATCTACATAAGCTTCCAGAAAGAGGTATCACTTCTGCCTGCTTGATACGTGCCTTCAGCCTCTACAGATTGGATTAGCTGCCTTTTTCTGGGGTCCCATGGCATTCAGTGCATGCCTTCCTCTATTACTTGATACATTGAATAGGAATCATTTAATGAAGGACCTGGCTTAGTGGTTCTCAACTGTTAGACACCTTGGAATCACCTGGAGAGCTTGTTAAAGTACAGATGCCGAAGCCCCATTCCTAGAGTTTCTGATTCAGTCATTCCGGGGCAGGGTCCGATTATTTGCATTTCTAATATGTTTCCAGTAATTCTGATAACATTTCACTGATGTTACTAGCTTAGGAACCATACACTAAGAAGCAGGGACCTAACTTACAACTTTAAACCAATGGTTCTCAACTATACCTCCACTCCCAGGGGCATTCGACAATAATTTGAGATATTTTGTTGTCTCAACTAAGAAGCAGGTGGCTACTGACATCTGGTAGGTAGAGCCCATTTCCTACCACAGGTGTCCACAACACCTCCTACCACAACAAAATGTTATCCAGACCCAAATATCAAAATTTCTTGGTTGAGAAAGCATAATATGGGCCATAAGACTCCTGAGGGCAGACACTTAATCAGCATCACATTCCCACACCCGAGGTGTCAAGTGGTCTGTAGTATTTGCTCACTTGGTGGTCATTCAATGGAATCATTTGACTAAAGGCCATGAATATATTTTCTCTACCCAAAGTTGAAAATAAGTCTGGGAAGTACAGGGAAACTTGAAACTGAAGACATTAGGTGGGAAGCAGTCATGAAACCAAGCTGCTGGAAGTGAAGTCACAGGAGAATGGGCATTCCGACTTCCATTGGCTGGTTCACCCCCAGCCCCACATGGACACCACTCTCTACATACCCGAGCAGGTGACTTTGGCCTTCCAACAGTTTCTCCCCAAACCTGCTCATCAGGCTTGTTAATTAGACTTCAAAGACCATCTCCCCTTCTCTTTCACAGGGCAAACCCTGGCACAGTCACACAAATAAAGATGGCATTTTCCAACCTCCACCCCAGCTGGTATGGAAAGACCTAGCCAAAGAAACATGAGCAGAAGCCATGTGTGTACCTTTGAGTCACATCCTTTTAAGTCACAAATTTGAGTCACCGATTTATCTAGAAGTCACTTTCCATTTGGGATCTGGTACATTTTATAGTCTGCATGCAGTTCATGGGGTCTTCAAGGAGTTGGATATGACTTCCTGACTGAACATTAACAAAGTCACTCTTCTTTGCATTTCTGTTACATGCAGTCGACCTCATATGCTAGCAAATATTACTCATCAGACTTGAAATCCAGCCACCTTTCTCACCAGTAACATACATTCCTGGCCCCTGGAAAGCTAGAACATTCTCTGTGTGGTGGGACTCCAGCAGTTTCTAAGTAGATGTGTCTGCCCTATGTCAAACTTCACTCTACACACTGTTACAAAAATTCCTAAAAGTTCTCTCTCAGAAATAGCCAAGGATTCCATCTCTGGTAAAATATAAACACACCTAGGAGGGATAACACTTTCTGTTCTTAACAGTTACTGTACCTGTGAAAGAGAATTGAGAATGCTCTGCTAAGAAGTGGAGGAAAAGGCTTTAAAATAAAAATGTGGTACCACAGAAGATCCATAAACCTCACAAATTTGCCTAAGATTGGCCTGAGGATAGATCCAAACGAAACACTGCCCAAGTGACCCCTCCCTGTTATGAACACCTCCTAAGGCTTAATACTCTGCTTAACAACTGAGGAGAGTGGGGCCTTTCATATAGAGCTCATAATAGGAAGTAATCACTTGCATTTTCAGTCAGGTAAGTTGAACAAAGTTCCTGTCCCATCCCTGGGAAAGGAGCTGGAGAGGAGAGGCCTTTCTTACAAGAAGAAAGTCACAGTCTTCCTCCTGGCTTGCTCAGCTTTCTGGCTCTGTCAGATGACATTGCCTTTTCCCATTTGTCCTTGACTGACTAAACACTAATTTATCTAGAAGTCACTTTTCTTTTCATTTAGGGATCTGGTAAACCTTATAGTCTGTGGTTGACTCAGCTTGCCCCAAAGTGAAGGCACCTGGATATTCTATCAATCTCCAAGCTTTGGAGAATGTTTTAAATGGCATTTGGTGATTGAAAGCAAGATACAATTGCCCTGTGACAAAGAAGCTAATGCTCAAGGCTTCTCTAATAGCTTTTATATGACTGTTAAGTCGCAACACTCTCCCACTACGTTTTATTCATGCAAATGAAGTATACATCAAATAAAAGCAAATTATCTGTCAACAGGTTGGTTAAATACCAGAATCCTCTTTTTCTTGCCTTTTTAAAGAAAGAGCAAACAAGAACAGAAAAGAAACAAGATGGCACCTTTTGTGTTTAATAGTTTTTGTTTTTTTTTTTCCTTCTGTCCTCCTCCTGCAATAGACCTAAAAGGTCACGAGATAAGTGTTTCTCATTCATATCCCTGAGCTGAAGGTGTTTGGAGATGATTTTTAAAACCACACATTGTGTTCTTTCTTTTCATTTGGAGTCCTCCTGTTGAGGTGCCCAGAATAAGACCTCTGGAGCAAATGGGGAAGGCAGATGAAGATGTGCTGGGAAACCACATTTCCAGAGACGGGGCTTGTGTCAGTCTGGTTCTTCAGCAGAAACAGCCACCTCGGGGAGCCTTCCCTGCCATCCTTTGTAGCCTGAACACTTGTACAACAGGACCATTCATACTTGGTTATCCCTAATACTTTATAATTTTGCTTCTAAAAGCTCCATATTTTTCATCAGTCTTTGGCCTGATGATGGTGTTGGACAGAATCTTGAGATAAGAGATGACCTGAAGCCAAGATTTGTTGTTGTTTAGTCACTAAGTTGTGTCTGTACCCTGTTTGTACCCTCGTGGACTGCAGCATGCCAGATTTCCCTGTCCTTCACTGTCTTCCAGAGTTTGCTCACGTTCATATTCATGGACTCGGGGATGCCATCGAACCATCTCATCCTCTGTTGTCCTTTTCTCCTCCTGCCCTCAATCTTCCCCAGCATCAGGCTCTTTTCCAGCAAGTGGGCACTTCTCATCGGGTGGTCAAAGTGTCAGAGCTTCACCTTCAGCATCAGTCCTTCTGATGAATATTAATGGTTAATTTCCTTTAGGATTGACTGGTTTGATCTCCTTGCTATCCAAGGGACTCTCAAGAATGTTTTAAATGGCATTTGGTGATTGAAAGCAAGATACAATTGCCCTGTGACAAAGAAGCTAATGCTCAAGGCTTCTCTAATAGCTTTTATATGACTGTTAAGTCGCAACACTCTCCCACTACGTTTTATTCATGCAAATGAAGTATACATCAAATAAAAGCAAATTATCTGTCAACAGGTTGGTTAAATACCAGAATCCTCTTTTTCTTGCCTTTTTAAAGAAAGAGCAAACAAGAACAGAAAAGAAACAAGATGGCACCTTTTGTGTTTAATAGTTTTTGTTTTTTTTTTTCCTTCTGTCCTCCTCCTGCAATAGACCTAAAAGGTCACGAGATAAGTGTTTCTCATTCATATCCCTGAGCTGAAGGTGTTTGGAGATGATTTTTAAAACCACACATTGTGTTCTTTCTTTTCATTTGGAGTCCTCCTGTTGAGGTGCCCAGAATAAGACCTCTGGAGCAAATGGGGAAGGCAGATGAAGATGTGCTGGGAAACCACATTTCCAGAGACGGGGCTTGTGTCAGTCTGGTTCTTCAGCAGAAACAGCCACCTCGGGGAGCCTTCCCTGCCATCCTTTGTAGCCTGAACACTTGTACAACAGGACCATTCATACTTGGTTATCCCTAATACTTTATAATTTTGCTTCTAAAAGCTCCATATTTTTCATCAGTCTTTGGCCTGATGATGGTGTTGGACAGAATCTTGAGATAAGAGATGACCTGAAGCCAAGATTTGTTGTTGTTTAGTCACTAAGTTGTGTCTGTACCCTGTTTGTACCCTCGTGGACTGCAGCATGCCAGATTTCCCTGTCCTTCACTGTCTTCCAGAGTTTGCTCACGTTCATATTCATGGACTCGGGGATGCCATCGAACCATCTCATCCTCTGTTGTCCTTTTCTCCTCCTGCCCTCAATCTTCCCCAGCATCAGGCTCTTTTCCAGCAAGTGGGCACTTCTCATCGGGTGGTCAAAGTGTCAGAGCTTCACCTTCAGCATCAGTCCTTCTGATGAATATTAATGGTTAATTTCCTTTAGGATTGACTGGTTTGATCTCCTTGCTATCCAAGGGACTCTCAAGAGTCTTCCCTGGCACCACAATTCAAAAGCATCAATTCTTCAGGGCTCAGCCTTCTTTATGGTCCAACTCTCACATGTGTACAAGACTACTGGAAAAAAGCATAGCTTTAACTGTACAGACCAAGACAAATGTGGCCATACTGAGGAGTAGAGGGCTACAGGTAGATCCAGGAAAACAGCTGCGTATGTTCAGTGTCTGCAGGCCCCTTAAGGCAGGAGGTAAGAATTTGGTGGAAAAATGCCTAAGACTCCACTGTTTCTCTTTCAGTGTCAAAGATCATTGTCTTATTATGGATATTGTGATTGGTATTACTCAGTTACACCTCTATTACATTTACTAGAGGGATTTGTTGAAAACACTGTCCATTTTGTTTCTCAGTCTCTCGAAATCAACACACACACACACACACACACACACACACACACACACACACACACACACACACACACATACACACACCTCTTTTAGCTCTAAGACTTGTGATTTTTTCCCTAGTTAGGATACTCTTTTCTTAGGGTCACTATAGTTAATATAAATTTGTTTGAATCATGTCAATAAATTGTATTTCTCTTTTTGATTTGGTCATCAGGAAACTCATAACCAAATCTGTGACTCAATGTCAATTGATCAGTGTAAGATGACAAAGCCTGTATATCTGGAACTTCTCCCTCTTTTGGAACTCTCGCTCCTACCACCCTGGCCCCATGTCCTACTTATAGTCTCACAGGGTTCATGACTAGGTATTCTAGGAGTCACTAAGTTGTGTCTGTACCCTGTTTGTACCCTCGTGGACTGCAGCATGCCAGATTTCCCTGTCCTTCACTGTCTTCCAGAGTTTGCTCACGTTCATATTCATGGACTCGGGATGCCATCGAACCATCTCATCCTCTGTTGTCCTTTTCTCCTCCTGCCCTCAATCTTCCCCAGCATCAGGCTCTTTTCCAGCAAGTGGGCACTTCTCATCGGGTGGTCAAAGTGTCAGAGCTTCACCTTCAGCATCAGTCCTTCTGATGAATATTAATGGTTAATTTCCTTTAGGATTGACTGGTTTGATCTCCTTGCTATCCAAGGGACTCTCAAGAGTCTTCCCTGGCACCACAATTCAAAAGCATCAATTCTTCAGGGCTCAGCCTTCTTTATGGTCCAACTCTCACATGTGTACAAGACTACTGGAAAAAAGCATAGCTTTAACTGTACAGACCAAGACAAATGTGGCCATACTGAGGAGTAGAGGGCTACAGGTAGATCCAGGAAAACAGCTGCGTATGTTCAGTGTCTGCAGGCCCCTTAAGGCAGGAGGTAAGAATTTGGTGGAAAAATGCCTAAGACTCCACTGTTTCTCTTTCAGTGTCAAAGATCATTGTCTTATTATGGATATTGTGATTGGTATTACTCAGTTACACCTCTATTACATTTACTAGAGGGATTTGTTGAAAACACTGTCCATTTTGTTTCTCAGTCTCTCGAAATCAACACACACACACACACACACACACACACACACACACACACACACACACACACACACACATACACACACCTCTTTTAGCTCTAAGACTTGTGATTTTTTCCCTAGTTAGGATACTCTTTTCTTAGGGTCACTATAGTTAATATAAATTTGTTTGAATCATGTCAATAAATTGTATTTCTCTTTTTGATTTGGTCATCAGGAAACTCATAACCAAATCTGTGACTCAATGTCAATTGATCAGTGTAAGATGACAAAGCCTGTATATCTGGAACTTCTCCCTCTTTTGGAACTCTCGCTCCTACCACCCTGGCCCCATGTCCTACTTATAGTCTCAAGACAACAGTGTTTGTTTTCGACTTTACAATAGACTAGGTATTCTAGGAGAAAATCATAAATTCCATGGAATGACAGAAACAAAATGCATCCTTAATTTTCTTCATTAATTTCCAATAAATTAATCTTAAATTTTTATGAAAACATCCAATGAATACATATTATCTGGGCTTTTAAATTTTAGAGTCAGAACATAAAATTTAATTTCATGTGAATTTCCAAGAATTTAACAGGTTTTCATCTTGTTCATCAAATTTATACAATTAAAATATATTTTCTTTTTATAATATTTCATTGCTGACTCATCAGTTATCAATTACATTCTATTTGTCAAAACAATGGCTTATGGAAACTTATTTGCTTTATCACTTAGCTAATCCACAGTATTAAAAGAAGCATTCGAGAGAGAAGCCTTTAACCGAGGTTAATTCTGTTTTCTTTCTATATGAGAATTCTATATTAAAATCATTAAACTTTTTATGTTACCACTTTATATGCCATGGAAGAAATATTGGCTGTTAGTAAATTTTGACAAAAGATCCTTGCTAAATACATCTTCCAAAGACTGTCTTTGTTGGCATCTGCAGCTAAACTTAATCTCTTTTATATTCCATTGCCTCTTGAGATTGGAAGGGACTTTTTTGGTTCCTGTTTTGGTTGGTGTTTTCTCCAAGAAATATCAACTGTTGCTGTCATTCTTACTAAAGTAGGTTATCTCATTGCTGGTTCTATAAGCCAAGCTCGTTTCTTACAAAATATTTTTCAAATAATCCAAGTCCAACCACTAGGCCAGTTGTCATCAGTTTGACCTTTGATATCAGAACTAAAAGGGACAGAAAATGAGACTATTTTTTTCCCTATGTCTTCTTCATTTGTTCCACTTCAATTACAAAGAGTGAAGAGAAGTTAGTGAGATTTTTTTTTGTTTTGGTTTTAAAGATCAGTTAAATGATAAACTTAATTTTCAAACAGAAACGAAACATACTGACTTAGGTTTGTTTAGATTTTCGCACACCTGATATTCATGAAATCATTCTTCATCCATTCATTCACTGATATTTACTCAGCACTCACTCTGTGCAGACAGCATTCTGTGAGCAATCCAGGGAAAAATAAGTCATACTGTAGAAAACACCAGAGGAAGAGGAGCTAAAACACTGTCCCTTGGGGAGCCAACAGGCTACTTCAGAAAACACAGGATGCCAAGGGCCTAGCCTACAGCCTATGCTACATAAATGTGGGCCATAATGAACTGTAGCCTCAACCACATGTCCACATGAATGTAGACGAGCCTCAGAAGCTGTACCTGGAGAAGGAAATGACAACTCACTCCAGGATCCTTGCCTGGAGAATCCCAGGGACAGAGGAGCCTGGCAGGCTACACTCCATGAGGTCTCAAAGAGTTGGGCACAACTGAGCAACTGAGCATGCCCACACACACAGAAGCTATGGGCTTTTCAGAAAGCAAGAGCATTAGACTGCTAATCGAAATTCATCCATTTTATTTCAACAAATTTTCTCATGTGATCACTTCCTGTTTTCTTTCCCTAAAATTTGGGAATTACTTTAAGAATGCAGGTTCTGGAACTAGGCTATTCAGAATTTTTTAAGGATTTTGACAAAAGATCCTTGCTAAATACATCTTCCAAAGACTGTCTTTGTTGGCATCTGCAGCTAAACTTAATCTCTTTTATATTCCATTGCCTCTTGAGATTGGAAGGGACTTTTTTGGTTCCTGTTTTGGTTGGTGTTTTCTCCAAGAAATATCAACTGTTGCTGTCATTCTTACTAAAGTAGGTTATCTCATTGCTGGTTCTATAAGCCAAGCTCGTTTCTTACAAAATATTTTTCAAATAATCCAAGTCCAACCACTAGGCCAGTTGTCATCAGTTTGACCTTTGATATCAGAACTAAAAGGGACAGAAAATGAGACTATTTTTTTCCCTATGTCTTCTTCATTTGTTCCACTTCAATTACAAAGAGTGAAGAGAAGTTAGTGAGATTTTTTTTTGTTTTGGTTTTAAAGATCAGTTAAATGATAAACTTAATTTTCAAACAGAAACGAAACATACTGACTTAGGTTTGTTTAGATTTTCGCACACCTGATATTCATGAAATCATTCTTCATCCATTCATTCACTGATATTTACTCAGCACTCACTCTGTGCAGACAGCATTCTGTGAGCAATCCAGGGAAAAATAAGTCATACTGTAGAAAACACCAGAGGAAGAGGAGCTAAAACACTGTCCCTTGGGGAGCCAACAGGCTACTTCAGAAAACACAGGATGCCAAGGGCCTAGCCTACAGCCTATGCTACATAAATGTGGGCCATAATGAACTGTAGCCTCAACCACATGTCCACATGAATGTAGACGAGCCTCAGAAGCTGTACCTGGAGAAGGAAATGACAACTCACTCCAGGATCCTTGCCTGGAGAATCCCAGGGACAGAGGAGCCTGGCAGGCTACACTCCATGAGGTCTCAAAGAGTTGGGCACAACTGAGCAACTGAGCATGCCCACACACACAGAAGCTATGGGCTTTTCAGAAAGCAAGAGCATTAGACTGCTAATCGAAATTCATCCATTTTATTTCAACAAATTTTCTCATGTGATCACTTCCTGTTTTCTTTCCCTAAAATTTGGGAATTACTTTAAGAATGCAGGTTCTGGAACTAGGCTATTCAGAATTTTTTTTAAGGATTAATTTTATGTGTTACATACAATAAAATGCAAGATCTTAAGACTCTGAGCGCTCAGTCTGATGAGTTTTACCAACTACACACACCTAGGTAACCACCTCTTAAATGACAGACCATCTCCATTATTCCGGAAAGTTTCCTTGAGCCCCTTACCAGGCCATCACTTTCTGACTTCTAGGACTATAGATTAATTTTGTTCTAGTTCCATGTACATGGAATCATGGAGCATGTATACCTTCATGTCTACCTTCACTCAAATTGTGTTTTTGAGACGTTGTTGCATTTATCAGTAGCTTCTCCTTTTGTATTGCTGAATTTTATTCCATTATGCAAATAAACCATTGTTTAGCCAGTCTCCTGTCAGTGGAAATCTGGATTGTTTCCAATCTTTGGTGATTATGACTAAAATTGCTCTCATCATTTTTGTAGAAGTCACTTTGTTCACGTATGTTTTCATTTTCCTTGAGTAAGACCCAGAATTAATATTTCTGGGTTGTAGAGTAGATATGTGATCAACTTTCTAAGAAACTATTAAATAGTTCTCCAAAGTTGTGTATCATTTTACACTACTGCAAACAGACATATCAAAGTTTTAGCTGTGCCATATGTTCACACTGGGTACTGACCATCTTTGGGGATTTAGCCATTTTCATGAGGATACAATAGTAGCTCAGCATGCTCCAATTTGCACTTTCTTGATGACTAATGGCTTTTCACTATGTGCACAAATGGCCATAATGAACTGTAGCCTCAACCACATGCAAGGTCCTCAAAGCTGTACCTGGAGAAGGAAATGACAACTCACTCCAGGATCCTTGCCTGGAGAATCCCAGGGACAGAGGAGCCTGGCAGGCTACACTCCATGAGGTCTCAAAGAGTTGGGCACAACTGAGCAACTGAGCATGCCCACACACACAGAAGCTATGGGCTTTTCAGAAAGCAAGAGCATTAGACTGCTAATCGAAATTCATCCATTTTATTTCAACAAATTTTCTCATGTGATCACTTCCTGTTTTCTTTCCCTAAAATTTGGGAATTACTTTAAGAATGCAGGTTCTGGAACTAGGCTATTCAGAATTTTTTTTAAGGATTAATTTTATGTGTTACATACAATAAAATGCAAGATCTTAAGACTCTGAGCGCTCAGTCTGATGAGTTTTACCAACTACACACACCTAGGTAACCACCTCTTAAATGACAGACCATCTCCATTATTCCGGAAAGTTTCCTTGAGCCCCTTACCAGGCCATCACTTTCTGACTTCTAGGACTATAGATTAATTTTGTTCTAGTTCCATGTACATGGAATCATGGAGCATGTATACCTTCATGTCTACCTTCACTCAAATTGTGTTTTTGAGACGTTGTTGCATTTATCAGTAGCTTCTCCTTTTGTATTGCTGAATTTTATTCCATTATGCAAATAAACCATTGTTTAGCCAGTCTCCTGTCAGTGGAAATCTGGATTGTTTCCAATCTTTGGTGATTATGACTAAAATTGCTCTCATCATTTTTGTAGAAGTCACTTTGTTCACGTATGTTTTCATTTTCCTTGAGTAAGACCCAGAATTAATATTTCTGGGTTGTAGAGTAGATATGTGATCAACTTTCTAAGAAACTATTAAATAGTTCTCCAAAGTTGTGTATCATTTTACACTACTGCAAACAGACATATCAAAGTTTTAGCTGTGCCATATGTTCACACTGGGTACTGACCATCTTTGGGGATTTAGCCATTTTCATGAGGATACAATAGTAGCTCAGCATGCTCCAATTTGCACTTTCTTGATGACTAATGGCTTTTCACTATGTGCACAAGATCATATGTGAAATGTCTGTTGAAGATTTTTGCCCATTTTTCAGTTTGATCTCTTATTGTTGATTTATAGGAGTTCTTTACATATTATGGATATGTGATTACTATATATCTATACCCATTTATATCTATATATGTTACAGGTTTTCCTCAGTCTGTGCCTTGAATATTCATTTTCTTAGTGATGAATCAGACCTCATCTGGTCCCTTTACCTAGTTGGGTTCTCTGGGGAGAAATTTAGAAATACAGTCTTTTTAAAAATCACTAATCATCAGGGGCTTCCCCTGGTGGTCCAGTAGGTAAGGAACCGCCTTGCAGTGCAAGGGGCGCCGGTTTGATCCCTGACCTGGGAAGATCCCACGTGCCGCAGAGCAGCTGGACTGATGTGTCAAATCACCAAGCTGGAGCTCTGGAGCACATGCGCCCAGAGCCAGTGCTCTGCAACGACAGACGCCACCACGATGGGAGGCCCACAGGAGCCAAAGAACAAAGACGGATGAAAATAGAGAAATGAAAATAGAGAAATGAAAGACCGGTGGAGGTGGCCCGCCCACTCCCCTCCCTCCCCAACCTGACCCCCGCCCTAAATAAATAAATAAATAAATCTTAAAAAAAAAATCACTAATCATCAACTGTACCTTTTCGCCATACAAAGAAAGACATTTCTCTCATTTTCTCCCTACCACTCTCTGTCCCTTTACTGATGGTCTTCATTGAACTTGGCATGTCCCTATGTGGTCATCCATGCATTCCTAGTCTGAATTAATTACTTCATTCTCTAAAAACACATAGAACTTATTTTATTTCTTTCTACATTAATATTTCACATATCTTTAATCCAGACTACCATATTTAACCACGCATAATGTCTACTTGGACACTCCCCTCACACTATGCAGCCTCCAAATAGAACCCTTTATTACACCCCTTCCAAAGGTATTCCCTCTTTGGGCTTCCTGTTATAGGATGTGGCAGCACCATATACCAAGTTCTCAATCCAGAAATCTAGGTGTGTTTTGACTCCTACATCCATCCCCTCAGCCAGGACCACTGATCTTACCACCCTCACCCCCAAGTCTCAAATGTATCTGCTTGTTTCCATCCTCCTGCCTCACTGTGTCATTTCCCATCTAGATTCCTCTTTCTTTTTCCCCTCCACCCTCCAACTATGTGGCCTTTCAGGTAGTTTCTAGAATATACCAAGATTTGTACTCTCAGATCTTTGCATGTGAGATTCCCTTGCCTACAGTGCTCATCTCTAGGGCTCTCCTGATCTGAAAGAGCACCACACCACCCACCAAGATGCTCTCTTATCACAATACGCTCTCTCCTTCTCAGGATTTATCCCAAACCATGGTCACATTTTCCTTGCTGCTTTCTCCCACAAGATGTTAAGTTTCCAGAGGGCAGACTTCCTCTCATCACTAATACCTCTCTGTGCCTGGCACATAATAGACACTGAGGCTCACCAAATGAAAGAATGTTTTCCTCACCAATTCGAATGTAGGATCTTGTCCTTTTCATTTTATTATTATTATTTTTTTATTTAAAAAAATTTTTTTACAGTTTTGTTGTTCACAGACATGTACGTTTCCAGATCAGTCATACGCAGATCCCTGGTCCCCTCCCCCCTTTCAGTCCCCCCATCCTACCCCTCCAGGCTGTATTGTCTATCCACTCCCAAAACACTTCTTTGTAAATAATAGGTATTATAAATGCCTCCTTACCTAGGTTACATTGATTTCCTTCAATGTCTTTAACAAACTGCATCACTTCTCCCAAATAAACTTCTCCAATCTTGCTTCATACAACCTCCAATCTATTCCCTCTCTAACTTATTTATACCTGATGGCCCAATCTCAGACTTTTTGTTTTTCTGAAGATCTATGCACTGCATAGATAGATCTGCACCTACGAGATACCGAATAACTAGCAAAAGTAATTTCAGGTGGCTTCAATCAATTGGGTGAAGGCAAGCCAGCTGCTTAACAGACCGGAGTATGCAGCTCCATCAGACAGGTAAACACTGTGTCCAGACACAAACTCTTGCTGTTTCCTGTACCTTCCTCTGCCTGGTATGGCCCTCCTCTCTCATGAGCATGTTTGAATCTAATTCTCTCAGTCAAGTGCCAGATGGAGAAATTGCTTGCAATTGAGAAAAGAATATTTTATCAGACTTCTTAGCAATAGGACCCACTGAATTTTAATCTGCCAGCAAAGCAGTGACAAAAAAAAAAAAAAAGGAGGAAAAGTCTCAACAGGACATCCTGTAAGGTCACCTCAGGAATTAGCCTGTTTTGGGTCAACACTCAGTCCATAGATGATAAACGTTCAAGGGGAACTGAGAAAGTCCTGGAACAGAGACCTCCCTGGTCCCCCCAGCTTGCTGGTGGAGGTTGCAGGGCTGAAGGGAACCTCAATCAGGAGCCAGGAAGTCTGTATTCCAGACCTGGCTCTGGCTCTGGCCCTGCCTCCGTAGGTCACTGCCTGTTGGTGATGTCACCTTCAGTGTTTCGATCACCCCACCTGTACAAAAAAAAGGGCACATCCTCCTCTTTCCAACTGGGTTGTTAAGAAAATTAATTGGGAGATGAATATGCTATCCAGACAGATGAACCAAAAGTTGTTTGTGAAATTAATAATATTCTGTTCTTTTCTCTCTTATACAACTCCACAATAGGCTCTGTACTATAATGATAGCCACTGATGTTAATTAAGCAGTTACTGTGTGCTGGATACATGCAACACTAATATATAAACACAAAGGGCACTTTGCATGAATTATCTCCTGTAACTCATACCAAACCCTGGGGGAGGATGCTAACAAGGGCACAAAAACATGAAAAACATTATATGTTATCAATGGATTTCAATATTACCTGGGGTTGACCAAGTGAAACCAAGGGTTGGCACCATGCCTCAGAAAACATTTTCAAAGGCAAATTAAAACAAAGAATGAGATATCTATTCCCTCAAACTTCATTTCTACCACCTGTAAAATGCTCCACGCCACTTCTCTCATACACAGATACAGTATATGTACACAAACACACAAGGAAGAATAGTCCAGATGTATTGTGACCAACTATGTGCCAAGTATTTACCATAAATGATCATAACTACTCATCACATCAGCCCTTGGAGTAGGTACTCTTTTTAGCTCTAAGATAATGGAACAGAGAGATGGGAAGTAACTTGCCCAAGACTGGGAGGAGAGGAGTAATAGAACCAGAACTGGAGCCTTGTCTTTCTGAAATCAAGAGCTAGTTTTTCTATTCACTATTCCCTACTACCTCTCCATGCATTTTTCCTCATTTTAATATTTTTAAATTGTTTTGCAACTGATGTGAACATTTAATACAGTAGTGGTACAGGCTCAAGTGCTCAGTCGTGTCTGACTCTTTGCCACACTATGGACTGTAGCCAGCCAGGCTCCTCCCTCCATGAGATTCTTCCGGCAAGAATGCTGAAGTGAGTTGCCATTTCCTCCTTGAGGGCATCTTCCTGGCCCAGGGATTGAACCTATGTCTCCTGTGTCTCCTGCATTGGCAGGCAGATTCTTTACTACTGAGCCACCTGGGAAGCCCCCATATGGTAGCAGAGGGTTTTTTAAATCCTCAAAACACAAACAGTTGTTATCCAAACAACAGTACCTGAGAACAGAGGGAACAGGGTGGGGGTGGACACACCGCAGAGTAGAAGGGACACATAACTGCAAGGCAGAAAACTGGTTTTCCTTTCAGCTCTGCCGGTAGCAGCCATATGACCCAGGACAACACACGTGGCCTTGGAGCCTCGGAGCCTCTGGTTAGAACATGAGAGCATTTAGCTAAAAGATCCTGAGAGTTCACATATGTTCTAAACTCCACATGGAATCTAGTGCAAGTGAGTGTGTATTGGATCTCCTCCCAACCAACAGACTGGCTACCTCCGTAGCTCGGGGATGTTCAAGGAGGTGCCTCAAGACCTCAGCCTCAGCCTGCCCTGCCTTCCTCTCCATCCCAGGCCCTTGCTGCAGCTCTCTAAAAGCACAGGCTGGATCTGAGACGCCTGTTTCAGCGTCACTTGTGTTTACTCCACCATCAGGACGGTGTCATTTAGCCTGAGCCATCAGTCATCGTCACACCAAATGGCCCATGGAAGAAAAGTGGGTTACACTCAAAGAACAGATGACAAGTATTTACCATAAATGATCATAACTACTCATCACATCAGCCCTTGGAGTAGGTACTCTTTTTAGCTCTAAGATAATGGAACAGAGAGATGGGAAGTAACTTGCCCAAGACTGGGAGGAGAGGAGTAATAGAACCAGAACTGGAGCCTTGTCTTTCTGAAATCAAGAGCTAGTTTTTCTATTCACTATTCACTACTACCTCTCCATGCATTTTTCCTCATTTTAATATTTTTAAATTGTTTTGCAACTGATGTGAACATTTAATACAGTAGTGGTACAGGCTCAAGTGCTCAGTCGTGTCTGACTCTTTGCCACACTATGGACTGTAGCCAGCCAGGCTCCTCCCTCCATGAGATTCTTCCGGCAAGAATGCTGAAGTGAGTTGCCATTTCCTCCTTGAGGGCATCTTCCTGGCCCAGGGATTGAACCTATGTCTCCTGTGTCTCCTGCATTGGCAGGCAGATTCTTTACTACTGAGCCACCTGGGAAGCCCCCATATGGTAGCAGAGGGTTTTTTAAATCCTCAAAACACAAACAGTTGTTATCCAAACAACAGTACCTGAGAACAGAGGGAACAGGGTGGGGGTGGACACACCGCAGAGTAGAAGGGACACATAACTGCAAGGCAGAAAACTGGTTTTCCTTTCAGCTCTGCCGGTAGCAGCCATATGACCCAGGACAACACACGTGGCCTTGGAGCCTCGGAGCCTCTGGTTAGAACATGAGAGCATTTAGCTAAAAGATCCTGAGAGTTCACATATGTTCTAAACTCCACATGGAATCTAGTGCAAGTGAGTGTGTATTGGATCTCCTCCCAACCAACAGACTGGCTACCTCCGTAGCTCGGGGATGTTCAAGGAGGTGCCTCAAGACCTCAGCCTCAGCCTGCCCTGCCTTCCTCTCCATCCCAGGCCCTTGCTGCAGCTCTCTAAAAGCACAGGCTGGATCTGAGACGCCTGTTTCAGCGTCACTTGTGTTTACTCCACCATCAGGACGGTGTCATTTAGCCTGAGCCATCAGTCATCGTCACACCAAATGGCCCATGGAAGAAAAGTGGGTTACACTCAAAGAACAGATGACAAGTGACAGGCTCCGCTCCTGATTTTCCACAATAACAGAAGAGACCAGCAACTGCCGCGGTGGTCCAGCCGGCGAGCCAACTACTCTCTTCCAAGCAGACTCGCTCAGCGGACATCCGCTCCTCTCTGGGGACCAACGAGCGTCCCTTGACTCTCCTGAAGCTGAGCATCCATCTTTCCACAGGTAATACTGGGAGAGCCATCCATGCACAGCAGCCCAGCTCGCCTGAGTTTGGCTTGAGTGTTTAGCATGTGAATAAAAGTCAATCACTTACCTCCTTTGCACATCCAGTGTTGCCAAAGTAATCAAAACTGGCATAGGGTGGTGGTGAGAATGAGCTGAAAGCCAAAAACAGGAAAGAATATAGACATTCTCAACCAAAAGCAGTAGCTAGAGGTAACTGAGCTGACTTTACCAGGCAGGTCTATACCCCTCTATTTTGGCTAATGAATTGCATAATGAGAATGCCCCAGGAAATGCCTGGACATCTGCCTATTGCCTATAGGATTATCAGAAGTTTCAGTGATTGAAAGCAAGAATTATCAGAATTTTTCCAATCTGTTCTGCAGAAGTCCGTCAGTTCTAATTTAAAATTTTACTAAAAAGCCTAGGTCCAAGAGTATTATTTTTTAAAAAATTTATTGATGGATGGTCAATTTACGATGAGCTAATTTCTGCTATACAGAAACGTGATATATATATACTATTTATACTATATATATATATAGACTATTTTCTTATTTTTTTCCATATGGCTTATCACACAATATTGAGTATAGTTCCCTGTGCCATACAGTATAATCTTGTATTCATTTTATCATTTTTTTGAAAAAAAAGTTGAGCCATGTAAAAATTGTTATTTGCCCAGTTTTGACCTACAAGAGCAGAAATATCATGTGGTTCAACCTAATATTTTTAGCAAGCCACTGTCCTAGGTGTTGAAAATATAGAGAGAGATAAGACACAATCTATCCTCAAAGGGGCTGTCAAAAGACCTGTTTCCCCCAACCAAATGGCCCATCAGTCATCGCCACACCAAATGGCCCATGGAAGAAAAGTGGGTTACACTCAAAGAACAGATGACAAGTGACAGGCTCCGCTCCTGATTTTCCACAATAACAGAAGAGACCAGCAACTGCCGCGGTGGTCCAGCCGGCGAGCCAACTACTCTCTTCCAAGCAGACTCGCTCAGCGGACATCCGCTCCTCTCTGGGGACCAACGAGCGTCCCTTGACTCTCCTGAAGCTGAGCATCCATCTTTCCACAGGTAATACTGGGAGAGCCATCCATGCACAGCAGCCCAGCTCGCCTGAGTTTGGCTTGAGTGTTTAGCATGTGAATAAAAGTCAATCACTTACCTCCTTTGCACATCCAGTGTTGCCAAAGTAATCAAAACTGGCATAGGGTGGTGGTGAGAATGAGCTGAAAGCCAAAAACAGGAAAGAATATAGACATTCTCAACCAAAAGCAGTAGCTAGAGGTAACTGAGCTGACTTTACCAGGCAGGTCTATCCCCCTCTATTTTGGCTAATGAATTGCATAATGAGAATGCCCCAGGAAATGCCTGGACATCTGCCTATTGCCTATAGGATTATCAGAAGTTTCAGTGATTGAAAGCAAGAATTATCAGAATTTTTCCAATCTGTTCTGCAGAAGTCCGTCAGTTCTAATTTAAAATTTTACTAAAAAGCCTAGGTCCAAGAGTATTATTTTTTAAAAAATTTATTGATGGATGGTCAATTTACGATGAGCTAATTTCTGCTATACAGAAACGTGATATATATATACTATTTATACTATATATATATATAGACTATTTTCTTATTTTTTTCCATATGGCTTATCACACAATATTGAGTATAGTTCCCTGTGCCATACAGTATAATCTTGTATTCATTTTATCATTTTTTTGAAAAAAAAGTTGAGCCATGTAAAAATTGTTATTTGCCCAGTTTTGACCTACAAGAGCAGAAATATCATGTGGTTCAACCTAATACTTTTTGCAAGCCACTGTCCTAGGTGTTGAAAATATAAAGACAGATAAGACACAATCTATCCTCAAAGGGGCTGTCAAAAGACAACCTTACAGAGAATTAGCTGCAGATTGGGTGTCCTGGATGCTATAAAAAAGAGGTACAGAGAAAAAGGGGCGGGGGTGGGGTAGAAATGTAGTGTCCTGAAGTAGGAATTTACTCCTTTCATTTAGTAGGAGGAGTCTAGATCCACTGGATCAAGCGCTAAGCTCGACTTCCTGCCATCTCAGCATCTGAGGACCCGACAGCCAACCCAGAATCTCCAAGCAAGTGCGAGAACAGGCTGAGTTCTGAACCGGCCAACCTTGACTGACTCTCTTAAGCATTTGTTATTTTTATGGGTCCCTGAATGCTTCCCTTGAATATTAATTTTCCTCAATTCTTTAAGTATATATTAGTTATTACATATTTTTGATTAATATTTGATGGCCGCTTAGGCTGCCAAGAGCTCCCATAAATTTCCCAAGTGGATATCTGGCACTGGGTAAGTGTGGGAGACCCCGTGTGTGGAGCAAAGACATCAATCATTTTAAGTCTCTGACTCCACACCTTAATACCCAAAGATATATTGCTAAGAAGCCCATAACAAGTCATTAAAAATGAATGTCTTGTGGCAGTTTTCATGCCTGCAGAATTCTGCAGCAGAGGGAGGGAAACCTGGAGTCTAAGAGCCCAGACAACGTGCTAACACCTCTCTGGGCATGTTTTAAAGATGCTGTATTTTCCACTCCAGGACCAGCTACATAATTTGCGAGGTCCAGGCAAAATGAAAATGCAGGGCCCTTGTTCAACAGTTATTAAGCATTTTGACACAGCTACAATGATGCATTAAACAGTCATGAAGTCTTTCGAAGTGTGGGGCCCAGTGTAACTACGCAGGCCACACACCCCATAAAGCCAGCCCTTCCTCTCTCTACCCTCCCCAACACCCTGGTCACCCTCTGTCTGGAACTTAGTCCCTATCTGTAAGTGCTTTCAGTAGAAACAACAACGATAGCATTTTCTGAGATACTATAGGAGCACTCCATTTTCATGAGCTTTTCATTCACTCATAAGAGAGAGGGTTCTTCTCAGTAACCTAAGTATTATTATTGTCTACAAATGGGGAGATTGAAGCCTGTGATGGTTAATTTTATATGTGAACTTCACTGGGCCACAAGGCACCCAGATATTTGGTCAAACATCATTCTGGGTGCTTCTGTGAGGGTGTTTTTAACAAGATTAACTAGATAGATGGAGTAAAGCAGACTGCCTTCCTTAATGTAGAAGGGCCTCATCCAGTCAGCTGAAGACCTGATGAGAACTAAAAGACTGACCCTCCCTCGAGTAAGAGGGCACTCCTGCTTGATTATCTCTGACATGGGACATTAGTTTTTCCCTGTCTTTGGACTCAAACTAAAATATTGGTTCTTCCTGGGTCTCAGGCTTGACCACTGCACATCTGCAGACTTGTGAGCCAATTTCACTGCATGTATATTGTAAATATAAGGATAGATGTATAAAATTCATAGAATGATAATACATGAATAAGCTCCTATTAGTTTTGTTCCTCTGCAGAAATTTAACTAATATTAAGCTAAGATACGCAATGGCAACCCACTCCAGCATCCCTTGCCTGGAGAATCTCATGGACAGAGGAGCGTGACAGGCTATGAAATCACAAAGAGTTGGAAACAACTAAGCAACTTTCACTTTCATTTAGAGAGGAGGGCTTCCCAGGTGGCGCTAGTGGTGAGGAATCTACCTGCCAGTGCAGGAGACAAGAGAGACCTAGGTTCAATTCCTGGGTCGGGAAGATCCCCTGAAGAAGGAAATGGCAATCCACTGCCATATTCTTGCTTGGGGAATTCCATGGACAGAGGAGTCTGGCAGACTATAGTCCATGGGGTCACAGGAGTTGGACATAACTGAAATGACTAAACCACCATAGCTGGGAATGACTGAAGTGATGCTGCATAAATGTGCAAACTTGATCAAGTTAGGAAGAAAGGACTAAATCCATACAGCAGAGCAGAACCCATAAATAACTTTTGTTTGGTGCAGGGTAGAACAAGCCAAGCAGGGAAGTGCAGAGGATGTCACTGTGAGCTCAGGCTGATGGAAAGGTATGAGAGAGCCAGGCTCAGGTTCCAAGACCACTTCTAACAAGACAGCCATGTTAGGTGGGCAAATCCCTGCTCCTAGACCCCGGGTTCTCATGCAGGAAGAGAGTTGACTGGACTTCATATCTTCGGTAAAGTCCCTTCCTAAATAATGAATGAGACTTTCATTGCTTCAATCCTATGAGCGTCTGGAAGGAAATTGTCTAAGATGACAGCCTCTCTTTGGGTTCCTTGAGATGACTTTGTGTATTTTACTCACTATAGTACCTCACTGTGTCCAATACATGGCTACCCATGCACAGAGATAGAAACCCTCCCTCGAGTAAGAGGGCACTCCTGCTTGATTATCTCTGACATGGGACATTAGTTTTTCCCTGTCTTTGGACTCAAACTAAAATATTGGTTCTTCCTGGGTCTCAGGCTTGACCACTGCACATCTGCAGACTTGTGAGCCAATTTCACTGCATGTATATTGTAAATATAAGGATAGATGTATAAAATTCATAGAATGATAATACATGAATAAGCTCCTATTAGTTTTGTTCCTCTGCAGAAATTTAACTAATATTAAGCTAAGATACGCAATGGCAACCCACTCCAGCATCCCTTGCCTGGAGAATCTCATGGACAGAGGAGCGTGACAGGCTATGAAATCACAAAGAGTTGGAAACAACTAAGCAACTTTCACTTTCATTTAGAGAGGAGGGCTTCCCAGGTGGCGCTAGTGGTGAGGAATCTACCTGCCAGTGCAGGAGACAAGAGAGACCTAGGTTCAATTCCTGGGTCGGGAAGATCCCCTGAAGAAGGAAATGGCAATCCACTGCCATATTCTTGCTTGGGGAATTCCATGGACAGAGGAGTCTGGCAGACTATAGTCCATGGGGTCACAGGAGTTGGACATAACTGAAATGACTAAACCACCATAGCTGGGAATGACTGAAGTGATGCTGCATAAATGTGCAAACTTGATCAAGTTAGGAAGAAAGGACTAAATCCATACAGCAGAGCAGAACCCATAAATAACTTTTGTTTGGTGCAGGGTAGAACAAGCCAAGCAGGGAAGTGCAGAGGATGTCACTGTGAGCTCAGGCTGATGGAAAGGTATGAGAGAGCCAGGCTCAGGTTCCAAGACCACTTCTAACAAGACAGCCATGTTAGGTGGGCAAATCCCTGCTCCCTAGACCCCGGGTTCTCATGCAGGAAGAGAGTTGACTGGACTTCATATCTTCGGTAAAGTCCCTTCCTAAATAATGAATGAGACTTTCATTGCTTCAATCCTATGAGCGTCTGGAAGGAAATTGTCTAAGATGACAGCCTCTCTTTGGGTTCCTTGAGATGACTTTGTGTATTTTACTCACTATAGTACCTCACTGTGTCCAATACATGGCTACAATCACACTGTCCAATTGCACAGAGATAGAAACAGGATGAGGGAGGAGGTTTTTGCTTCCAAACACTCACAGTGCCCTGAGGACTTATAGCCTCGGGACAAATTTACATATACTTCCCTGGTGGTTCAGTGGTAAAGTCCACCTGCCAGTGCAGGAGACATAGATTCTACTGGGTTGGGAAGAGCCCTTGGAGAAGGAAATGGCAACCCGCTCCAGAATTCTTGCCTGGGAAATCCCATGGACAGAGGAGCTTGGGGGGCTATAGTTCATGGTGCCACAAAGAGTCAGACATGACTTAGCAACTAAACAGCAACAGTCCAGCAAGCTGGTGTGAGGCTGACACATATTTTATTAGCTTTCAGTGTTCTCAAAGTGGGGAGAATGTGGTAGAAGGCAGTTTTCAAGGAATCCTTTATCAGAAACCCTAAGCCTGTCCTTTCCCATGTTCCTAACCTACTAGAGAAAAATGACTGCAAGATTCAATGAGAAGGGTGAGAGGAAAGTAATTAGTACTTTGTGAGCCCCTGATTTGTGCCAGTCTCTGGAGATGGCAGTTGACGCACACCATCTCATTGAATTCTCATTGCAATCCTGTGAGCTGGGAAATGCTGGCCCCATTTTACCAATCTGAGACCTGAGAGGACTTGCTTATTGTCTCAGATTCTGAGCAAGGAGCACAGCCAAAGTCAAAGCCAGACCTTCCCACTGCATCACACATTCTCTGAAACAACCTGAGTTAGAACCCCTGTTCCACAAATGGAAACAGAGTCTGGAATAGATTCAGACACCTTGAGTGTGCCTGGAAGCTGCTGGCTAACTGTATCAAAGATACTAGTAGGGGCTCACTATTCACCAATGCTCAGATGAGACCAGGAACTTTCAGGAGAAGAAACCAGCTCCCATAACGGGACTCAGAATGGATGTCATTCCAGTCTCCTTCATCTCCTAGGGCCCCCTGTCCTGTTGCTCATCAAAAATTCCCAGGGCCACACAGGGGACTTCGCTCCTGTTCCCCTGCCTCTGGGCCCCGCCACCTTTTCAAGAGCCCCAAGGAGCATCCTTGTATACCGAAATCTCCAACAATGAATACCTCATCTTCACTGATGATAAATGGTCCAGAGTCCCACCCATCTTGTGACTGAGAAGCTATAACTCTATGCCTTCTTGCTGTGCTCCAAGGCTCCGTTCCACAGGGTCCTCCAATGAGGACGACCTGAAAGCTGTGAGATGTAGCACAAGGTAATAGCAGTGACTGGGGACTTCTTCTCTGTCGCTACTCATCCTACCAGCCTGGCCTCCTCTTGAGAGCTCTGCATCCTTCCAGCCTCTTTCACTTTCTCATTTGTTTCCCTGTATTGAGTCGCGTGGTCATTATTTAGATGAGTGGTTTTAAAACAGGGCAATTTTACCCCTCAGGGGACGTTTGGCACTGACTAGAGACAGTTTCAGTTGTCACAACTGTGGGGTGCTACTGGCGTCTAGGGGTGGAAGCCAGGGACACTGCTAAACATCCTACAGCACACAGGAGAGCCCCACCACAGTCACCCAGCCCAAACGTCAACAGATAAGCCCTGATTGAGACCCAGGATGGCAACTTTCTGCCACAAGGGCTCCTCCTCCCCCCTTCCCCTCTGTCCTTTGCTGTCACATCGAGTTGATCAGGGCATTCATTCCCTCTGAGCCCAGTTCTAAACTCAGAGTCCTCTCAACACAGGGCTCCAGGCAGTGGCTAATAAGTGGTAGGGGCTGAAATGCAAAATCCTTGTGCTACACACTTTTGTGCTGGACACTTTTGCCTACTGATGTGGTAACCCTTTGGGAGCAAAGATCATGTTTTCTATACTTCATAATCCTGGAGGAATCCAGGAGGAAGACACAAAATGATCAAGGGAGGAAAAGAAAGAGGGAGGAGGAAATAAAACTGAAGAGAAGTGTAGATGAAAAAGAAGCAGACAATAGAAGAAATAAAGTCCCAAATGAGGCACCACTGAGATCAATATCTCTAAAATGACTGAAGCAGCTTCTCTATTTAAGGAGCTTATTTGGTATATTCCCTTTTTTTTTTTGGCTTCATCTTAGCTGTGGAAACATCTTCTGTTCCGGCACTTGAGACCCAGTTCCCTGACCAGGGATCAAATCCAGGCCCTCAGCCTTGGGAGCACAGAATCTTAGCCACTGAACCACCAGAGAAGTCCATTTTGTATATTCTTAACATGGCTTCTCAAAGTCCCAGGAGTCAACACTGTGAATTTCCTGCAGTCAAGAGGTTGACTTCCTGTCAAGAAAGCCTAGTCACTGTATTCTTTTGGTTCATACAGTTGGCCCAGGGCCCCTATAACAATTGCCCAGTCCCCCTGTCAGACCCTTCACTGCTCCCCCAGGTACAGAGCTTGCTTGCAAACTGGTGAGGACCAGTCATTATTTTCCTTAAAGGCCACATAGAGTGACCCAAGGAATTGGATTCAAGGTTCCTCCCAAAGGTCTGTGAGCTTTCACCTTGGTATGGATTGCAGGTTAAGACAAGGGCCCCAGTCTTCATGATAAACAGTCAGCAGTGGTGGCTTTGAGCAAAAACAAAACCTTACACAGTGCTGACCCCAGGGACACTGCTAAACATCCTACAGCACACAGGAGAGCCCCACCACAGTCACCCAGCCCAAACGTCAACAGATAAGCCCTGATTGAGACCCAGGATGGCAACTTTCTGCCACAAGGGCTCCTCCTCCCCCCTTCCCCTCTGTCCTTTGCTGTCACATCGAGTTGATCAGGGCATTCATTCCCTCTGAGCCCAGTTCTAAACTCAGAGTCCTCTCAACACAGGGCTCCAGGCAGTGGCTAATAAGTGGTAGGGGCTGAAATGCAAAATCCTTGTGCTACACACTTTTGTGCTGGACACTTTTGCCTACTGATGTGGTAACCCTTTGGGAGCAAAGATCATGTTTTCTATACTTCATAATCCTGGAGGAATCCAGGAGGAAGACACAAAATGATCAAGGGAGGAAAAGAAAGAGGGAGGAGGAAATAAAACTGAAGAGAAGTGTAGATGAAAAAGAAGCAGACAATAGAAGAAATAAAGTCCCAAATGAGGCACCACTGAGATCAATATCTCTAAAATGACTGAAGCAGCTTCTCTATTTAAGGAGCTTATTTGGTATATTCCCTTTTTTTTTTTTTTTTGGCTTCATCTTAGCTGTGGAAACATCTTCTGTTCCGGCACTTGAGACCCAGTTCCCTGACCAGGGATCAAATCCAGGCCCTCAGCCTTGGGAGCACAGAATCTTAGCCACTGAACCACCAGAGAAGTCCATTTTGTATATTCTTAACATGGCTTCTCAAAGTCCCAGGAGTCAACACTGTGAATTTCCTGCAGTCAAGAGGTTGACTTCCTGTCAAGAAAGCCTAGTCACTGTATTCTTTTGGTTCATACAGTTGGCCCAGGGCCCCTATAACAATTGCCCAGTCCCCCTGTCAGACCCTTCACTGCTCCCCCAGGTACAGAGCTTGCTTGCAAACTGGTGAGGACCAGTCATTATTTTCCTTAAAGGCCACATAGAGTGACCCAAGGAATTGGATTCAAGGTTCCTCCCAAAGGTCTGTGAGCTTTCACCTTGGTATGGATTGCAGGTTAAGACAAGGGCCCCAGTCTTCATGATAAACAGTCAGCAGTGGTGGCTTTGAGCAAAAACAAAACCTTACACAGTGCTGACTGTTGATAGTCTTGGTGGATACATTTGGAGTGCTTTTATAGCTTAGATCTTCAAAAGAGATTTGGCAGGCCCGTCGTGTTTAAGGGTTTGTGCCATGAGAGTGGCACAACCACATGTCTATTTTGAACTTTTCCTAATGCATGAGGAACTGTAGGCAAAAATGCTCATGTATGCAAAGGGCACTTCTTAGAAAATAACAAGCCTTGCAATTGAGTAATCAAAGTGATCAATTTGTTGGAAAAAATACTCTTTGAAAGCATGTATCATTTTTGGCACTGTGCATCTTGGGATTTTTTTTTCCCCCACAACATTGCCAACTAAAAACCCAAGCACAGTTTGTGTTTCAGCTGCTTCCATGCATCTCTACCAGCTGAACTCACCCTGACTAAGGTCCAAAGCATTTGCTCAGTGCGGCTTCCTGCACTCACCATCTACAGTGGCCAGACTCTCAAATCCCTCCCACTGATTTTTTTTTTTTCTTGAAAGTATTCCTATTCTCAGAGTCCATCTGTTAAGTCTTTTCATTGGTGGTGTATTTAAGACCCCATGCCATGCAAAATTCCACAAAGGAACCTTCTTTGTCCATTGTGAAGTGAAGTGATCCCTCCCTCCTCTGTGTGAAAGAGGGCCGCTTGGATGGGATCCCAATGCCTGGAGAGAGAAGATGAACGAGGCAGAAGAGACTGTTAACCTCCTTGGAGTCTGAGTTCCTGCTACTGCCCTTTCCACAGGGTGGGCTGGAGTTCCACAAATGACTGAACCTCACAGAACAGCTGAGCTACAGCACGCAGGTAATTCAGGGAAGTTGCAAAGGCTTTAGCCTAAGTGAAGGCCACACATAAATTCAGCATCTGCAGAGCCATGGCGTTTTTTGAGAAAACTCCAAGAAAGAAAGTCAGAGGATCACCTCATTCTTCACCCCTTTCCCAGTGACTTCTGAACTGCTCACTTCATGTCCCTTTGGTTCACAGGCATCCAGGCTTACTGGGGCCTGAGTGGGCAACTGCTTTTGCTCCTACTGAGAAAGACAGGCATCTTTCGTCACCTTTGCCTCCTGTAGAGAAGGGGCTGGTTCTCATGTTTTTCTCCCCAGCTCAATAGCTCAGGGCTTTGCTAATCTTGCTGAACACTTCAGTTTTTAGATGGTATATCAATGAGGCATTCAAACAGAGCAGTTTATACACAAAAATTCTGTCTGCTTTGTAAAAGATTATCCTTTTATAAACACTCGGCAGAAAACATAAAAGCAAATAGGGGACAGCACATAGAACAGGAAAGATGTTAGCAGGGAGATTAATACTGAATGGGTCAAAATGAATGGTGCTTACTAAAACGAGGTCCAGATACTTTGGCTGCAGTGAAACATAAATAATGGGAATGACACATCGTTTATTCGGGATAATGAGTTGATCCAAAGTAGAGGCCTAGGACAAGAGATTAAAGATTAAATATCCATCTCCTGATGAATATCAGTAGCCAACTTTAACCTTTTCCTTCCAAAAGTACGATTTTACTCTCACAAGTATACATGCTTCTGCTACAGGGCAGGAATCAGATCTTTAAAAAACAACGGCTATCACCTGAATTGCTTTCTGATCCTGGTGGAAAACATTCTCGTTTCAAGATAGGAAGTGCAATTCTGTCCCCCAGTCTATAGCCCCCAAACACTGAATTTAAAAAGCTTTCCCCTCCATACTCTGCGTTGGAGAAATCTGGCTTAGGGACTCTGCTCACATCTCCCCATTCATCCATATAACAAGAAAGTTTTTCAAAACAAAGAAAGGAGACTGTTAACCTCCTTGGAGTCTGAGTTCCTGCTACTGCCCTTTCCACAGGGTGGGCTGGAGTTCCACAAATGACTGAACCTCACAGAACAGCTGAGCTACAGCACGCAGGTAATTCAGGGAAGTTGCAAAGGCTTTAGCCTAAGTGAAGGCCACACATAAATTCAGCATCTGCAGAGCCATGGCGTTTTTTGAGAAAACTCCAAGAAAGAAAGTCAGAGGATCACCTCATTCTTCACCCCTTTCCCAGTGACTTCTGAACTGCTCACTTCATGTCCCTTTGGTTCACAGGCATCCAGGCTTACTGGGGCCTGAGTGGGCAACTGCTTTTGCTCCTACTGAGAAAGACAGGCATCTTTCGTCACCTTTGCCTCCTGTAGAGAAGGGGCTGGTTCTCATGTTTTTCTCCCCAGCTCAATAGCTCAGGGCTTTGCTAATCTTGCTGAACACTTCAGTTTTTAGATGGTATATCAATGAGGCATTCAAACAGAGCAGTTTATACAAAAAAATTCTGTCTGCTTTGTAAAAGATTATCCTTTTATAAACACTCGGCAGAAAACATAAAAGCAAATAGGGGACAGCACATAGAACAGGAAAGATGTTAGCAGGGAGATTAATACTGAATGGGTCAAAATGAATGGTGCTTACTAAAACGAGGTCCAGATACTTTGGCTGCAGTGAAACATAAATAATGGGAATGACACATCGTTTATTCGGGATAATGAGTTGATCCAAAGTAGAGGCCTAGGACAAGAGATTAAAGATTAAATATCCATCTCCTGATGAATATCAGTAGCCAACTTTAACCTTTTCCTTCCAAAAGTACGATTTTACTCTCACAAGTATACATGCTTCTGCTACAGGGCAGGAATCAGATCTTTAAAAAACAACGGCTATCACCTGAATTGCTTTCTGATCCTGGTGGAAAACATTCTCGTTTCAAGATAGGAAGTGCAATTCTGTCCCCCAGTCTATAGCCCCCAAACACTGAATTTAAAAAGCTTTCCCCTCCATACTCTGCGTTGGAGAAATCTGGCTTAGGGACTCTGCTCACATCTCCCCATTCATCCATATAACAAGAAAGTTTTTCAAAACAAAAAGGAAAGGGAGACTGGCTCAATGCAGTATGGATTTCACATGGCCAGTGAGCCCCGTAGAATGAGAGCATGTGACAAGCCTTAGAAATCATCTTATTCTGACTCCGCATCCCATCGGAGAAGAAACTGAGGCCGGCAGCCAGGACGTGTTCAGACAAGGTCCCACAGCCAGTGAGAGGCAGGCCCACTTTAGGGTCCAGGATGGGGCCTCTGGCTTCAGTCTCCCTTCTCTCCCCTGCACCCCGCTGTCTCTTTATTCCCTCAAGTTGGAAATAATGACCAAAGCAGCTTGCTGGCAGCACCAGCACCCCACATGCGAAATTAAAGCCCTGAATTCATGAAAAAACTTAGAATATTGGAAGCTCTGAATAAATAAGGGTTGGGAACAAAAAAAAAAAAAAAAAGGAGGGAGGATGGGAGGAGCTGAAGCAGTGGGAGAAAATGTAGACGAAAAGGATGCAAACGGAACAGACAGCAATCACAGATGTCCGAGGCACCAGCCACAGGGCCTGCCACCTCGGGCACGATTTTGGAACTGTCTCTCAAGGGCCCTTCCCTCTCATGAAATCGTGTGGTTTGCCTATTTCTTACAGCCAAGTAGCTGCCCGCTGTTCACAAGGCAAGACCAGGAGAGCGGGTCTGTGGCTGGAAGATACCAGTAGAGCGAGGAGAGCAACAAGATTCAAATGTGGCATTCAAAAAAAAAAAAAAAAAATCAGACCACCAACCAAGCTGGAGCAGGAAACCATAGCAGGTTAATTCCACAGCCACTCACCTACAGAGAGCAAGGTCAGAATCTGGCTGGTGTCCCATGTGATATTGGTTTGGTGGTTTCAGTGTATGCTCCAGGGAACATTTGTCTCGGGGCCAAACCGACATGCATGCGCGGTTGGCAGGCAGTCCTCCGGGCCAGGGGTGAGGAGCCGTGGAAGTGTATCCATTTTCATGTTGCAAGTACCTGCATGCCAATGCCACAGCCACTGCTACTCTTTGGAAATAGAGGAGAATTTGTGTGAGAGCGAGGCTGTTTCCAGGTATCATACTCTACATGAGGATGGAGAGGCCAGTAATTCCAGTATTTCCCTCCTCTCTCCTTGGGTGAATCTTCTGAAGGATTCGATATGCCAGAGGTGAAAGTAATTGAACCACTTCCTAGATAAGAAAGGTATTACTGAGACCATCTGCCAGAGCGTCTTAGCAGGAAAGAATTTTTTGTGATTACAGTTTCCTGAGCGCTGAAGAACTGATGCTTTCAAATTGTGGTACCGGAGAAGACTCTTGAGAGCCCCTTAGACTGCGAGATCAAACCAGTCCATCCTAAAGGAAATCCGCTCTGAATATTCATTGAAAGAACTGATGCTAACGCTGAAGCTCTAATACTTGGGCCACTTGATTCAAAGAGATGACTCCTTGGAAAAGACCCTGATGCTGGGAAAGACTGAGACCATGAGAAGGAGGAGGCAGCAGAAGATGCGATGGTTAGATAACATCACTGACTCAATGGGCATGAATTTGAGCAAATTCCAAGAGATAGTGAAGGAGAGCGAAGCCCAGTGTGCTTCAGTTCTTGGTGTCTCAGAGCCAAACTTCACAGCAACTGAGCAAAAACAACCACCATATTTCTGTTGAGGTAATCAACAGAAAAGGCAATGTATTCACAGGATATGAAGCTGCCATTTTAGAAAATAAAGGGCATGTTAAATAGAGAGCTTTGAAAAGGGGGTTCAGAAAGGGAAGCCATCATAAATTCAAACCTCAAGCACGGAGTATGCTCAGTACTGAAGACTCAGAAAGGTACCTCACCACCCTGCTTCCCTAAAGTGAAGGGAAACCAAAAGAAAGCCCACCAATAAACAGGCACATTTAATATTTTTACCAAGTGGGATGAGATAACAAGATGCGTGTAAAAATGGAATCAAGATGAGAATAACTACAAGGAGAAGGGTGGTCAAAAGACTTCCCCAAACAGAACATCACATTTTTCACTCAGTCTTTTCAATGACATCCAACCCCAGCTGAGGTGACGGTCAGCAACAAAGACTAAAAAAGCAGATGTGGCATTGTGCTAGAGATGGGCTCACACAGGGTCAGGACAGTGCTGTATAGGCCTTGGACCCATCCACAAAGGATTTCCAGTTAAATGTTCCCAGTACTTAAAGACGCATCCCTCACTTTTCCAGGTGTTGCTAACAGTCCCTTGTGGATGGAGCCTATCAGTAGATCCAACTACAAAATGAGATCATTGCATCTTTAACTCTCCAGAGACAATTTAGTGATTTGTAGAGTCAAAGATGGTTTTCCTCAAATGAATGACCCGGTGGTGAGTTAGGGTTGGAAATGTCCCTCAGACTGGCATTGTTGAAAACACTGATCTACCAGCAACACTTGGATTTCAGCCCAGAGATACAGATCTTTGAGAAGGTAAGTTATGTTGTTTTAGGGCCTGAATTTATAGTGATTAATTATGGCAGCCACAGGAAACTAATACAGTCAGGGCTGGCAATCAGTACTCTAGTCTCACTGGCCACTATTAGTGTCATCAAAAAGGCCAGGCTCCGTGCCACCTCTGAGCCCTTCCACCTGCTTTCTCTCAGTCTGGAGTACTCTTTCCCTTCATCTTCACTGGGCTGACTCCAGGAGGCCTCTGCTGACCCCTGGTCCAATCCAAATTAGATCCTGCTTGGTATTTCCTTGAAGAATTTTGTTCTCACCCTTCATAGCATTCATCACAGTTTGTGGTTAGATATTCCTTTGTCTGATTACTTGTTTAATGTCTTTCTTTCCCACTAGAATACAACCTCTCTAAGAACACAGGCTGGGCCATTTTGTTCCCCGCTACATTTTCGGCATTAATAGGAATGCAGACACATAGTAAGTGATTGACAAAAGCAATTAAAAGCAAGTAACAAATGAATGAATCATACTTATGGTATACAAGACAGAACCTCACATAATAGCTGGTTGTATGGGATCAGGATCCCTCTCCTGGGAGAGAGAATGACAAGATTAAGGAATGAGATCTGGGTCCCAAATCAAAGAGATATAGTCCTGACAGTGGGAGACTCTCCCGCAGTTCAGACTCTGTGGACGAACTGAATAATGAGGGAGGTTATGTGCAAGGAGTATGTCCGTGCTCACTAGATTCTTAATTTGAACAAACATGGTTCCAGGCTGCCCTGGCTCATCATAAGGATCTCAATACAGAACCAGGTCTGACTAGTATCAGTTCAAGCACTGAACAGGGAAAATCAAGTAGAACCATTAAAAGGCCTAGAGCAGGCCTACACAGAAAATTGTAGGCACTGATAAATATTCAAATTAGACAAGATACATCTAGCCTTTTATCTGCATAAAAGACAGGACACTGGGTGAAATCAATCAATCTACAGGGACTTTAGTATGTTCCCACTGTCCCCAGTTAGGTACAATCTATTGTGTTATATTTGTACTGCATCTATTTTTAAAAATCACTTGAGCAAATCCAGAAAAGCAAGTACAATCCATTACACTGTTCTTTTTGGACTCCCTGTTCCAATGATAATACACACAGCCCAAAGGCAAAAGTGACGGGCTGGACACTGCTTTTCAGGGTCAGTAATTAAGATGGTTCTCTCATCAGAACCCCCCAGAGAAGCTCACTCACTCAATAGCCAGAGAAATACAACAGCAAAAAATCCAAGAATTCTAGGATTGGGAAGAGAAATTAAGCAGAACTAGAAGCCCTACCTCCAGCCCCAAATCTAGAATGATCAGGTAAGGGACGAAGAAGTTTACTAAAGTAGAAATACACAGAGGGAGCTTTCTTTGGTTACAAGTAGCAAACTTACCTACTCATACCAGAAAAAAAGATGATGTCTTTTGTTTTGGTATGGTTTTATTCCTCCAATATGACCTTAAGAACATGCTGATTTTGTATTGTAAATGCAAACATTTTAATCAGAGCAAAATAAATGTCAATAAATTTTCACTGAGGAACAGTTTCTTAGAGAAAACTCTGTTGGTTCTGTTTTTCTCTTGTTTTTAACAGTTTCACTACGATGTAGTTAAATATAGTTTTCTTTGTATTCATCTTGCTTGGAGTTTGCTGACCCTCCAGTGTCTATGGGTTGTCTTTCACCAGTTTTTTTTTAGATTTATTTATTTATTTATTTATTTTGGGCGGGGTCAGGTTGGGGAGGGAGGGGAGCGGGCGGGCCACTTCTATTGGTCTTTCATTTCTCTATTTCATCCGTCTGTATTATTCTACCAGCAATATCCATTGTTAACTCAATAAAAGTCTGATGACATCACTGAAGTTTTATTTAATCTCTAAAAAAATTGTGTGTAATTCTCAGATACTCCAGGATTTCAGACTCCTGAATTGGTCTATAGCTTTCTACCAAATTCCTTCTACAAGTCTCTAACAATACATCTAGCTATCTGCATAAAAGACAGGACACTGGGTGAAATCAATCAATCTACAGGGACTTTAGTATGTTCCCACTGTCCCCAGTTAGGTACAATCTATTGTGTTATATTTGTACTGCATCTATTTTTAAAAATCACTTGAGCAAATCCAGAAAAGCAAGTACAATCCATTACACTGTTCTTTTTGGACTCCCTGTTCCAATGATAATACACACAGCCCAAAGGCAAAAGTGACGGGCTGGACACTGCTTTTCAGGGTCAGTAATTAAGATGGTTCTCTCATCAGAACCCCCCAGAGAAGCTCACTCACTCAATAGCCAGAGAAATACAACAGCAAAAAATCCAAGAATTCTAGGATTGGGAAGAGAAATTAAGCAGAACTAGAAGCCCTACCTCCAGCCCCAAATCTAGAATGATCAGGTAAGGGACGAAGAAGTTTACTAAAGTAGAAATACACAGAGGGAGCTTTCTTTGGTTACAAGTAGCAAACTTACCTACTCATACCAGAAAAAAAGATGATGTCTTTTGTTTTGGTATGGTTTTATTCCTCCAATATGACCTTAAGAACATGCTGATTTTGTATTGTAAATGCAAACATTTTAATCAGAGCAAAATAAATGTCAATAAATTTTCACTGAGGAACAGTTTCTTAGAGAAAACTCTGTTGGTTCTGTTTTTCTCTTGTTTTTAACAGTTTCACTACGATGTAGTTAAATATAGTTTTCTTTGTATTCATCTTGCTTGGAGTTTGCTGACCCTCCAGTGTCTATGGGTTGTCTTTCACCAGTTTTTTTTTAGATTTATTTATTTATTTATTTATTTTGGGCGGGGTCAGGTTGGGGAGGGAGGGGAGCGGGCGGGCCACTTCTATTGGTCTTTCATTTCTCTATTTCATCCGTCTGTATTATTCTACCAGCAATATCCATTGTTAACTCAATAAAAGTCTGATGACATCACTGAAGTTTTATTTAATCTCTAAAAAAATTGTGTGTAATTCTCAGATACTCCAGGATTTCAGACTCCTGAATTGGTCTATAGCTTTCTACCAAATTCCTTCTACAAGTCTCTAACATATAGTACCAATGTAGGCAGTGCAAAAATAAGCAAAATAATGAAATTGTAGTGGTACTCTGGTAATGGCAAGATCAACATGCATTGCATCATGGCTGGAACAGAAAGACCCTGCGAACTGAAACAGCTCTGAAGAAGACTGAGAGTTGACTTCATCCCAACTTGCTTTGTCCTTACCTCTCTCTACGCATCTGCTCTTGCCTCGTCTATCAAAAGCTTCCTGTGATTAATCATGACTGTTCTTTTGCCTTATAACTTCAGCTCTCCTGGAGTCTTTTATGTCTAAGCTGGTTCTTCTTTCTGTATTATGACCTCTCTGCCTTTATCCCCTCACCCTTTTTGATGTGATGTCTGGGCCAAAATTCCTGAAAGAAAGAATGTGAATAGCCCAATTTGATTAGCTACAATGATCCAAGTTCAGGGAATCTTTCTCAGGAATCTCTCTTACCCAGTAATTCTTAGGGTGATCCGCAGATAACCTTGCTGGCTGAGAATCACCTTGTTACATTGCACAATCCTAGGTCTTTCCCCTGAGTTATGCTTCCCTCACACCATAAAGGAAACCAAGCTAGAGGCTGCCCAGCTTCCCTGCAGCCCCTCCCCTCCCTGTACCCCTGGAAAGCATCCTGATGTAGCTGAAAAATCTTCTTTCTGGGTTCAAGCCCCAGTTCTCATGCCTGTGATTCTGGGTGAATTTCTAAATTCTGAGTCTTCATTTCCTTATCAAGACAATAAGAAAATTATGCCTATTTTACAGAAAGAAATGACATGATATGCCTAAAAAAGAGCCTGGCACAGAAAATGTACTCAACAAATATTAGTTCCTTGTCTTCTGAGGGAAAGTCTGCCGTGTCACCTTCATACACAGGAAAGATGGCACAGTCATCATGTGTAGCTGAACCAAACAAAACACACGAGATGAACCCAGGAAATAAATGAATGGATTTGCCAACAAGAGACATTGTTATTTTATCTCCATGCCAAGCCTGATTTTCCCAGAGATAATGCATTTCTTTGGATAACTCAGCAAACACTCCATCCAGATATAGTCTCTCAGGCAGGCAACATGTTTACAGTCAAAATGCTCACTTCCACTTCAAGTTTCCAATCCCCTGCTGCTACTTTCTGCAAACTTAATTAATTAGTTGCAGCTAACATTTGTTCAGCCTCATGCAGCAATGGGAGACTGAAGGAAACGGGCTCTCATAAATTAAAAACATTTCAAAATATTGTCTTCTCCCAAGAAAACATTTCTTCTTCTTTTTTTTTTTTAAATTAACACACCATTTGGATAACTTTAAGATTTCAAAAGAAAACAAACAAAGGAGTTCCAATTAATGTTGACTGTCTTTAACTACTGCACTGCCATTGATCTATGCTACCTAAGCACCATCTTCCCCTAACAGAGATGCAACAGGTCCTATACCTATCTCCTTTGTGACACTTAGGTAATTATATCACATATGGTCCTGGTGTGAAAATGCCTGCCGCACACTCCATCAGCCAGCAGATTAAGAGATACCTACATCCTAAGTGATGATGTTGTCTCAGAAAATTAAAGGCTCAAGTGCCGTACTGAAGGCAATGGTGTGTACTAAAAGGGTATGGTAATTTTTATTTTTCTTATTGATTTGGTGGTTTCACTACCAAGGCATACTAACGTTGGCTGAGATTAAATAATAGGAAGAGTGGCTAGGAAATGGCCCACAAGCAAATGTCACTTCATCCTAACCGACTAGTCCAAGTGATTCAGATGGGGCCGTTCTGATCTGTTGGCTGGGTGAAGAGCTACCAGTTGAGAATGTGCAATCTGTTGGGGAAGTTCCTCCGATGACCAAAGAGTATGAGATAGTGTCCCAACTGCTGTTTTTCCACTACCTATCCTGATTTTTACATAGTGTTTCCATATCTAAAAAGGATAATAGTATTCACTCTGTCAATAGCACATGATGGCTGAGGTACTCTGTACAGTTCTACATAAATGTATATTGCTGTTTTTGTTGTTACTGTTGTTGTGAATAACAGTACAAAGAGCACTGAACCTGAAGTTGTGACTGGAGTCCTAATCACAGCTCTGTTCATAAAAGAATGGAGTCACTGCCTTGGAAGAACATTAAGAAAGCACAGTCAGGAGGTGAGGGCTATCTGGTTTAGACATCTGTCACCCCATTGATCGCCAGAGTTGATTTGGCTGATCCGACTGGCGAGGCAGGTGTCCCCTTCCTCCATTACTGCTCCATGTGCATCCCTCCCAAAGCTGCATGCTCAGTAGAAGAGGATGACCATCCCCAATAGAGGAGGACCAGTCTGAAGACTGGTCAAGGGTAAACAAGTAGCTGTGCTCCCCTGCTAGAACCTCTCAACAAGCTCTCAAGAAAGCAGAGTTGGGGTGATGAAGAGTGACATGGCACAGACTGTGATGGAGAGACCACCCAATATTGGGAGATACTTCTACAAACTCTTTAAGGTTGTTAAAATGTCCACAATTTGTATGGAATTAAAACCAATTTCTTTTTAGCTCACTTTGGTGTATTTTCATCTTTTCATTTGTGCTAATAATAATTACAACATTTAGAAATACATCACAAACACAGTTTGAAGATCATTAATTAAATCATGGAAGTAGGCGAGAACAAAGGAGACACTTAAGAATGCAGAAATTAAACCCCTGTATCACTAACTCAGTGCCTTTAACTTAGAAATATGATGGTATGACACGTTTGCCAACAAAGGTCCACATAGTTAAAGCTATGCTTTTCCCAGCAGTCATGTATAAATGTGAGAATTGAACCATAAAGATGGCCGAGTGCCGAAGAATTGATGCCTTTAAACTGTGGTGTTGGAGAAGACTCTTGAGAGTGCCCTGGACTGCAAGGAAATCAAACCAGTCAATCCTAAAGGCAATCAGCCCTGAAGGACTGATTCTGAAGCTGAAGCTCCAATATTTTGGCCATCTGATGAGAAGAGCTGAATCATTGGAAAAGACCCTAATGCTGGGAAAGATCGAAGGCAGAGGAGAAGTAGACAACAGAGGATGAGACGGTTGGATGGCATTGGAAATGATTTGGAAGCTCAATGGACATGAGTTTGAACAAGCTTTGGGAAATGGTGAAGGACAGGGAAGCCTGGCGTGCCACAGTCCATGGGGGTTTCAGAATCAGGCAAGACTGAGCAACTGGACAACAACAGTAAATGACCATTTTCAGAGATTCTTGTTAACCGTGATGTTGACTGGGCACTAGAAAACCAATCAGAGCTACTATAACAATAGAAAGGCCTTTGTTTAACTTTGTGCAGATACCAAGTCATTTAAGTAAAAACAGCTCCATTTATGCCTAATTATGTTGTGCATATCATATTTATTCTATCAGATTATTTTATTATAATCTTTATTAGATTTTGCTCAGTTTTAACTGTCTAGCTCTTATGTGTGTGTGCATGTTCAAATATATATAGCAGTAGGTATAACAAATCTCTATCTGTATATATATAATATACATGTATCACATATATATTTTATAAATATCTACATACATAGTACTGAAAGTGTTCTACCTCGAATTGAGACTTAAACTCTGGGCCCAGACCTGATCAAACACTGCTTGGGACTTGAACCCACGTGGCTGGGGCTTAACCCCAGCCAAAACCCTGCTTGGGGCTTAAACCCACGTGGCTGGGACTGGAACCCAGCCAAAACCCTGCTTGGGGCTTAAACCCACGTGGCTGGGACTGGAACCCAGCAAAAACCCTGCTTGGGGCTTAAACCCACGTGGCTGGGACTGGAACCCAGCCAAAACCCTGCTTGGGACTTGAACCCATGTGGCTGGGACTGGAACCCAGCCCAAACCCTTCTTGGGACTTGAACCCACGTGGCTGGGGCTTAACCCCAGCCAAAACCCTGCTTGGGGCTTAAACCCACATGGCTGGGACTGGAACCCAGCCAAAACCCTGCTTGGGACTTGAACCCACGTGGCTGGGCCTGGTACCCAGCAAAACCCTGCTTGGGGCTTAAACCCACGTGGCTGGGACTGGAACCCAGCCAAAACCCTGCTTGGGACTTGAACCCATGTGGCTGGGACTGGAACCCAGCCCAAACCCTTCTTGGGACTTGAACCCACGTGGCTGGGGCTTAACCCCAGCCAAAACCCTGCTTGGGGCTTAAACCCACATGGCTGGGACTGGAACCCAGCCAAAACCCTGCTTGGGACTTGAACCCACGTGGCTGGGGCTTAACCCCAGCCAAAACCCTGCTTGGGGCTTAAACCCACGTGGCTGAGGTTTAACCCCAGTCAAAACCCTGCTTGGGACTTGAACCCACGTGGCTGAGGCTTAACCCCAGCCAAAACCCTGCTTGGGACTTGAACCCACGTGGCTGGGGCTTAACCCCAGCCAAAACCCTAGTCTCAAGCAATCTTGAATTACACTCACCCAATGGCTGGACCCTCTGAGGCTCAGGTTCTTTGTGCCTCAATGCAGAAGGAATTCAGCGAGAGGCAGCGTCACAGGCAAGAAGAGGATTTATTAGGATAGGACGCTTATAAGAGCTACAAGTGGGCAGGCAGGAAAGCTCTGCTCTGCTCCTGACTGGGTGGGCAGCAATATACAAATGGGAGGGTAAAGGACCGCCTTCTTCAAGTAGACGTAGATGCAGATGTAAGGCATAAATCATTAGCTCCTCCTTCCCCAGCTTTTCCTGCTTTATTGAACAAGGAGCAGCTTTCTTGAGTTATCGTTAACTAATTGGTCTCCCAACTTTTCCCAGATTTTATCCTTCTACCCACAGTCCCCTACTAGGACTTTACAACTACCTAACTATTCCATTCTGTCCCTATCAGTGTCATCTCTCTGTCTCTCTCTACATATGTAGAGAGGAGGTGGATGTATCTGAACAAGAAAGCACACATACATACATACATACATACACACACCCCCACACAGAATGAGAGAGAAATAGATGTAAAGCACAAAAACCTGACTGCCTATGAGTTGTTAGCAGCCCTTCTCTTCACAGAAATAACCCAAATTTTGTTGGAAGAGCTAACATGTCCAACTACAGAAAGAAAAAAAAAAAAACAGTATTTGTGGCATTGCTTGCAAATAGTTGTGGCTATATCTAACTGCTGACCAACAAAATAAAAGCAGAACTTATAGCTTGGAGCTTCCAGGGAAGCAGGCTAAAAGTAGGGCTAATGAGATTGGCCCACCTGTTTGCCCCTCGCCTTCCCACTTCTCTTTGTCTACAGCACAAACACTACACTTGGTGAGGAGCAGCCGACCTGTGATTCTGAAGTGATAAGTCCACCCTGTGGATGGTGAAGTCGAAGCGTTGAGGGAGGCTGGGTCTTTGCTCTCAAGGTTTGCCAAACCAGCTTTGGATTATTTGCCTCCATACTTCTCATATATAAGAAAAATCAAACTCCTAATGTTTTACAGTCACTCCTTAGGAGCTTCTGTTTTAGCAGTCAAATAGAATTCTTAACAGGTGCAAGAGAAACACTGATCCTTACCCTCAAGGCATGTATAGTTTGACTGACAAAATAAGATAGGTATTCATGTTTGACCTGATTAAACAAGAACATGGACATGTATATGACTGAGTGTTTTTCAAAGAGCACAATCATAAACTCACCAGGACCTCAAAAGAAAAGAAGAGTATGCACTGGAATTTTTGAAAAACCCACCTTCCTAAGGTGGGCAGGCAGGAAAGCTCTGCTCTGCTCCTGACTGGGTGGGCAGCAATATACAAATGGGAGGGTAAAGGACCGCCTTCTTCAAGTAGACGTAGATGCAGATGTAAGGCATAAATCATTAGCTCCTCCTTCCCCAGCTTTTCCTGCTTTATTGAACAAGGAGCAGCTTTCTTGAGTTATCGTTAACTAATTGGTCTCCCAACTTTTCCCAGATTTTATCCTTCTACCCACAGTCCCCTACTAGGACTTTACAACTACCTAACTATTCCATTCTGTCCCTATCAGTGTCATCTCTCTGTCTCTCTCTACATATGTAGAGAGGAGGTGGATGTATCTGAACAAGAAAGCACACATACATACATACATACACACACCCCCACACAGAATGAGAGAGAAATAGATGTAAAGCACAAAAACCTGACTGCCTATGAGTTGTTAGCAGCCCTTCTCTTCACAGAAATAACCCAAATTTTGTTGGAAGAGCTAACATGTCCAACTACAGAAAGAAAAAAAAAAAAACAGTATTTGTGGCATTGCTTGCAAATAGTTGTGGCTATATCTAACTGCTGACCAACAAAATAAAAGCAGAACTTATAGCTTGGAGCTTCCAGGGAAGCAGGCTAAAAGTAGGGCTAATGAGATTGGCCCACCTGTTTGCCCCTCGCCTTCCCACTTCTCTTTGTCTACAGCACAAACACTACACTTGGTGAGGAGCAGCCGACCTGTGATTCTGAAGTGATAAGTCCACCCTGTGGATGGTGAAGTCGAAGCGTTGAGGGAGGCTGGGTCTTTGCTCTCAAGGTTTGCCAAACCAGCTTTGGATTATTTGCCTCCATACTTCTCATATATAAGAAAAATCAAACTCCTAATGTTTTACAGTCACTCCTTAGGAGCTTCTGTTTTTAGCAGTCAAATAGAATTCTTAACAGGTGCAAGAGAAACACTGATCCTTACCCTCAAGGCATGTATAGTTTGACTGACAAAATAAGATAGGTATTCATGTTTGACCTGATTAAACAAGAACATGGACATGTATATGACTGAGTGTTTTTCAAAGAGCACAATCATAAACTCACCAGGACCTCAAAAGAAAAGAAGAGTATGCACTGGAATTTTTGAAAAACACCTTCCTAAGGGAAGGACCTGAGCTGGCCCTAACACACAAAGAGATACTAGTAATTAGGGATTGGGGGGGAAAGTTGGAGGCATCAGAACAGCAAGAATTTACACATAAAGACCCAGAGGAAAAAAGCAGTTTGCTGACTGACTGGGCCAGAAGGAAGGGGCACAGAGGTGGGAGGAGGAATTCGAATAGGTAGAATGGGGCTGGGTGACAGCGACCTTGAACATCACACTGTGGAATTTGGATTTACAGGTGGTGTGTAGCTGTTAATCATCAATTTTTTCTTGGTCTTTTGGTTACTCACTAGTCCCATGTTTATAGTTGCTTATAAGATAGTCCCACTGGACATTCAATTGATCCCAAATATAAATTGTCTAAAAATAGAACACATCATTTTCCTTCATCAAGAGAACAACCATCCAGCCTTTAGTTATCAACCATCCAGCCTTTAGGATATAAATTCTGGAGTCATTTTTTGCTTATTTTTCTTCTCTCAACCCCCTATAAGCAATTCCTTCTAGACTCATCCCTCCTTCTTTCCTTCAAAATATATCTCAAGAGTTCATTTTTCTCTATCCATTTCTATCATCACCATCTGGTCTTTTAACCCTGTCTCCCAAAGAGCCCCCTAACAAATATCTCCTACAAATATCTCCTACAACCTCTTTCTGCTGTAGTCATTCTACAAATCACTGTCAGAAAAGTCTTCCTAAATTACATTAACCCTCCCTCACCCCATACTTCAAAGACTAAATTTATCTGCTAAGTTCACAAGACCCTTCATATTATTACCACTGAACCAATGTACCCTATTTTCCACCACACTGGAACCTGCCACCAGACTGCCATCATCTGGACCTGCTCCGAGGACCTACCCATTCTACACTCATTCCTGGTTTCCATTTGCTTCAGATGCCCACTGTTTTCTTTTCAGGGTGTCTAATTACTAGTTATTCTTAAGACTCAGCAAATTAACCTTTTCCTCAAAAGTTCTTGCAATCAATATTTATCTTCCCTTTTCTAAACTCCCACCCTGTTTATAGTTTATAGCACATAATGTATTCCTTCTAATTGTTCCTGTGTTTGTTTCATGTTTGCCAGACTAAATTGTAAAAGAGTATAAGATCTCTGCAAGGTTGAAACATTTGCCATCAACTCATAGGGTTTTAGTGCATCTTTATGTAGCCCCATGGAAGTCACCAGTCTCTGCCAGAGCAAATCCAGCTCTGTGTGTGTGTGTGTGTGTGTGTGTGTGTGTGTGTGTGTGTTGTTCAGCTGCTTCAGTCGTATTCGACTCTGTGCAACCCTATGAACTGTCCTTGGGATTTTCCAGGCAAGAATACTGTAGTGGGTCGCCATGTCCTCTTCCAAAGGATCTTCCCAATTGAAGGAACCCAGGCCTCCTGAGTCTCCTGCATTGCAGGTGAATTCTTTGCTGCTGAGTCGCTGAGGAAGCTCAAATCCAACTATATACTCTTTTTTTTTGCGGGGGGGTGGGGGCGTGTTGGGGAGGGAGGGAGGTGGGCAGACTTCTTCTATTGGTCTTTCATTTATCTTTCTTCATCCATCTTTGTTCTTTTTGGCCCGTGTGGGCCTCCCATCACAGTGGCCTCTCTTGTCGCAGAGCACCAGCTCTGGGTGCATGCGCTCCAGAGCTCCGGCTCAGTAATTGGACACGTCGGTCCAGCTGCTCCGCAGCACATAGGATCTTCTCAGGCCAGGGATTGAACCAGCGCCCCTTGCACTGCAAGGCGGAGTCCTTACCCACTGGACCACAAGGGAAGCCCCAACTATATACTCTTCAACAGAGTAGACATTCAATGAGTTGTCTATATAATGAATAAGTTATGTAACTTGTCTAATATTACATTAGGTCATTAAAAGCTCAATAGCTAGTTGCTGATCATTTGATGACAACTGATAGAAGTTGATTAATACAAGTGATGACACCATGAATACATACTTTAGAGAGATTGGTCACTCTGGTTTTCCATATCCATGAATGCTGATTCTACCATTAGAGTTTTAGATACTAAAACCAATACAGTTTACATTAAATACAAAAGCTAAAAGAAATTCCATTGTTATGTAAAATTTATTATGGTTTAATGGGCATTAATTACAGTTTGGTTAATCCTTATTTGTGGACAAATTTACCTTGAATTGCCAGACAATTAACTATACCATTGTTCAAAAGGCAGTAATTATTTTAGCTAAAATTAAGACTAAGTATTCCTTCTAATTGTTCCTGTGTTTGTTTCATGTTTGCCAGACTAAATTGTAAAAGAGTATAAGATCTCTGCAAGGTTGAAACATTTGCCATCAACTCATAGGGTTTTAGTGCATCTTTATGTAGCCCCATGGAAGTCACCAGTCTCTGCCAGAGCAAATCCAGCTCTGTGTGTGTGTGTGTGTGTGTGTGTGTGTGTGTGTTGTTCAGCTGCTTCAGTCGTATTCGACTCTGTGCAACCCTATGAACTGTCCTTGGGATTTTCCAGGCAAGAATACTGTAGTGGGTCGCCATGTCCTCTTCCAAAGGATCTTCCCAATTGAAGGAACCCAGGCCTCCTGAGTCTCCTGCATTGCAGGTGAATTCTTTGCTGCTGAGTCGCTGAGGAAGCTCAAATCCAACTATATACTTTTTTTTTTGCGGGGGCGGGGGCGTGTTGGGGAGGGAGGGAGGTGGGCAGACTTCTTCTATTGGTCTTTCATTTATCTTTCTTCATCCATCTTTGTTCTTTTTGGCCCGTGTGGGCCTCCCATCACAGTGGCCTCTCTTGTCGCAGAGCACCAGCTCTGGGTGCATGCGCTCCAGAGCTCCGGCTCAGTAATTGGACACGTCGGTCCAGCTGCTCCGCAGCACATAGGATCTTCTCAGGCCAGGGATTGAACCAGCGCCCCTTGCACTGCAAGGCGGAGTCCTTACCCACTGGACCACAAGGGAAGCCCCAACTATATACTCTTCAACAGAGTAGACATTCAATGAGTTGTCTATATAATGAATAAGTTATGTAACTTGTCTAATATTACATTAGGTCATTAAAAGCTCAATAGCTAGTTGCTGATCATTTGATGACAACTGATAGAAGTTGATTAATACAAGTGATGACACCATGAATACATACTTTAGAGAGATTGGTCACTCTGGTTTTCCATATCCATGAATGCTGATTCTACCATTAGAGTTTTAGATACTAAAACCAATACAGTTTACATTAAATACAAAAGCTAAAAGAAATTCCATTGTTATGTAAAATTTATTATGGTTTAATGGGCATTAATTACAGTTTGGTTAATCCTTATTTGTGGACAAATTTACCTTGAATTGCCAGACAATTAACTATACCATTGTTCAAAAGGCAGTAATTATTTCTAGCTAAAAATTGAGAGGTGTGGAACTGAATCAGCTATGCCCATCCAGAGTTCCTAATGAGTTCCAAAAACCAACATTGTCCTTTTTCACTTATCAGATCCACTTGATATTACTGTAGTTTCCTTCTGATTCAAAGAAAAGAATTCCATTGGCAAGCATGAACACAGTACCAACATAAAGATGATTTAGAGCAAGAAGAATTGCCTCCTTAAAGGAACAATTCACTGTCTTCTTATAAGTAATTTGATTTTTCTCAAAAATGGGAAAACTAAACTTTCAGTCAGTATATACATAGTCTTGAAAAATGTATTATTACTAAATCAACTACACTGCTTGGTTTTCAGAAAGTCATATGATACATCAGAAAAAAACCACTAGATAATGTGTTTTTAAATTTTTCCTTTCATCTTGACATCACTAAATGATTGGGAGTATTCACCACTAAGTTCTTTAATGACAATATCCTTTCCCTTACAAATGGCTTTGAAGTCTCCTACCGCCTAGCGCAAGTATTTGGATATTTCCCCAGCAAGGGTGGGCAGGAAGCCAACACAAGCCACCAGGTGCCAATATTACACCTGACAAATTAGCCACACGACTGGAAAAGGGTGGGTCCATCCTCCTGTTAGAGGTTCATTTCCTTTCATTTTCCCATGAACAGGAAGTCATTGGAATGGGGGGAAAAGCTTTCCTTAAAGACCCATATGACCAAAAGTCTGAACTTGTTAACTCCTTGCTAACAAAATAATTTGGAAGCAAGTTCAAACTAATCACGAGGCTTTATTTACATTGACTTGTTTAACCCCACCAATGGCTTGAGTTCCGGGTTGTGGTAATTTAGTCCATGCACAGCGTGTTCATGAAGCAGGTGAGAAGTGTCCTGTTGGCACATCTGGTTTTACCAAATATCCAAATGAATTTTTTGCTGATTCTACCATTAGAGTTTTAGATACTAAAACCAATACAGTTTACATTAAATACAAAAGCTAAAAGAAATTCCATTGTTATGTAAAATTTATTATGGTTTAATGGGCATTAATTACAGTTTGGTTAATCCTTATTTGTGGACAAATTTACCTTGAATTGCCAGACAATTAACTATACCATTGTTCAAAAGGCAGTAATTATTTCTAGCTAAAAATTGAGAGGTGTGGAACTGAATCAGCTATGCCCATCCAGAGTTCCTAATGAGTTCCAAAAACCAACATTGTCCTTTTTCACTTATCAGATCCACTTGATATTACTGTAGTTTCCCCTTCTGATTCAAAGAAAAGAATTCCATTGGCAAGCATGAACACAGTACCAACATAAAGATGATTTAGAGCAAGAAGAATTGCCTCCTTAAAGGAACAATTCACTGTCTTCTTATAAGTAATTTGATTTTTCTCAAAAATGGGAAAACTAAACTTTCAGTCAGTATATACATAGTCTTGAAAAATGTATTATTACTAAATCAACTACACTGCTTGGTTTTCAGAAAGTCATATGATACATCAGAAAAAAACCACTAGATAATGTGTTTTTAAATTTTTCCTTTCATCTTGACATCACTAAATGATTGGGAGTATTCACCACTAAGTTCTTTAATGACAATATCCTTTCCCTTACAAATGGCTTTGAAGTCTCCTACCGCCTAGCGCAAGTATTTGGATATTTCCCCAGCAAGGGTGGGCAGGAAGCCAACACAAGCCACCAGGTGCCAATATTACACCTGACAAATTAGCCACACGACTGGAAAAGGGTGGGTCCATCCTCCTGTTAGAGGTTCATTTCCTTTCATTTTCCCATGAACAGGAAGTCATTGGAATGGGGGGAAAAGCTTTCCTTAAAGACCCATATGACCAAAAGTCTGAACTTGTTAACTCCTTGCTAACAAAATAATTTGGAAGCAAGTTCAAACTAATCACGAGGCTTTATTTACATTGACTTGTTTAACCCCACCAATGGCTTGAGTTCCGGGTTGTGGTAATTTAGTCCATGCACAGCGTGTTCATGAAGCAGGTGAGAAGTGTCCTGTGGATGTCATGTGGAATAATTACAATGGACAGAGGAGGCTGATCTACCACAACCCCTGCACAGCTCAGGAACCTAAAGATTGAAGGGGTCCTGACAAGATTTGACCAAGACCACAGAGAGTCAGAACCCTATTTAACTGACCCAATTCAACAAGACTGATTTGAAGAATTTAATCAGAGTTGACTGAGATTCCATAAAATACTGCACTATGTTCATATGATATTCAATTCAATTACACCCCATAAACTAATGACTTGTAACTGCCTCCTAAAGATCAGTTATTCAGCTTGATGAGTGTTAAATAAAGCATAATAAAAGGAATGTTTTCCAGCTGAAAAATAATACAAAGAATAGAGATGTATACTTATACTCAGTGCTATTCTAAGAGATAGCTACTATATAAGATAATATCATACATTTGTGATGCACAAACAATTGTAATGATTATTAAAATATATTTATACACATGCATTTTTAAAAGCACTACCCAAATGGCATAATACAGTGTATAATATTCTATGATTTGCTTCTTTCACCTAATAACATAGCATTGACATCCATCCTTGATAGTCTAGATATTCATTCATTTTAACTGATATCCAGTCAACTCCCTTATTTTTTCCCAGTCTGGTACATAGAAAATGGCAACTCATATTGTCTTATTGTACTTTATTTTTTACCACTAATGAGATTGAGCATATTTTTCAAATATTTCTTAGCCATTGGCATTTTCTGCTGAAAATTGCTTATTTTATATCTTTAGCTCATTTTAAGTGAGTTATTTATATTTTTCTCATTAACTTGATGGATAGTAACTCTTTTTGATAATGCATAATTCAATTATTTTTGTCCCATTCTGCCATTTCTATTTTAACTTGATGATTTTTTAAAAAAAACAAAGTCAACTCTGTGAGCTAGCTTTTCCTCGATGACCTCCAGATATCCCATTTTATTTACTAAGACCTTCTTACCCAAGAATATTTTTTTAAAAATTCATTCATATTTCTTTCCAACACTTGTATAGATTTAATTTTTATGCTTAGAGCTTTATTCCATCTGGAATTTACTTTTGTGTATGTTATTCATCCAGATGGAGAGCCAGTTGTCTCAGTTCCATTTCCTGAAGAGTCTATTCTTTAGCTACTGATTGGAAATACTTCCATCATATGTGTTAAATTCCTCTATATTCTTTTTTAAAAAAAACAATTTTTTTTAAAATTGTGGCCTCTTTTATTGGTTTTTTTTTTTTTTTTTTTTGATTTATTTATTTTCATCCATCTTTATTCTTTGGCCTGTGTGGGCCTCCCATTGCAGTGGCCTCTCTCGTTGCAGAACACCGGCTCTGGGCACATGCCCTCCAGAGCCCTGGCTCATAATATGGACACACTGGTCCAGCCATTCTGCAGCATGTGGAATCTTTCCGGACCAGGGATTGAACCAGTGCCCCTTGCACTGCAAGGCGGACTCTTTCCCCCATGGACCACCAGGGAAGCCCCAATTTATCCTATATTCTTAAGTCTGTTTCTGGGCTCTAATCTTCTTGGCTATTTTCTCTACCATGAAACAGGTGCAAATTGTATCACTACCATTGTGTATTGCTTCGGATGAATACATCATTTGTTTTAATAACTGCTAGGGGATGTCCCTGTTCCTTTAAATTCCTTGTTTGCTTGTCATGGCTCTTGTCATGCACTACTCTTCCAGATGATCTTTAGAACAGGCTGCTCAAGCTCCAATAAAAACCCCACTGGAAATGGGACTGCAGGTCAACGTATGAAAAAAAATGAGTGAAATTTTATATTTTAAATGTGTCTTATTTAAAGCTCCAAGTCTCATAAAGTCACATACAGTACAATACTTTTAAAGGTTAAACCATTATAAATAAATGAAATGTTTTGTCCTGATTCTCCTTCTAGCACATCAAACCTTTCAGGGAATACATGGAAACACTTCCTTTGGATTGATGGCTCAATCTGTGTAGTTGTTCTGTGCTAGGAAACTCTAATTATGTCATGAAGACAGGGATGTGTGTGGTACAAGCTCCTCTCCTTGGAAACTTATAACCGAGTTAGCACAGTAAGACACACATGCATACACACATTAAAGCATATTGACATACACAATATGCATGTTGATATAAAGGCAACTTATATGAAGAATCAAATGAGCTACTGCAGACAATAAGGATTTAAAGGTAGGAGATTCAGAGTAAGAGGAGTTCAGAAGAGAACGTAAGACCTAGTCGTGTTAAGTCATAGAGCTAAGTGCTAAGAGAAGGCATTCGGTCTGCTGATCCCTATTCCAATGACCTGCCTGCCGCCTCAGGCTATCATCCTTTTATACACTTACTTGTAGACCATTTTGGAATGGTCTAGAAATCTGTATTCATGAAGCAGAATCCCCTGGAAAACTCACAGTTATAACTGTGTCAATACCCACAAACTAGTTCCCCCAAATCAGTTAAAAATGAAAAGGTTGCATTCAAACAACTCTAATACAGGGCTTTCTTTTGATCTGTGTGACATCAAATAACAGATATTAGTGATGCTTCACTTTTCAACTAGTGGTTTTGACATTAGAACACATAATCCGTGTCTAGGTAATAAAATACGAGAAATTTTTTGCCCCTTTAGGCAATTCATCCCCTTGCCACATTTTAAAGCCCTCAGGTAACAAACCCTAAGACCCACAGGAATCTTTACACCCACGGAGAGAGATTTCTAAAACTCAACATCAAATCCACTTTTGATTTTCCCTTGAGTTTGTTTCTGTCAGTGTTAGGCAGGTAACACATTTCAGCTTTTAAGCCATGAAGTGATCTTTTTTTAGAAAAAAAAAAAAACTGCATTCACAGCTTTAATCTTATATTTCCATGCGTATTGAGTTAAATGTTGTAAAACTATCAATTCTGTCAAAACCTAGCAAAGAGAAAACAGGACACCATGCAATCTTAATGTCCAAACTGACTAGTGATTATCAGAAATTAAATGTGCAGGAATTCCAAATCTTTTTTGATCTGAGATGTCTAGATAACTTTTGTTTTTCCATAATTGTATGAGGTTTCTACATAGTATTTAAGAATCAATTATATTGCAATTGATGTAATTAACTCTAATAATGTCATGAAGACAGGGATGTGTGTGGTACAAGCTCCTCTCCTTGGAAACTTATAACCGAGTTAGCACAGTAAGACACACATGCATACACACATTAAAGCATATTGACATACACAATATGCATGTTGATATAAAGGCAACTTATATGAAGAATCAAATGAGCTACTGCAGACAATAAGGATTTAAAGGTAGGAGATTCAGAGTAAGAGGAGTTCAGAAGAGAACGTAAGACCTAGTCGTGTTAAGTCATAGAGCTAAGTGCTAAGAGAAGGCATTCGGTCTGCTGATCCCTATTCCAATGACCTGCCTGCCGCCTCAGGCTATCATCCTTTTATACACTTACTTGTAGACCATTTTGGAATGGTCTAGAAATCTGTATTCATGAAGCAGAATCCCCTGGAAAACTCACAGTTATAACTGTGTCAATACCCACAAACTAGTTCCCCCAAATCAGTTAAAAATGAAAAGGTTGCATTCAAACAACTCTAATACAGGGCTTTCTTTTGATCTGTGTGACATCAAATAACAGATATTAGTGATGCTTCACTTTTCAACTAGTGGTTTTGACATTAGAACACATAATCCGTGTCTAGGTAATAAAATACGAGAAATTTTTTGCCCCTTTAGGCAATTCATCCCCTTGCCACATTTTAAAGCCCTCAGGTAACAAACCCTAAGACCCACAGGAATCTTTACACCCACGGAGAAAATTTCTAAAACTCAACATCAAATCCACTTTTGATTTTCCCTTGAGTTTGTTTCTGTCAGTGTTAGGCAGGTAACACATTTCAGCTTTTAAGCCATGAAGTGATCTTTTTTTAGAAAAAAAAAAAAACTGCATTCACAGCTTTAATCTTATATTTCCATGCGTATTGAGTTAAATGTTGTAAAACTATCAATTCTGTCAAAACCTAGCAAAGAGAAAACAGGACACCATGCAATCTTAATGTCCAAACTGACTAGTGATTATCAGAAATTAAATGTGCAGGAATTCCAAATCTTTTTTGATCTGAGATGTCTAGATAACTTTTGTTTTTCCATAATTGTATGAGGTTTCTACATAGTATTTAAGAATCAATTATATTGCAATTGATGTAATTAACTCTAATAATCCATTAAAAGTCAGTAGGAGGGCTATTCAAGTCAATAGAAAAGAAGGAGTATATTATGAAGGTGTTATTAACCTATACAGAATTTTACCAGACATTTTCTTTTCTTACATAATAAATACACAGTGGTTAGGAAGGCTGTCATTATAATTTAATGTGAACAATAGTCCATCACTCCGTTTCCTGTGCAACCCTTAACTAATTCCATGTACCATGCACAAGTAAAATGAAACCTTTTCTAATCAGGGTACAGTCATATCAATCATTTGTAACTCCGTGATAAAAGAAGTGTGCCTTTCCCAGCTGGGTGGAAGAGAATCGGGGACACACAGAAGTTTCAGGCCTACCTCTTCTTTCAGTTGACAAGTCTGTCTGTCAGACAAGTCTGGCTGTCTGTAATCAACTAATCAAAGAGTAAGCAGCCATTCAGAAAGTTCTGTTTAGAAGAGTCTAGCAACCACTGTTTCCTTGCGTGTCAAGCGGACTTCGGAGCATTCTGGACCTTTTAAATTAAGTGAGAGGAGCACCAGCCTGCAACGCAGAATTCCGTACGTCCACACGCCTTCCTCAGCTGTCTTGTTTGGCAGTCCCTAGCTTCACACCTCCCAGATGTCTAACAAGGTGGACCTCAACAGAACTGGCCTGGTCACCTCTGGGCTCCAGGTCACAGAGCAAACTCTAGAGGCTCAGCCGGCTTCTCTTTCCCTCTCCATTTCCAGTAAAATGAAATCAGGACAGCACAGTTGACCTGTCGGATGACTCACAGGTCACCAAACACACAGTCCTTCTCTGAAAGGACTCTTTTCTCACCTGGTACCCAGTTCTGCTTTTCCCATTTGATAATGAACAAAAAATATTGTACTCTGATATTTGCATGAAAGGACACATCATTATTAGCCTTAGCTGCTTAGTCTAGCATAGACTTCTTTAAGAGTACAGACTGTGTGGCTTCTTCTGGCTTCCCATCTCTATCATGGTAACTGCACCCCAGATATGTGGGCTGCAAGCCGTATCAGGAATAACACCTTCTACACAAACAGCGATGCCGACAAAGGGACGGAGTTGCAGAGGTTGTGGAGAGAGGAGCAGAGGTACCTAGAATCACAGGACTTGGGATGAATGCAGGCTCTGCCACAAATTGGTTATGAGAGCCTAAGACTATCACTCCCCTGTCTCCTTACCCACGAAGTCAGTGGAAAAAGACCCCACAGCGTAGGACTGTTATTAACATGGTCCCATTACATTAGGATTAAATGAAACAAACATGAGAAACAAACTCAGTACATTAGAGAACACGACACCAATCTGAGATCATGTTTGTGTTTATAGCATTGTTCAAAGTCACCAAGAACCAAAAAGCCAAGGAGAAAAAGGACAAAGTCGTAATTCTCCAACTTTGGTTCACTTGAGATTCACCTCAGGACTTATTTCAAAGTACATAGGCCTGTTTCCCAGGTGATTCTGATTCAAACTATAGGCTGGGATAAGGGGTTGGCTGAAAATGGATTCCCCATTCATCCATCAGATATTTTAAGCACTAGGAAGCCTTAGAGGATACAAATAATTACGAGATATGGCTCAATGTCGAGCAACTTCAGCTCTCCATGTAGAAAGAAGACAAACACCCAGAAATAGATAAAATACAAGCCTGTGTATATCAAAGCAGAAAAGGCAGCGTGTACATAAGACCCCTTCGAAGGTTTCTCCCTGGAGCCCTCATGAACAAATCCATATTCCCCAGAAGAAAATTCTGGTTCTCTCTTAATCATCAAATATGCACTGCATGAACCTCATTCGTAGGCCCTGAGAGAATCAGGACAGCACAGTTGACCTGTCGGATGACTCACAGGTCACCAAACACACAGTCCTTCTCTGAAAGGACTCTTTTCTCACCTGGTACCCAGTTCTGCTTTTCCCATTTGATAATGAACAAAAAATATTGTACTCTGATATTTGCATGAAAGGACACATCATTATTAGCCTTAGCTGCTTAGTCTAGCATAGACTTCTTTAAGAGTACAGACTGTGTGGCTTCTTCTGGCTTCCCATCTCTATCATGGTAACTGCACCCCAGATATGTGGGCTGCAAGCCGTATCAGGAATAACACCTTCTACACAAACAGCGATGCCGACAAAGGGACGGAGTTGCAGAGGTTGTGGAGAGAGGAGCAGAGGTACCTAGAATCACAGGACTTGGGATGAATGCAGGCTCTGCCACAAATTGGTTATGAGAGCCTAAGACTATCACTCCCCTGTCTCCTTACCCACGAAGTCAGTGGAAAAAGACCCCACAGCGTAGGACTGTTATTAACATGGTCCCATTACATTAGGATTAAATGAAACAAACATGAGAAACAAACTCAGTACATTAGAGAACACGACACCAATCTGAGATCATGTTTGTGTTTATAGCATTGTTCAAAGTCACCAAGAACCAAAAAGCCAAGGAGAAAAAGGACAAAGTCGTAATTCTCCAACTTTGGTTCACTTGAGATTCACCTCAGGACTTATTTCAAAGTACATAGGCCTGTTTCCCAGGTGATTCTGATTCAAACTATAGGCTGGGATAAGGGGTTGGCTGAAAATGGATTCCCCATTCATCCATCAGATATTTTAAGCACTAGGAAGCCTTAGAGGATACAAATAATTACGAGATATGGCTCAATGTCGAGCAACTTCAGCTCTCCATGTAGAAAGAAGACAAACACCCAGAAATAGATAAAATACAAGCCTGTGTATATCAAAGCAGAAAAGGCAGCGTGTACATAAGACCCCTTCGAAGGTTTCTCCCTGGAGCCCTCATGAACAAATCCATATTCCCCAGAAGAAAATTCTGGTTCTCTCTTAATCATCAAATATGCACTGCATGAACCTCATTCGTAGGCCCTGAGAGACCCCAGGAAGTCACAGAGGCTCAGGCAAGAGTCAAGGAGCATGTGTGGGTCCCATCCCCTCTCCTGGAAAGCCAGGCCTCACTGTGAAGTGGCATCTCTTAGTCAAAAGGTTCATCTCAGAGATGGAACAAAGAACCCTTTTCATTTTGGAGGACTCCTGTTTTATGTGGTGCAGGTACAGACTGAACAAACCCACCAGAGGCATGGGCCGCCACAGTGACTAGAATATGAGACTTCCCCTCTGAAGGTTTCACTTTGAATCTCCTCCCTAAGGCCAGTCCCGGAGAGAGCGTTTGGACACAGCAAAGCAGTGGCTTCAAAGTCACAGTCACTTTCTATGTGCCTGGGAGGAGATGGAGAATGTCACCTTCCTTTTTTCTGAAACTCCCATCAACACTTTGTACAGGTCCCAAGAACACAGAGAAAAGAGACCTGGTCCCGGAGTCGAGAGACCTGGGCTGTCGTTCTGGCCCTGCCAGTAATGAGCTGGAGAGCCATCTCACTTTGTCTCCATCCTTTTCTAAAGAGAAAAATTGAGGAGCTGGCCATCTACTCTGGCTATTTCACAGGATTAACATGAAGGCTAGATGAAAACTTCCTTTGAAAAGTAAAAAGGGCCCCTGGAATATAAGAAATTAATATGAAAACCCCAAAGTTAAGCACATCATCTTCTGAACTGTCCAATTTGGTTATGAACCTTGTCCTCCAAGTCTCTCGAGTTCCATCTGCCACTAGGCCTGTTTCCCAGGTGATTCTGATTCAAACTATAGGCTGGGATAAGGGGTTGGCTGAAAATGGATTCCCCATTCATCCATCAGATATTTTAAGCACTAGGAAGCCTTAGAGGATACAAATAATTACGAGATATGGCTCAATGTCGAGCAACTTCAGCTCTCCATGTAGAAAGAAGACAAACACCCAGAAATAGATAAAATACAAGCCTGTGTATATCAAAGCAGAAAAGGCAGCGTGTACATAAGACCCCTTCGAAGGTTTCTCCCTGGAGCCCTCATGAACAAATCCATATTCCCCAGAAGAAAATTCTGGTTCTCTCTTAATCATCAAATATGCACTGCATGAACCTCATTCGTAGGCCCTGAGAGACCCCAGGAAGTCACAGAGGCTCAGGCAAGAGTCAAGGAGCATGTGTGGGTCCCATCCCCTCTCCTGGAAAGCCAGGCCTCACTGTGAAGTGGCATCTCTTAGTCAAAAGGTTCATCTCAGAGATGGAACAAAGAACCCTTTTCATTTTGGAGGACTCCTGTTTTATGTGGTGCAGGTACAGACTGAACAAACCCACCAGAGGCATGGGCCGCCACAGTGACTAGAATATGAGACTTCCCCTCTGAAGGTTTCACTTTGAATCTCCTCCCTAAGGCCAGTCCCGGAGAGAGCGTTTGGACACAGCAAAGCAGTGGCTTCAAAGTCACAGTCACTTTCTATGTGCCTGGGAGGAGATGGAGAATGTCACCTTCCTTTTTTCTGAAACTCCCATCAACACTTTGTACAGGTCCCAAGAACACAGAGAAAAGAGACCTGGTCCCGGAGTCGAGAGACCTGGGCTGTCGTTCTGGCCCTGCCAGTAATGAGCTGGAGAGCCATCTCACTTTGTCTCCATCCTTTTCTAAAGAGAAAAATTGAGGAGCTGGCCATCTACTCTGGCTATTTCACAGGATTAACATGAAGGCTAGATGAAAACTTCCTTTGAAAAGTAAAAAGGGCCCCTGGAATATAAGAAATTAATATGAAAAAACCCCAAAGTTAAGCACATCATCTTCTGAACTGTCCAATTTGGTTATGAACCTTGTCCTCCAAGTCTCTCGAGTTCCATCTGCCACTTTGCTATGAAGGCATAGGCTGGTCCTTGGATTAGTCACCACCACTGACTCCTTTGCAGATAAAGACTTGCAGGAGTGGAATGCCTGTCCTATTGAATTTTCTCCACCTGTCACAGAGGTGTTCTCCTCACTCCAGGTCTACCTACAGAAGCTTGCCATACTCCTCCTCTCCCACCCCAGCCTCCACCTGACCACACAGAGGGGAGGGCCCCTGAGAACCTCTGACCCCCAGCGCATTCATGTGACGCCTTTGTTCAGCGCCAAAGTCACTTGAGAGGGGAAAAAAATACCTCAACCAGGAAATACATCTTTTACTGCTATTTCATCCTCCCCTCACGTGGCATTGGAATATCACTTTAAAGAACATTCTTGTGGCCTTTCCAGCGCTTTTCCTTTAGGTCTGCAAACAGGACTAGCCCGTCCAAGGGGAAACTACTCCCCAGCAGCGCAGTTCTTCAAAGGGGACTTCTTCGGGCAGGAAAAGGGAACGTCTGATACTGTAGCTGAATAAACAGACTCATCAAGCCTGCTGCCAGATTGGAAAACCAGGCCCTCTAAACTTGCAGTCCACCAGCCGTGTGCCTCATGTGCAGCCTCACTCTGGCTCTCTCCTTCTGTCTCTCTTGTTTTTCTCTTCCATTCTGTCGTCTTCTTCACCAAATGCCTTAATGTCCCTGGTAGAGGACTATTGTTTTTATGATGATCGTTGGCTGATCTTCGGTTCCAAGGTTTGGCCCCAAAAGTTCAACTTCTATCCTTTTTTTTTTTGAAACTCCCATCAACACTTTGTACAGGTCCCAAGAACACAGAGAAAAGAGACCTGGTCCCGGAGTCGAGAGACCTGGGCTGTCGTTCTGGCCCTGCCAGTAATGAGCTGGAGAGCCATCTCACTTTGTCTCCATCCTTTTCTAAAGAGAAAAATTGAGGAGCTGGCCATCTACTCTGGCTATTTCACAGGATTAACATGAAGGCTAGATGAAAACTTCCTTTGAAAAGTAAAAAGGGCCCCTGGAATATAAGAAATTAATATGAAAAAACCCCAAAGTTAAGCACATCATCTTCTGAACTGTCCAATTTGGTTATGAACCTTGTCCTCCAAGTCTCTCGAGTTCCATCTGCCACTTTGCTATGAAGGCATAGGCTGGTCCTTGGATTAGTCACCACCACTGACTCCTTTGCAGATAAAGACTTGCAGGAGTGGAATGCCTGTCCTATTGAATTTTCTCCACCTGTCACAGAGGTGTTCTCCTCACTCCAGGTCTACCTACAGAAGCTTGCCATACTCCTCCTCTCCCACCCCAGCCTCCACCTGACCACACAGAGGGGAGGGCCCCTGAGAACCTCTGACCCCCAGCGCATTCATGTGACGCCTTTGTTCAGCGCCAAAGTCACTTGAGAGGGGAAAAAAATACCTCAACCAGGAAATACATCTTTTACTGCTATTTCATCCTCCCCTCACGTGGCATTGGAATATCACTTTAAAGAACATTCTTGTGGCCTTTCCAGCGCTTTTCCTTTAGGTCTGCAAACAGGACTAGCCCGTCCAAGGGGAAACTACTCCCCAGCAGCGCAGTTCTTCAAAGGGGACTTCTTCGGGCAGGAAAAGGGAACGTCTGATACTGTAGCTGAATAAACAGACTCATCAAGCCTGCTGCCAGATTGGAAAACCAGGCCCTCTAAACTTGCAGTCCACCAGCCGTGTGCCTCATGTGCAGCCTCACTCTGGCTCTCTCCTTCTGTCTCTCTTGTTTTTCTCTTCCATTCTGTCGTCTTCTTCACCAAATGCCTTAATGTCCCCTGGTAGAGGACTATTGTTTTTATGATGATTCGTTGGCTGATCTAATAGGCACTGAAAGTTTCCAAGGCTATTTTTGAATCACAAACTGTTCCATCATTTCTACTGTGTAGCTCACTTTCTCTCTCAGTGTTCACATATTCCCACAGTCACCAACCTGCCTCGGACAGCCGCTCCTTCTAAAGTGGGATGGACAAGTCACACACTCAATGTTGTAAGCCTTGGACAGGTGGCTGACAGACTCCTGGAGCTTGGTGGACCCTCCAAAGGTCAGTTTTTCAGGGGAAACTACAGGTTTACAGACTCCACTGTCTACTCTGGACTTTGAAAGAATCCAGAACCTACACACCCATTTACAACTCAATTCAGTGTCTCTCAAGTCTTTGGTACTTCCAAATATCTAAGTTCATACCATTTTTAGTTTTTTTCCACTTGAATAGGCGGTCATAAGTGAAATTCCAAACCAAGGTCATAGAAAGGCTTAGGCTTTAGAAATGGGAATTTGTTCCATATTGAAAAATTGAAGGTTTTTTTTTTTTTTTTCCTTAAAAAAAATACTAGTAAGTGTTATGGCTATTTGGATAATCTGGACAAGTAACTAGTTTTACTTATTGCCTTATATATCCATATGTACTCATATGGACAGAGGCAATTCTCTGTGGATTTTTTACAACACATTACTAATCCTATGAGAATTTTTTTAAAACATCCCAAAACTAGACAGAGTCTCAATCTGATTGCTCTGTTCTTAATGTTTAAACCCTTTCTTAAATATTTATTTGAGATAAAAGTCTTTGGATGACAAACATATTTGAAAAAAGTTCATAAAACTCTGCAATACCTACTTTAAAATGAAAGGTCAACTCTTTCATCTACTTAACCTCTATCCATAATTGGCTTCTGGCTCATTTATTATCACACTCATGACTGTACTATATAAAATGCCTCTTTAACTGGCTTTATAAATATCACATTTCAACAAAAAGAACAATAAGGAATCCAAAAAATGGAAATGCTTAATATTTGGCAAGTGAGAATATTTGTGACATAAAGGACTTTTTCCCAGTAATAAGTTCTTAAGCTCAACTATTCAATCACATTCTACTTCTTTCTCATCAACATTTAGGCATAAATGTTATCTTCTAAAAGGTAGCTGAGCTTCACATTATGTTTGTCAATTCTGAATACTTGTGAGTAATCACAAGAACAGTTTAGTTTTCCTTGATGTCATTAATCATCACTCACAATAAAAGTCCAAACGTGCCTTGAATCAGTAAACTTACTTTTGTATTTACCTAGCACTACTTTGTGTCTACCTTGTGGAAGGAGAAAACAATTCTAATTCAGTCACTCAGATGCTATCTGACAAGTAATACCCAGATAGTTAGAAATAGCTTATCCATAAATAGATTTAGGAAATTATTTGTGCATAGGCACCATCATCAACTGCTTACCAAACTAAGAATAATAGAAATCGAGTCTATGACTTTTTTAACCAGTAGGAGTCTAAAACACACCTCCTCTCCACTGGACTTGCATAGATAAGGTTCTCAGTTATGCAATCATTGGCGCAAACATACCCTTAGACGGGCTGAGGGGACAAGGTGGGAGACATTCATTTCAGTTACCTTTGTCCGGGCTTTATTTGTTCTGCAGATAATAAACTTTGAACTTCTTTACTCAACCAGTCATCTTGCACAAACAGTAAACACCCTCAAAACTTTCTGTTCCCATGGGACCCTTGAGAAAACAAAATAAAAAAAAAAGCATGATGAAAATCTACTTTCTTCGGTCAACATCCTAAAATTGAGCAATTTCCCAACATCTTAAAAGGGACTGTCATGCGTCAGGTTGAAAGTTAGTAAACTACCTATTGATCCATGAACTGAAATCAGTAATGACTGGAGTCAGAATTCTGAGGTTGAAAAAACTTAGTTCTGTAACTGTTTCCTGTTACTCCGTAGCATTGTCAGGACCTCATCCATATTCATTCTTTGTTTTATTTGCGTTTTAGGTTGAAAGTACTATATAAAATGCCTCTTTAACTGGCTTTATAAATATCACATTTCAACAAAAGAACAATAAGGAATCCAAAAAATGGAAATGCTTAATATTTGGCAAGTGAGAATATTTGTGACATAAAGGACTTTTTCCCAGTAATAAGTTCTTAAGCTCAACTATTCAATCACATTCTACTTCTTTCTCATCAACATTTAGGCATAAATGTTATCTTCTAAAAGGTAGCTGAGCTTCACATTATGTTTGTCAATTCTGAATACTTGTGAGTAATCACAAGAACAGTTTAGTTTTCCTTGATGTCATTAATCATCACTCACAATAAAAGTCCAAACGTGCCTTGAATCAGTAAACTTACTTTTGTATTTACCTAGCACTACTTTGTGTCTACCTTGTGGAAGGAGAAAACAATTCTAATTCAGTCACTCAGATGCTATCTGACAAGTAATACCCAGATAGTTAGAAATAGCTTATCCATAAATAGATTTATGAAATTATTTTTGCATAGGCACCATCATCAACTGCTTACCAAACTAAGAATAATAGAAATCGAGTCTATGACTTTTTTAACCAGTAGGAGTCTAAAACACACCTCCTCTCCACTGGACTTGCATAGATAAGGTTCTCAGTTATGCAATCATTGGCGCAAACATACCCTTAGACGGGCTGAGGGGACAAGGTGGGAGACATTCATTTCAGTTACCTTTGTCCGGGCTTTATTTGTTCTGCAGATAATAAACTTTGAACTTCTTTACTCAACCAGTCATCTTGCACAAACAGTAAACACCCTCAAAACTTTCTGTTCCCATGGGACCCTTGAGAAAACAAAATAAAAAAAAAAGCATGATGAAAATCTACTTTCTTCGGTCAACATCCTAAAATTGAGCAATTTCCCAACATCTTAAAAGGGACTGTCATGCGTCAGGTTGAAAGTTAGTAAACTACCTATTGATCCATGAACTGAAATCAGTAATGACTGGAGTCAGAATTCTGAGGTTGAAAAAACTTAGTTCTGTAACTGTTTCCTGTTACTCGCGTAGCATTGTCAGGACCTCATCCATATTCATTCTTTGTAAACAGTAATTTCTAACCTTTCAGATCATACGCTTCTATCAGGAAAAAATATTTTGAGGCGTATCCAATCTGTGTATGTTTATGTATAAATTACATATATATTTCTACATTGTGTGTTTCAAAAAAGAAACAAACTTTAAGATGAAATGTAAAATTACAATAAATAGAAAATTTAATATCTTCCTTCTGCACTTCAATGGGTCAGTCTGGACTCTCCACAGGACAAAGATATTCTGCTTTTGAACCCACTGCTTTAAGAATGGCCTGCCATTGTCCCAAATTCAACCAATATAATGCCCAAATCAAAAGTTGTTTTCAAGAAAAAATATCTGCTAGTCATTACCATTTTATATGAAAAAAACCCAATATTATATCAATGCTTCCAACAGGATTTATATTTTAAATATGTGTCTCACTGTGAGAAGAAAGCTCTTTCCATGTTAATGTAATACCAGGAATGTAGGAATAATTCATGATATCTGAAGAATAGAAAATGTTTTCCAGTGGTCCTGAAATCAGACAAGTTGAGATGCCCCTGATCTAGTGAACAGGCAGCAGCAGCACCAAACTTTGTATATAAAACGGTTTTAGGGTCAGAAAATGAGTTAGAAGATGTGCAGGCAGGGACTGACATGATGGTTAGGAGGCTTTTCCTGAGGCCAACCTCAAGTTTCTACTTAAATTGTATGTTCACTTAGGACGTCTGAGTAGGAGGAATATTTAGACATCATAAAGAAAGTAAACTTTGAACTTCTTTACTCAACCAGTCATCTTGCACAAACAGTAAACACCCTCAAAACTTTCTGTTCCCATGGGACCCTTGAGAAAACAAAATAAAAAAAAAAGCATGATGAAAATCTACTTTCTTCGGTCAACATCCTAAAATTGAGCAATTTCCCAACATCTTAAAAGGGACTGTCATGCGTCAGGTTGAAAGTTAGTAAACTACCTATTGATCCATGAACTGAAATCAGTAATGACTGGAGTCAGAATTCTGAGGTTGAAAAAACTTAGTTCTGTAACTGTTTCCTGTTACTCCGCGTAGCATTGTCAGGACCTCATCCATATTCATTCTTTGTAAACAGTAATTTCTAACCTTTCAGATCATACGCTTCTATCAGGAAAAAATATTTTGAGGCGTATCCAATCTGTGTATGTTTATGTATAAATTACATATATATTTCTACATTGTGTGTTTCAAAAAAGAAACAAACTTTAAGATGAAATGTAAAATTACAATAAATAGAAAATTTAATATCTTCCTTCTGCACTTCAATGGGTCAGTCTGGACTCTCCACAGGACAAAGATATTCTGCTTTTGAACCCACTGCTTTAAGAATGGCCTGCCATTGTCCCAAATTCAACCAATATAATGCCCAAAGCAAAAGTTGTTTTCAATAAAAAATATCTGCTAGTCATTACCATTTTATATGAAAAAAACCCAATATTATATCAATGCTTCCAACAGGATTTATATTTTAAATATGTGTCTCACTGTGAGAAGAAAGCTCTTTCCATGTTAATGTAATACCAGGAATGTAGGAATAATTCATGATATCTGAAGAATAGAAAATGTTTTCCAGTGGTCCTGAAATCAGACAAGTTGAGATGCCCCTGATCTAGTGAACAGGCAGCAGCAGCACCAAACTTTGTATATAAAACGGTTTTAGGGTCAGAAAATGAGTTAGAAGATGTGCAGGCAGGGACTGACATGATGGTTAGGAGGCTTTTCCTGAGGCCAACCTCAAGTTTCTACTTAAATTGTATGTTCACTTAGGACGTCTGAGTAGGAGGAATATTTAGACATCATAAAGAAAGAGAGTAAGCCCTCCAAGTCATGCTTATAACTCCCTCACAACCAATAAAAACAAAACTTGATAAACTCCCACAAGGCCAACACGGAAATTCAAAGGCTTGGTAGCCTCAAGTGGAGAATTAAGACCTCTGTAATTCCAGGGGGAGAAAAAGGCATTTTTGCCTCATATATTCAATCACCAGTACTTGCATAGTTCAAACGTTTACGTTTGTCATGAATCTATGAAGAAAACTTTCTCAGAGGAAAAGAAAATCAATAATCTAGGTTATTTTCATCATTACATAGTTAAGGTGCTTTAAAAATTTGAATAACCATTATAATAGATATTGGTCCAATTCATCAGGTAATTATAAAATAATCTACTTGATTTTAACCTATAAAACATAAAGGAAAGTGGAGCATACAGCATGTCAATCAGCTGTTGAAAGATGCTTCTGTGTATGTATGTATACACACGCTACATGTATACTGTGTGTATGTATGTATATGTGTGTGTATATACATACATATATAGTTATGTATGGACTCCCCAGGAGGCACTCATAAAGTACCCATCAGCCAGTGCAAGAGACCTAAGAGACGTGAGTTCGATCCCAGGGTCAGGAAGATCCTTTGGAAGAGGATATGGAAACCTGCTCCAGTATTCCTGTTTGGAGAATCCCATTGACAGAGGGGCCTGGTAGGCTACAGTCCGTAGAGGGGCAAAGAGTCAGACTGGACTGAAGCGACCTTAGTGCACGCACACACACACACACACACACACACACACACAACCACAGCTCTGTACGTAGAGAAGCTCCTGCCAGTTTACCAACTAATTGGGCAAATTAGCTGCCCATGAAAAGTTACAAAGTTATATATCTATCATCAGGCGCAAAATAACAACCTAACACAAAGCACATCAAATAAATACATGCTGGCCACATGAAGAATAAGCAATAATTAATATCTATTATGAATTTTCAGGTAAAGTAGAAACAGGCACTTCATATAGATAAATAAATTGGCATGAGACATGGAAAGAAATTTAATTTAGTAAGTCATACCTAGGGGACACAAGACTTGCTAGTGTGAGCAAAGGATGATGAAGGATACGCTACAAAGTTAAAGTGAATGGATTTATACAGGAGGTGTGCTGTTGTGGGACAATTAGGCCATTTAGTTTTGCTTGGACCATTGTTATAATTAAGGCCAACTACATACTCTTGTTGTTTTACTTAAAATATTCCCTTAGTATGTCTTTTTGTGCTGTGTAAGATACCACAGTATACAGATGTAACCTGAGAAGGCCCAGTATAATACTGGTTTCATGGCAGAGAACTTGACAAGTGTCCACAGGACTTCTGCGTGCTCTTGGATCTTTCCAGGCTTTGACCTTTGTCTCTGAAATGTCAAGGTATCTCTTGTGTCATCATGAGCCCCCTCCCCCGACTCCTCATAGCTGTTACACTGAATGGACACAAACCATGCCAAAAACAATAAGATCTGAGAATTGCTGAACAGCACTGATTCTTCTGCAAACATTCCTGTCCTGAACTCTCCTTTTACTTAACCAACCTAGATCACCTTCCTTTGATGACACAAGAGACAAGAAAACCAAGGCAAAGAGCCATAACTTCTACCCAAAAGATAAGTCTCAGGAGGGAAGCTGAAAGAGCCCGCCTGTCTAGTTTAGCAAGGATTGTCTGGGCTCCCCCTCTTGCTTTGTCATCGTTAACAGTTACCCCACCGGCATTAGATCAGAACTGCTCAAAAGAATTGAAGCTCGTCAGGAGCAAAACCTGACTTCCCAGATTGTCTCACATTCCCTATTTATGAGTTTCAAAAAGCTAGTTTCAGCTTCCATGGCTAGTGGGAACTCAATATGTTAAGGCAGAGATGAATTTCCCAGTTTTGCTCAGACGATGTTTTTAAAAATACAGAGATGAATCAGTTCATCAAGTTATAGACTAAATAACCACAAATTTTGTTCAGTTGGGTTACTGAGAGAGTCAAAATGACCAGCCACAAATGATCAGAATAGCTGTTTTGCCAGTTTCATAACCAAATATACTTGATTTTGAGAGTCACTGTTCAGCAGTTGATTGTAACCGCCATCATGAGACATGGAAAGAAATTTAATTTAGTAAGTCATACCTAGGGGACACAAGACTTGCTAGTGTGAGCAAAGGATGATGAAGGATACGCTACAAAGTTAAAGTGAATGGATTTATACAGGAGGTGTGCTGTTGTGGGACAATTAGGCCATTTAGTTTTGCTTGGACCATTGTTATAATTAAGGCCAACTACATACTCTTGTTGTTTTACTTAAAATATTCCCTTAGTATGTCTTTTTGTGCTGTGTAAGATACCACAGTATACAGATGTAACCTGAGAAGGCCCAGTATAATACTGGTTTCATGGCAGAGAACTTGACAAGTGTCCACAGGACTTCTGCGTGCTCTTGGATCTTTCCAGGCTTTGACCTTTGTCTCTGAAATGTCAAGGTATCTCTTGTGTCATCATGAGCCCCCTCCCCCGACTCCTCATAGCTGTTACACTGAATGGACACAAACCATGCCAAAAACAATAAGATCTGAGAATTGCTGAACAGCACTGATTCTTCTGCAAACATTCCTGTCCTGAACTCTCCTTTTACTTAACCAACCTAGATCACCTTCCTTTGATGACACAAGAGACAAGAAAACCAAGGCAAAGAGCCATAACTTCTACCCAAAAGATAAGTCTCAGGAGGGAAGCTGAAAGAGCCCGCCTGTCTAGTTTAGCAAGGATTGTCTGGGCTCCCCCTCTTGCTTTGTCATCGTTAACAGTTACCCCACCGGCATTAGATCAGAACTGCTCAAAAGAATTGAAGCTCGTCAGGAGCAAAACCTGACTTCCCAGATTGTCTCACATTCCCTATTTATGAGTTTCAAAAAGCTAGTTTCAGCTTCCATGGCTAGTGGGAACTCAATATGTTAAGGCAGAGATGAATTTCCCAGTTTTGCTCAGACGATGTTTTTAAAAATACAGAGATGAATCAGTTCATCAAGTTATAGACTAAATAACCACAAATTTTGTTCAGTTGGGTTACTGAGAGAGTCAAAATGACCAGCCACAAATGATCAGAATAGCTGTTTTGCCAGTTTCATAACCAAATATACTTGATTTTGAGAGTCACTGTTCAGCAGTTGATTGTAACCGCCATCATATCAAACTAAAGTTAATTAAGCTAGATTCTAATCTTCCCTGCATGTGAAGATATGGAGTGTTTGTAATCTCCACAAACACCTGGTTTATTCAACACTCCTCAGCAACTCCCATAGGGCCTGTCACATAGCAGGTGTCAGAGGTAGCTTGCTAGTAAGATGACCACCATTAGCTCTTTGAAGGCACAGGTCATTGTACCCTTGTGAGGTGGAATCTACTTCTCCAACTCCTGGAGTCCAAGAAGTCGACTGTCAAGGCTGGTGACTGCTTTGACAAACATAAGAGAGAAGATGACTTTGAAGACTAGGTTGGAAGAGGTTTTGCAACTTCCACTTGGGCTTTTTTAGAACACTCGTGTTGGAGAAAGTTGACCGCAGAGTAAGCAAGTTGATTACCAAAAGATCAACAAGCTCTGAGGATGCCAAAGCTAATCCTGTGGAGTGGGAGGAAAGAGAAAAGCCGGAAGAGCCCAATGATAGGCACAGAGTGAAGCTGATTCTGACCTCAGCTTGCATTTGACCACAACTGTATGAGGAACTCATGAAAGAACTGCCCAGCTGAGCCCATCAACATCAAGAATTACATGTGAAAAAAAAAAATTACATGTGGTAATAAAAACTTATTGCATTAAGATACTAGGTTTTAGGGTAGCTTATTACGCAGCCACAGATAATTGGAACAGTGTTTGGTGTTTATTGAATAAATAAATTAATTGATAAAAGAAGCCACAAAGAATAAAGGGTTCCCAAATGAACCCAGTGAAATCCATTAAATAAATTATTAAGGTGATATCAACAACAGTAAAATCTATCAGAAAATTGGACAACTCTGTGGATAATTAAGGCCAAGAGGAAATCTGCTACAGAGTAGAGAAAGTGATTTTTTGAGAGTGGAATTTTCCAGATTTACTAACCATCTTGACTGTATTCATTAGATGATTGCTCAATGCCCTACTTCCCTTTACACAAAGTAAACTCACGATTGTATTTCAGCCATGATTCTAAGTGCAACGTAGAAAATACATTAGCCAAGAAGGAGCATGGGTAATTAAGGGAAATCAACATTGTGAAGCCTGACTTTTCTATGAAGACTCTGACTCTTCTCTCTATTCTTTTAATTTTGTAAACCAGACTTTGGTCCAGGTGCACAGTGTAAAACAACCAAATATAGCCAGAGATCAGGGTGGGTGGGAATGGAAAAGAAAGGCTAAATGCTGGGCACTGGTAGCTGTTACATCATCACATCCCCCATAATTGTGCTATTATGCGCACAGCATTCTTCAGCTGGATACAGTCACCACTTGATAATGATAAAAAGATTAATTAGTGATATGATCCATATCTTTCATTTCTTTGATGGTTGTAAATGAGTCTGAGTCATCTTGCCATTATTTTACGATAGGCACAAGAGTCTTACCCTTTTCCATGAGAAAAATAAATTTCAAGAGGATGTCTTTAATCTTTCATAGAGTTTTAACTCTGTCCTTTTCCAGATGAAATCACACTAGGGTCTGGTCCTGCCTTTCCTGAGTATCCTTTCTTAACAGTTGAACAGGTCCTCCCTAACACACAAACCTACCCCATCCACTTTTCATTTTGAGAACTCCAAACCCTGCCCCAAGGTGAGTCATAGGTTCCACGTTCCCAAAGAAATCCCAACTCTGGTAGAATGTGAAGGTTCTGTTTAGAATCATATGAATAAAATATAGAAATACTTTGACTAACTCAACACCACCCTTGATAAAGTTTAAAGCAAAAAATATGTGATGTACAATCTCCATGGATCCAATAAGCCAGGCTGTTTTCAAATCCTCCTTCTCCTGGCTGCGCAGACAGGACCTAGAAGTCAAGCTTAAGGTCACTTGAGCAAACAGCTCTCAGGGTGACTCTGAGCAAATGAACCCAGTGAAATCCATTAAATAAATTATTAAGGTGATATCAACAACAGTAAAATCTATCAGAAAATTGGACAACTCTGTGGATAATTAAGGCCAAGAGGAAATCTGCTACAGAGTAGAGAAAGTGATTTTTTGAGAGTGGAATTTTCCAGATTTACTAACCATCTTGACTGTATTCATTAGATGATTGCTCAATGCCCTACTTCCCTTTACACAAAGTAAACTCACGATTGTATTTCAGCCATGATTCTAAGTGCAACGTAGAAAATACATTAGCCAAGAAGGAGCATGGGTAATTAAGGGAAATCAACATTGTGAAGCCTGACTTTTCTATGAAGACTCTGACTCTTCTCTCTATTCTTTTAATTTTGTAAACCAGACTTTGGTCCAGGTGCACAGTGTAAAACAACCAAATATAGCCAGAGATCAGGGTGGGTGGGAATGGAAAAGAAAGGCTAAATGCTGGGCACTGGTAGCTGTTACATCATCACATCCCCCATAATTGTGCTATTATGCGCACAGCATTCTTCAGCTGGATACAGTCACCACTTGATAATGATAAAAAGATTAATTAGTGATATGATCCATATCTTTCATTTCTTTGATGGTTGTAAATGAGTCTGAGTCATCTTGCCATTATTTTACGATAGGCACAAGAGTCTTACCCTTTTCCATGAGAAAAATAAATTTCAAGAGGATGTCTTTAATCTTTCATAGAGTTTTAACTCTGTCCTTTTCCAGATGAAATCACACTAGGGTCTGGTCCTGCCTTTCCTGAGTATCCTTTCTTAACAGTTGAACAGGTCCTCCCTAACACACAAACCTACCCCATCCACTTTTCATTTTGAGAACTCCAAACCCTGCCCCAAGGTGAGTCATAGGTTCCACGTTCCCAAAGAAATCCCAACTCTGGTAGAATGTGAAGGTTCTGTTTAGAATCATATGAATAAAATATAGAAATACTTTGACTAACTCAACACCACCCTTGATAAAGTTTAAAGCAAAAAATATGTGATGTACAATCTCCATGGATCCAATAAGCCAGGCTGTTTTCAAATCCTCCTTCTCCTGGCTGCGCAGACAGGACCTAGAAGTCAAGCTTAAGGTCACTTGAGCAAACAGCTCTCAGGGTGACTCTGAGCAGGTTAGGAAGGAAAATGACTTAAGCTGGGGTGGAATCTAGGGCAGTCAGTAGTGAGACTCATCAGGTTTTAGGAACAGGAGACCTTGCAATTCAACTTCAATGCAGAGGGACAACTTTCTTCTCTGCTACTGATCCTCTCATCATTCTATTCAAATCAACTCAGAACAATTTGTTGTCTGGTTTTGTCTAGCACGGGGAAAAGAATTTATTAAGATCTGCCCTCAGGGAGATTTCAAGAGAAAAGAATGACCATCTGGATTTCCTATGGGAAAACCAAGGAGCACTCCTACCAGAAATGTTTTGTTGAGACTCTGTAAGTACCATCTTGGTTCTTTTAAGTGTCCCTCTGTGTCACGAGGGCTGACAGCTTGAAAACTACATTTCCCAGCCTCCCTTGCCAGTAGGGTTCTTGGTCTAACCTGCCATTGAGAGGTGCAATCATCTGAAGGTAGATCTAAAAACCATTTTTCTCTATCAGTAGCTACAAGCAGGTGTGTCGGCATCAGCAGACATGGAACTGTGTAGGGGCTCCTGAGCATCCTCCCAAGAACCACCCCTTTCAGTCAGTGCTGCAGCCAGCTGAGGTTGTCAGCGGCAACGTGGCTTCCTGGTGACTTCTTCGCTTGAGGTTTTTTTCAAAAGTTAGTAACAACCTCCTTGCCCTTGGGTCCCCAGCTCTCCCAGCGATCCTGTAAATCTTAATTGTTTACACCAAATTCCTTCCTGATGGGACTATTTCAAGTCTATTCGTCAGAATGGGATATGTATATTTCAGTAACAGTTTCCAAACTCTGGACAGTATAACAAAATACTCCTAGGTATGTATCTGAAAAAAAAAAAACCACTAATTTGAAAATACGCATGCACCCCAGTATTCATACCAGCATTATTTACAACTGCCAAGATATGGAAGCCAAAAGTGCCAATCAATAGATGAATGAATAAAGAAGATGCAGCATATATATATATATATATATATATATATATGTGTGTGTGTGTGTGTGTGTGTATGTATGTATATATATGTATATATATATGTATATACATATATATGTGTATATGTGTGTATCTATATACATACACACATATACATATATATGTATAATGGAATACTACTCAGGGATAAAAAAGAACGAAATTTTGCTATTTGCAACAACATGGACGGCTTGGGGAGCATTTTACTAAGTGAAATTTTAGAGAAAGACAAATACAGACTTTTCTTAGATTCCACACATGTTATCACTTATATGTGGAACCTTAAAGGTACAACAAGCTAGTGAATATAAATAAAGAGAAGCAGTCTCACAGATACAGAGAGCCAATGAGTGGTTACTAGTGACAGGGACAAAACAGCGGTAGGAGAATGAAAAGCACAAGCTGTCAGGTGTAGGCAAGGCTACAAGGATGTACTTACTTTACAACACAGGAAGTAGAGTCAATATTTTGTAATAACTCTTAATGGAATGTGACTTTTAAAAATTCTATAAAAATTTTAAAATACCTTTAATCCCCCCATAAAGAATAATAGATAACACTGAATACTTTTTAAAAACACGTGTAATTCCTTGTTTAGGATGTAGATTGAATGGCTTCCACCTTGTAGCTACAGTATCTGAGTACGTGCCCTCCAAGACCCCCAAGAAAGAGCAGGAGAGAACCCAGAGGAGGCACACATGCCCTCTGAACTTCCTGGACCGAAGGTGGCCCAGGACTCCTGCTGACATTCCATTACAAAGAACTGGTCCTGAGGCCCCATTAAATTGCAAGAGGAGTGTGAGATCACTCCCCTGTGCCCAGGGTGAAGAAATGGTCTGGTGAATACACATGCCGTCTTATCTCTGCCACAGAGGTTTTCTGTTTTTCTGACTCAACTTGACTGTTCTATTTGGTACCAGATGTGGTGTCTTGTAACGACACTCCACAATGTGGCACTGACTTCTTGGCCAAGTTGTGAGCAGCAGATATATCAGTCTGGATGGCTGGAGATCCTTATCATGTAGTAGAAAGACACTCGGCAAAACTGTCGTCTATAATAACTTGAAAGTCCTACCACATGACTCCTGTGCTTATAATGTGCTAACTGTTGTTGGCTGCCTTTGACAACATCATAGAAGAAAAGAGGGTTTCAGGAAATGATGAGCTGGTTTTTAAGCAAAGAGGAAAAGAGAAAGCAACTTCTTTGGGAGCTTCCTTCTGATGTCCTTTCTATATTAAGTCAAGGTAAGTCATATTTGCAGGTATAACAAGTAATCCCCAGAGATCAGTGGCTTAACATATGAAAGTGTATTTTTCACTCCCCAAAAGTCTAACGTGGATATTTCTGGTTGGGCGGCTGTCCTGAGCTGCTGTTCTCCATAGTCAGGAATCCAGACTGTTCTCAGGTAATGGCTCTACCTCACCTGTATATGGATGATATCCAAAGTGTTCTGGCATTATTCAACGCAGGGAAAAAAGCAAAACAAGCTGTCAGGTGTAGGCAAGGCTACAAGGATGTACTTACTTTACAACACAGGAAGTAGAGTCAATATTTTGTAATAACTCTTAATGGAATGTGACTTTTAAAAATTCTATAAAAATTTTAAAATACCTTTAATCCCCCCATAAAGAATAATAGATAACACTGAATACTTTTTAAAAACACGTGTAATTCCTTGTTTAGGATGTAGATTGAATGGCTTCCACCTTGTAGCTACAGTATCTGAGTACGTGCCCTCCAAGACCCCCAAGAAAGAGCAGGAGAGAACCCAGAGGAGGCACACATGCCCTCTGAACTTCCTGGACCGAAGGTGGCCCAGGACTCCTGCTGACATTCCATTACAAAGAACTGGTCCTGAGGCCCCATTAAATTGCAAGAGGAGTGTGAGATCACACTCCCCTGTGCCCAGGGTGAAGAAATGGTCTGGTGAATACACATGCCGTCTTATCTCTGCCACAGAGGTTTTCTGTTTTTCTGACTCAACTTGACTGTTCTATTTGGTACCAGATGTGGTGTCTTGTAACGACACTCCACAATGTGGCACTGACTTCTTGGCCAAGTTGTGAGCAGCAGATATATCAGTCTGGATGGCTGGAGATCCTTATCATGTAGTAGAAAGACACTCGGCAAAACTGTCGTCTATAATAACTTGAAAGTCCTACCACATGACTCCTGTGCTTATAATGTGCTAACTGTTGTTGGCTGCCTTTGACAACATCATAGAAGAAAAAGAGGGTTTCAGGAAATGATGAGCTGGTTTTTAAGCAAAGAGGAAAAGAGAAAGCAACTTCTTTGGGAGCTTCCTTCTGATGTCCTTTCTATATTAAGTCAAGGTAAGTCATATTTGCAGGTATAACAAGTAATCCCCAGAGATCAGTGGCTTAACATATGAAAGTGTATTTTTCACTCCCCAAAAGTCTAACGTGGATATTTCTGGTTGGGCGGCTGTCCTGAGCTGCTGTTCTCCATAGTCAGGAATCCAGACTGTTCTCAGGTAATGGCTCTACCTCACCTGTATATGGATGATATCCAAAGTGTTCTGGCATTATTCAACCAGAGGATGGAGAGAGACAGAGAGAGGGAGAGAGAGAGATGGAGAATAGAGGAACCACACGCAGTCCTAACTGAAAACAAAGGTGACAACCTTCTCTTCAATTCAGCTTATATACCAGTGGTTAAGAGCTCATCACATGGTCCTACATCTGTGTGAGAAAGGCTGGGGAAGATAGTCCCTGACTGAGCAATTGATCCCCAGAAACAATTCTGTACTATGAAAGGGAAGGGTGGGTCTTAATGAGTCAACTAATCATTTTTGTTACAATAAGCTTCTTTTCTTTTCTTTTCTGCTATATGATTTCTTCCCCAATTTTTAATCATATAGATTCCTCCTCTTCTAACTTCTCTTCCTTTGTTCCTTTGACATGAATTTGTTTGCCTATTGCTCAATCTTACTGGGCTCTCTTATTTTACAGTTAGTGATCCTTGTAGAATTCCACATTCTGAACAATTTCTAAGTGTGAGGTCAGGGACAAAGAAGGGACCGTGACCAGAACTGAGAAAAAAGTCATCTCCGTGCCTCTTCCTTCTCACTCAAACCTGTCTTCTTACTGTTACAAGTCACAGGCAAGCAGAGCTTGACACAAGTCTAAGAGGGCACACTAAATATTTGCAAGATTGTTGTTTTGCATACTTTCTGTTCCACGTTCCTCAGTTTTTCCAGGTTTCGAGTGGCTTTGGGGCAACAGTTTCAAGAGTTGGTTGGTTTTCTCTTTATTCAATTATAAATAGAGATCCATAGTGACCAAGGACAAAAGTGATTCAGACAGTTTTCAAGTTGGCTGCCTTTGACAACATCATAGAAGAAAAGAGGGTTTCAGGAAATGATGAGCTGGTTTTTAAGCAAAGAGGAAAAGAGAAAGCAACTTCTTTGGGAGCTTCCTTCTGATGTCCTTTCTATATTAAGTCAAGGTAAGTCATATTTGCAGGTATAACAAGTAATCCCCAGAGATCAGTGGCTTAACATATGAAAGTGTATTTTTCACTCCCCAAAAGTCTAACGTGGATATTTCTGGTTGGGCGGCTGTCCTGAGCTGCTGTTCTCCATAGTCAGGAATCCAGACTGTTCTCAGGTAATGGCTCTACCTCACCTGTATATGGATGATATCCAAAGTGTTCTGGCATTATTCAACCAGAGGATGGAGAGAGACAGAGAGAGGGAGAGAGAGATGGAGAATAGAGGAACCACACGCAGTCCTAACTGAAAACAAAGGTGACAACCTTCTCTTCAATTCAGCTTATATACCAGTGGTTAAGAGCTCATCACATGGTCCTACATCTGTGTGAGAAAGGCTGGGGAAGATAGTCCCTGACTGAGCAATTGATCCCCAGAAACAATTCTGTACTATGAAAGGGAAGGGTGGGTCTTAATGAGTCAACTAATCATTTTTGTTACAATAAGCTTCTTTTCTTTTCTTTTCTGCTATATGATTTCTTCCCCAATTTTTAATCATATAGATTCCTCCTCTTCTAACTTCTCTTCCTTTGTTCCTTTGACATGAATTTGTTTGCCTATTGCTCAATCTTACTGGGCTCTCTTATTTTACAGTTAGTGATCCTTGTAGAATTCCACATTCTGAACAATTTCTAAGTGTGAGGTCAGGGACAAAGAAGGGACCGTGACCAGAACTGAGAAAAAAGTCATCTCCGTGCCTCTTCCTTCTCACTCAAACCTGTCTTCTTACTGTTACAAGTCACAGGCAAGCAGAGCTTGACACAAGTCTAAGAGGGCACACTAAATATTTGCAAGATTGTTGTTTTGCATACTTTCTGTTCCACGTTCCTCAGTTTTTCCAGGTTTCGAGTGGCTTTGGGGCAACAGTTTCAAGAGTTGGTTGGTTTTCTCTTTATTCAATTATAAATAGAGATCCATAGTGACCAAGGACAAAAGTGATTCAGACAGTTTTCAACTGTCCAATAGCACAATTCCAGTGTTTAGAGGGCATTTTTTTACTCACAGGTGCAACTTTTATCCATTTTTAGTTTGAGGGAAGAAATGCATTTTTGAAAATGGCAAATTTAAATATTCCATAAAGTGCACATCCCACATTTCTCCTTGAGAGGTAACCAGCAATAGTGAATTCTTCTTCCTTACAACCTACCTCACCCTATGTTTTACTTGGCGAGGGCAGGTTAGGACAGGGGAATAAAGCTTTCATTTCTATCCCAATAGTTCCTATCCTTTGGAATCTTCAGTGCAAAGAGCTAGGAGGGCCCGCTCAGGAATGAGAGCAAGTTTCCTAACTGGAATTGAAGTCCATGTTGACCAATACTCAACTCTTTCAAATCTGTCTAGTCATGGCCTCCTAGCATCTTTCTATTTCTGTGCTTGCTCTCTCTTCTGATAAGGGAGCTGACATAAAGCTAGAGATCCGGAGCTTTGACCAGCTCCTAGTTTTCTTTTAGAAGAGCCCTACCCTGAGAAAATTTGAAGCAGCAAAAATAATAACATATAACAGCCTGTATATTCTTGACAGACACTGTGCAACCATTATCTCATAGAGCCACTTCAAATGTTATGAGGTAGGTACTTTTACTATCATCCTTATTTTATAGATGAAGAAATTGAGTCTTAAAGAAATTAAGTCACCTGAGGAGAAGTTATACCTATTAAACATCACTTCAAGAATTTCAACTTGAGGGCTTCCTTGGTGGTCCAGTGTGCAAAGAGTCCGCCTTGTAGTGCAAGGGGCACTGGTTCAATCCCTGGCCTGGGAAGATCCCACATGCCGTGGAGCGTCTGGACCCGTGTGTTCAATTACGAGCCAGTGCTCTGGAGCGCATGCACCCAGAGCTGGTGCTCTGCAATGAGAGAGAGCACGCAATGGGAGGCCCACACAGGCCAAGGAATAAAGATGGATGAAAATAAATAAATAAAAAACCAATAAAAGAGGCCAAAATTAACAAAAAAAATAAAATAAAAAAGAATTTTGGCTTGATTCTGTTTGACAGCAAAACCAGTAGCATAACCATTCTATTACCAGCCTATATCCATAAAAAAAAAAATGGCACAAAGAGTCAGCCTAATGGTCATGAGAATAGGGCAGGGTCAATTTTATCCAATGTGTTTAGAGGGCATTTTTTTACTCACAGGTGCAACTTTTATCCATTTTTAGTTTGAGGGAAGAAATGCATTTTTGAAAATGGCAAATTTAAATATTCCATAAAGTGCACATCCCACATTTCTCCTTGAGAGGTAACCAGCAATAGTGAATTCTTCTTCCTTACAACCTACCTCACCCTATGTTTTACTTGGCGAGGGCAGGTTAGGACAGGGGAATAAAGCTTTCATTTCTATCCCAATAGTTCCTATCCTTTGGAATCTTCAGTGCAAAGAGCTAGGAGGGCCCGCTCAGGAATGAGAGCAAGTTTCCTAACTGGAATTGAAGTCCATGTTGACCAATACTCAACTCTTTCAAATCTGTCTAGTCATGGCCTCCTAGCATCTTTCTATTTCTGTGCTTGCTCTCTTCTGATAAGGGAGCTGACATAAAGCTAGAGATCCGGAGCTTTGACCAGCTCCTAGTTTTCTTTTAGAAGAGCCCTACCCTGAGAAAATTTGAAGCAGCAAAAATAATAACATATAACAGCCTGTATATTCTTGACAGACACTGTGCAACCATTATCTCATAGAGCCACTTCAAATGTTATGAGGTAGGTACTTTTACTATCATCCTTATTTTATAGATGAAGAAATTGAGTCTTAAAGAAATTAAGTCACCTGAGGAGAAGTTATACCTATTAAACATCACTTCAAGAATTTCAACTTGAGGGCTTCCTTGGTGGTCCAGTGTGCAAAGAGTCCGCCTTGTAGTGCAAGGGGCACTGGTTCAATCCCTGGCCTGGGAAGATCCCACATGCCGTGGAGCGTCTGGACCCGTGTGTTCAATTACGAGCCAGTGCTCTGGAGCGCATGCACCCAGAGCTGGTGCTCTGCAATGAGAGAGAGCACGCAATGGGAGGCCCACACAGGCCAAGGAATAAAGATGGATGAAAATAAATAAATAAAAAACCAATAAAAGAGGCCAAAATTAACAAAAAAAATAAAATAAAAAAGAATTTTGGCTTGATTCTGTTTGACAGCAAAACCAGTAGCATAACCATTCTATTACCAGCCTATATCCATAAAAAAAAAAATGGCACAAAGAGTCAGCCTAATGGTCATGAGAATAGGGCAGGATCAATCAGCAGAAAATGAGAAGGCAAGTGAAAATTCTCAGGGGCAGTAATCATCACAATAATAATAAACAACACTTCTTAAGCATTTACATCAGGCACTGTTCTAAATCCTTTACTTGGATTAGCTTGCAGAGTCTTTACAACAAATCCTAAGAGATAAGTGTGATTTTTAACAGTATCTAATTTTTTGTTGTTGTAAAAGCTGAAGTACAAAGGAATTACATTAAGGGATCACACACCTAGTGGTTAACAGGCTAGAGAGGCGTTGAAATAAGAATAGAATGAACCTATTTGTTTTCTGTGGACGTAACAGTGGCAAAACTGGAAAAATCACGTTTCGGAAGTTCTCTAGCTCAATTTACTTTCTGTGATTCACTCCTAGAGTCAGAAATACCCACAGGGAGCAAGAATTCAAAGCCCTGGGGCAACCCTCTTCCTCAGAGTGGAGGCAGGAAGTTCAAGAAGCCTCCTGCATATCCCTCCCTCCCTCCCTCTCCAGACCAGGCCTCCAGTGCCAAGGAGCTCTTCTGTCCTATTGAAAGCGAAGAATGGTTGCCTCTGAAATAAGTACAAAGAGCAAGCAAATTTAGGCAGTTTATGCAAAACACAAAATGGCATCTGCCATCTGGAAAAGCACACCAAGCCGTGAGCCGTCGAGGCCCTTTCAAGACTGTGGCATGTAAAATCAACACTTTTTTTTTTTTTTTAAAGTCTGAAAGGTCTACATGAAAGGTCTCAGCTTCATTAAACATAATTCCCTCTTCTTCCATTCCTGTGGCTGGCCATCCACTGTCCCTTCACATACACACTCTCAAATTTAAAAATACATACACATGTACTATACAAAATATACATATTTAAATACATATATACACAAACAAAAAATTTTTTTGATATTTTATTGATATTTTTTCCCTTTTCAGTGGTGCAAAGATCTCTGAGAAGATGAAAAGACAAAACCAGGTTTTAAGAAGAATATGATTTTTTACAAAATTCTTCATAGGGCTTCCCTAGTAGCTCAGTGGTAAAGAGTTCACCCGCCAATGCAGGAGACATGGGTTCAATCCCTGATCCAGGAAGATCCCACATGCCGCAGAGCAACTAAGCCGGGAGCCACAATGATGGAGCCTGTGCTCTAGAGCCTCAGAGCCGCAAACGTGCCCTAGAGCTCTCAGCAAGTGAAGTCACTGCAACAAGAATGCCTTTACTTGGATTAGCTTGCAGAGTCTTTACAACAAATCCTAAGAGATAAGTGTGATTTTTAACAGTATCTAATTTTTTGTTGTTGTAAAAGCTGAAGTACAAAGGAATTACATTAAGGGATCACACACCTAGTGGTTAACAGGCTAGAGAGGCGTTGAAATAAGAATAGAATGAACCTATTTGTTTTCTGTGGACGTAACAGTGGCAAAACTGGAAAAATCACGTTTGGAAGTTCTCTAGCTCACTTTACTTTCTGTGATTCACTCCTAGAGTCAGAAATACCCACAGGGAGCAAGAATTCAAAGCCCTGGGGCAACCCTCTTCCTCAGAGTGGAGGCAGGAAGTTCAAGAAGCCTCCTGCATATCCCTCCCTCCCTCCCTCTCCAGACCAGGCCTCCAGTGCCAAGGAGCTCTTCTGTCCTATTGAAAGCGAAGAATGGTTGCCTCTGAAATAAGTACAAAGAGCAAGCAAATTTAGGCAGTTTATGCAAAACACAAAATGGCATCTGCCATCTGGAAAAGCACACCAAGCCGTGAGCCGTCGAGGCCCTTTCAAGACTGTGGCATGTAAAATCAACACTTTTTTTTTTTTTTTAAAGTCTGAAAGGTCTACATGAAAGGTCTCAGCTTCATTAAACATAATTCCCTCTTCTTCCATTCCTGTGGCTGGCCATCCACTGTCCCTTCACATACACACTCTCAAATTTAAAAATACATACACATGTACTATACAAAATATACATATTTAAATACATATATACATAAACAAAAATTTTATTGATATTTTATTGATATTTTTTCCCTTTTCAGTGGTGCAAAGATCTCTGAGAAGATGAAAAGACAAAACCAGGTTTTAAGAAGAATATGATTTTTTACAAAATTCTTCATAGGGCTTCCCTAGTAGCTCAGTGGTAAAGAGTTCACCCGCCAATGCAGGAGACATGGGTTCAATCCCTGATCCAGGAAGATCCCACATGCCGCAGAGCAACTAAGCCGGGAGCCACAATGATGGAGCCTGTGCTCTAGAGCCTCAGAGCCGCAAACGTGCCCTAGAGCCCGAGCTCTGCAGCAAGTGAAGTCACTGCAACAAGAAGCCTGCTCACCTCAGCTGGAGAGTAGACCCCACTCCCTGCAACTAGAGAAGAGCCTGTGGCAGCAGTGAAAACCCAGAGTAGCCAAAAAAAAAAAGAAAAACCTTCATAGTTACCTTCTTTTTTTCACCTAAAACAGCTTAAACCAATCAACCTGCCCTTGGGCTGCCTATCAATACCTGGCACCTAGTTTCTCACTGATGTTCTTGAGCCCCTAAATTGTGGGTGGATGTGGCTGCTGTCTGTGATCACGTGCTCCTGATATGGCCTCCACGCGCACTCATTTCAAGGCGTTCAAGACAGAAAAGAACAAGGAAGGCTGCTCAGGCTTTGCCGTGGTGCCAGGCTGGGTAAGCAGCTTAGCCAAGCAGAAACGTGTCCATCAGACTGGAGTGAAAATAAGATGTTGGCAGTGCTTATTTAAGAGTTATGGTCAAATGAACAGAAATGGAGACCTGTAAAAAAAAAATCACTGATGCGGTATGAGGGGGAAGTCGATCAAACCAAATGGACTGAAAAGAAGCACAATCACGGCTGAGGGTGAAGTTATCTATGGGCTTGGAATCGAGAAGGCCAGGGCACGGTCAGAAAAAAAGCGAATAAGAGGGGCTTCCCTGGTGGGCCAGTGGGTGAGGACACCGCCTTGCAGTGCAGGGGGCGCCAGTTCGAGCCCTGGCCTGGGAAGATCCCACGTGCAGCGGAGCGGCTGGACCGATGCGTCCAGTGACGGAGCCGGAGCTCTGGGGCGCATGCGCCCGCAGCCAGTGCCTTGCGGCCGCTGCAGTGGCGACCCCACACAGACCAAAGAACAAAGATACATAAATGAAAGATCAATAGAAGTGGCCCCCCAAAAAGAAAAAAAAGCGAATAAGGCAAGAATAAGGGACCAACATATATGTAAGAGTAGCTGAAATGTAATAAGTGATACCCGTGGGCTAGCTACTTCACCGGCATTCGCTCCTTGTCACAACTCCATGAGGGAGGGACTTCGCATATGAGAAAACAGGCCAGGGAGGGCGTATAGATAGATAGATAGACAGACAGATAGATAGATATAGATAGCCTAGACTAGAAATATCTCTGCTGGATGTTATTTAGTCGCCAATCTATGTCTGAGTCTACCCCATGTGCTGTAGTCCGCCAGGCTCCTCTGTCCACGGAATTTCTCAGGCAAGAATCCTGGAGTGGGGTGCCATGTCCTCCTCCAGGAGATCTTCCCAAGCCACAGATCAAACCCATGTCTCCCGCTTGGCATGCAGATCCACTCGAGAAACCCCAGAAAGATCTGCACACCTTGAGACTATCCATGCCCCTAATGATAGAGTAATAGGGGACTTTTATATAATGTTTCTTTGTGTTTTCTAATTCCATATCTTATAATCAAAATGTTTGAAGGATTACTGGGAAAAGAAGCTAAAAGCTGCTTAAGGAAAGAAAGAAGCTGAAACCTGGTGCATGAACAGAGCTTGATTTTCTCAGAGCAGATGACCACAGGAGTTCGGCAGCAGGAGTTAGGGTCTAAGTGGTAACCAGCCTCAGTCCTGGCACTGTTCAGACCAGAGTTCACTGTTATCTGCGAGTGAGATATGCCTTCCACCTTAACCATTCAGCTCTCCCCAGGCAGGGCCACCCTCTTCCAAGGCTGACTCCCAAGGTGGGACCTTTAGGGTATGGGAGAGATGCTGAGGGGAGAGGGGTGAGGGGCTGGGGAACAGTTCACATGTCGAGGGCTCTCTGCTCAGAGCATCAGATTCTCCACTTCTTTTCTTCACACAGTCTCTCTGTTTGTTTGATCCCTGATTCACTCAGTCACCCCCCTACCCTCATTTAGAAGTGCCTGGTGACAGGATAGCTTTCTGTTGCATTAAAATGAAGATGCTTTGATCATTTCTTTCTCCTTTAGATTTATCATGGGTTTGAAACCGAGCCACAAAGATACATAAAGGTGAAGTAAAAAAACGAATAAGGCAAGAATAAGGGACCAACATATATGTAAGAGTAGCTGAAATGTAATAAGTGATACCCGTGGGCTAGCTACTTCACCGGCATTCGCTCCTTGTCACAACTCCATGAGGGAGGGACTTCGCATATGAGAAAACAGGCCAGGGAGGGCGTATAGATAGATAGATAGACAGACAGATAGATAGATATAGATAGCCTAGACTAGAAATATCTCTGCTGGATGTTATTTAGTCGCCAATCTATGTCTGAGTCTACCCCATGTGCTGTAGTCCGCCAGGCTCCTCTGTCCACGGAATTTCTCAGGCAAGAATCCTGGAGTGGGGTGCCATGTCCTCCTCCAGGAGATCTTCCCAAGCCACAGATCAAACCCATGTCTCCCGCTTGGCATGCAGATCCACTCGAGAAACCCCAGAAAGATCTGCACACCTTGAGACTATCCATGCCCCTAATGATAGAGTAATAGGGGACTTTTATATAATGTTTCTTTGTGTTTTCTAATTCCATATCTTATAATCAAAATGTTTGAAGGATTACTGGGAAAAGAAGCTAAAAGCTGCTTAAGGAAAGAAAGAAGCTGAAACCTGGTGCATGAACAGAGCTTGATTTTCTCAGAGCAGATGACCACAGGAGTTCGGCAGCAGGAGTTAGGGTCTAAGTGGTAACCAGCCTCAGTCCTGGCACTGTTCAGACCAGAGTTCACTGTTATCTGCGAGTGAGATATGCCTTCCACCTTAACCATTCAGCTCTCCCCAGGCAGGGCCACCCTCTTCCAAGGCTGACTCCCAAGGTGGGACCTTTAGGGTATGGGAGAGATGCTGAGGGGAGAGGGGTGAGGGGCTGGGGAACAGTTCACATGTCGAGGGCTCTCTGCTCAGAGCATCAGATTCTCCACTTCTTTTCTTCACACAGTCTCTCTGTTTGTTTGATCCCTGATTCACTCAGTCACCCCCCTACCCTCATTTAGAAGTGCCTGGTGACAGGATAGCTTTCTGTTGCATTAAAATGAAGATGCTTTGATCATTTCTTTCTCCTTTAGATTTACGCAGACACGCTGCAGTTTGCTAAACACTGGTGTGGTGTGTGAAACCTATTCTAAAGGTAACCGACATAGCCAGACCGCAATTAAAATTCTAGCTCTGCCACTCATCAGCTGCAGACAATTGATTGAATCTCTTTGGTCCTCAGTTGCCTCATCTGTAACATGCAGGATGCCAGACTGGAGGTTTGGGTTGACACAATAAACAATAATAATAATGATGATGATGATGATGATATGTATTAATTAGCAACTGTAAAAACATTAGATGGTATCTACATGCAAATTCCAGCAGAAGACCCATTCCTGCCACTTCTGGGAAGTTGCCAAGTTGCTTCAGAATTGATGTGACAACAAACTCCGATATATTATTGAAATGACATTCTCCAACTCCAGGGGCTGAGGAGCTTGTTGCTATCACAGAAGCCCCTTTAGGCCAGCCTTCTGAGTGTCACTTACACCAGTTTGGAAGTAATCGGCTTGCTCGCCCTTCCAGCAAAGGATGTCATGATCAGCTAATGGAAAGTGACAAGAAGGGATATAATGAATGAGAGGGAGTTAAAGTTTGGGATGAAAAAAAGGAGCCTTGTTCTTTTGGGGAATGCACAATGCTAAGCATACCATGTTAAATCGTGCGTGTCAAATAGTGGACTAATTAAGAATCTTCATCCATTTTTTCACATCTCATTTTTGTTGCCCTTTCAAAGATGTATTTTCAAATTAGCTCTTAGCTCTTTAAATAAGTACCAAGGGAAAGAGAAAGGAAACCTCGGCTATCAGAGAAGGGGTGAGATATGCCTTCCACCTTAACCATTCAGCTCTCCCAGGCAGGGCCACCCTCTTCCAAGGCTGACTCCCAAGGTGGGACCTTTAGGGTATGGGAGAGATGCTGAGGGAGAGGGTGAGGGCTGGGGAACAGTTCACATGTCGAGGGCTCTCTGCTCAGAGCATCAGATTCTCCACTTCTTTTCTTCACACAGTCTCTCTGTTTGTTTGATCCCTGATTCACTCAGTCACCCCCCTACCCTCATTTAGAAGTGCCTGGTGACAGGATAGCTTTCTGTTGCATTAAAATGAAGATGCTTTGATCATTTCTTTCTCCTTTAGATTTACGCAGACACGCTGCAGTTTGCTAAACACTGGTGTGGTGTGTGAAACCTATTCTAAAGGTAACCGACATAGCCAGACCGCAATTAAAATTCTAGCTCTGCCACTCATCAGCTGCAGACAATTGATTGAATCTCTTTGGTCCTCAGTTGCCTCATCTGTAACATGCAGGATGCCAGACTGGAGGTTTGGGTTGACACAATAAACAATAATAATAATGATGATGATGATGATGATATGTATTAATTAGCAACTGTAAAAACATTAGATGGTATCTACATGCAAATTCCAGCAGAAGACCCATTCCTGCCACTTCTGGGAAGTTGCCAAGTTGCTTCAGAATTGATGTGACAACAAACTCCGATATATTATTGAAATGACATTCTCCAACTCCAGGGGCTGAGGAGCTTGTTGCTATCACAGAAGCCCCTTTAGGCCAGCCTTCTGAGTGTCACTTACACCAGTTTGGAAGTAATCGGCTTGCTCGCCCTTCCAGCAAAGGATGTCATGATCAGCTAATGGAAAGTGACAAGAAGGGATATAATGAATGAGAGGGAGTTAAAGTTTGGGATGAAAAAAAGGAGCCTTGTTCTTTTGGGGAATGCACAATGCTAAGCATACCATGTTAAATCGTGCGTGTCAAATAGTGGACTAATTAAGAATCTTCATCCATTTTTTTTCACATCTCATTTTTGTTGCCCTTTCAAAGATGTATTTTCAAATTAGCTCTTAGCTCTTTAAATAAGTACCAAGGGGAAAGAGAAAGGAAACCTCGGCTATCAGAGAAGCAGGAGATAAACATGAAAGAAAATACACAGAGAATGGAGATAGGGGTTTTGTGGGAGACATTGGGAAGTTTTAGAGTCGTAGCAGCAACTTCTCAAATAATGGAATTTAATAACATATAATAAACCATGATCCACGAGAACTCTGATTCAATCCCCCTCATTGTCTGAGCCAGTGAACTGAAGGCAAAGTTTATCTTGCCAACACGCTGCTACTGCCACCAAACTCCGCGGGGGACAGACCATTGTTCTCAGCTGCCCACCTCCTCCCACCCAGAGGGTACATGGTCCCTGCCTTCCAAACACCAGGCTGAATCTCCAACTTGCAATGACAGTCCTCGTTCTAGGACTTTAAAGTCACAGAAATGTAATTTTTTGCAATCAACAAACTATTGTATTGAAGAAAGAACAGAGGGGTAACGAGATACAAAGCCTTCAATTAGGTTAGAAAGAATAATAACCAATATGCTTTCATGCTAATGCCAAAAAGTACAAAAACCTATAATAAATCTAATTGAGCACATGATCATAAGCACTGTTTTTCTACCTACATAGTTCTGCTATATTAAGGTAGACTCCAAATAGAGAAACACATTTTTTTCACTGGTATCGAAAAGGGCAGATTTTTTTTTCTTTTTAATTTGGATCATTTTACCAATGTCAAAAAATGAGAAGGTATAATTAAGAAAAAATGATTGTCTCTGTCTTTACTTATTGATTACATCTAAGCATTAAAAAAGGAAGAAATGGAAGCAATTATCTGGATAACTCAGGTCTCCCCCAAAAGATTAGAGGTTTCTAAGAAAAACATACTGTTTTATGCCTGAATTATTAATATAATAGCCTTAGTCTGCACGTTATTTCATGAGTGTGGACCTGTCTGTGAATGGAAAATCTTTTGTAACTGTTTAAAAGGTTTTTTAGGTTTTTCTGACAATTAAGTATGTAATTTTTTGTACCTAAACTTTAATGTACCTGAGAAATATCCAGTCTAAAATTCTACAGAGCATTTTCCAAAGCAGTTATTTAAATTACTCAACATAAAAAAAAGGTTAAGTATTACCTTCTTTTTCCCAAAAATGTCCATGAAATCTTGGATACATTTGGGGGCAGACAGGGGCATGAAATACCTCTGTAAACTGATCGTCTAAAAACAGGAAAATTAGTATTTTGCCACGGCTATGAGCAGCTAATAAAGAGAACATGGTTAAAAGAGATTAAGGTTCAAATTAAGGTCAAAAAAATTGAGAACATGATCCACGAGAACTCTGATTCAATCCCCTCAGGCCAGTGAACTGAAGGCAAAGTTTATCTTGCCAACACGCTGCTACTGCCACCAAACTCCGCGGGGGACAGACCATTGTTCTCAGCTGCCCACCTCCTCCCACCCAGAGGGTACATGGTCCCTGCCTTCCAAACACCAGGCTGAATCTCCAACTTGCAATGACAGTCCTCGTTCTAGGACTTTAAAGTCACAGAAATGTAATTTTTTGCAATCAACAAACTATTGTATTGAAGAAAGAACAGAGGGGTAACGAGATACAAAGCCTTCAATTAGGTTAGAAAGAATAATAACCAATATGCTTTCATGCTAATGCCAAAAAGTACAAAAACCTATAATAAATCTAATTGAGCACATGATCATAAGCACTGTTTTCTACCTACATAGTTCTGCTATATTAAGGTAGACTCCAAATAGAGAAACACATTTTTTTCACTGGTATCGAAAAGGGCAGATTTTTTTTTCTTTTTAATTTGGATCATTTTACCAATGTCAAAAAATGAGAAGGTATAATTAAGAAAAAATGATTGTCTCTGTCTTTACTTATTGATTACATCTAAGCATTAAAAAAGGAAGAAATGGAAGCAATTATCTGGATAACTCAGGTCTCCCCCAAAAGATTAGAGGTTTCTAAGAAAAACATACTGTTTTATGCCTGAATTATTAATATAATAGCCTTAGTCTGCACGTTATTTCATGAGTGTGGACCTGTCTGTGAATGGAAAATCTTTTGTAACTGTTTAAAAGGTTTTTTAGGTTTTTCTGACAATTAAGTATGTAATTTTTTGTACCTAAACTTTAATGTACCTGAGAAATATCCAGTCTAAAATTCTACAGAGCATTTTCCAAAGCAGTTATTTAAATTACTCAACATAAAAAAAAGGTTAAGTATTACCTTCTTTTTCCCAAAAATGTCCATGAAATCTTGGATACATTTGGGGGCAGACAGGGGCATGAAATACCTCTGTAAACTGATCGTCTAAAAACAGGAAAATTAGTATTTTGCCACGGCTATGAGCAGCTAATAAAGAGAACATGGTTAAAAGAGATTAAGGTTCAAATTAAGGTCAGAAAAGAGACTGATTGAGGAAAACTGCCATGTTCCGTTGCATGGCAGTTTAAGTGAGACAGTTTCCCCCTGAATCAGTCTTAGGTTGAAAAATTACACTGTTGGGGTTAATAAAGAGACCAGGCATTTGTTTGGACTGAGACTTCAATTAAAATGTTATTTGGGGCAGCCAGAGCTAATGTCTTGCTTAGAGGTAAACTGAACTGCCTTTCAAGAGGATGGAAAAAAAAAAAGAAAAAGAAGACGAAGAAGAATAAAAAAGACCACCTAATCTGTCAAAGACCCTGAATAACTGGCAGAATGAATTGTGTTTGCTGGACCTGTGCCCAACTCAGTAGTGAGCATTCTTAAGGGTTTTGTGACATCATTGGAGGCAGCTGAGGTTTTCTGAGTTTTTGATTGTTGCACTGGGTGAGGAATCCAGTGTTCTGCTGAGTCTTCTTTGAGACAAAGAAAAAAATCTGGTTGATGTAATTTGCCAAGTTTTTTTCTTTTTTCTTTTCTTTTTTTTTTTAATGCCGCAAAAGGGGTGGGACCAAGCATCCTGGGTCTTAGTCTCACGACTCTACCCCCAGAGACAAAAATTGATGAATACAGTTCATTGAATTTCTCAGGCCATACGAATTTGCCCACAGTAAAACAAAACCACCAAAGTTTGCTTTCATTTCCCTTCTTCAGGGTGAGTGGAAATCCACCCTGAATAAGCTTCTTCTCCTCACAGAGATTCACCAAACATGTTTGCTCTGGCCAGCATCGGGCATACCTTGGCCAGCAAGGTAGACACATTTCCCAACGTTTATGGGAAGGGGGACAGTCAATAAGTGAAAAGATAAATACACAATTACAAATGGTTCAGATGGAAGGAAAGGGGGTGAAAATGAAGAAACATGCTACGGCTCTTCAATCTTTTTCTTAACCAATCCTATGAGCAACAACTATTTGAGGACCTCCTTGTTAGTGCCTGGGGTGGCTGAGGAAGCTGGTTAGTGCTAGACAGAAGATATGTGATTCTCTGTCCGGGAGCTGGGGATCTGTCACAGAGATGAACAGTGATGCACAGAAGAATAGGAAAAGAAAGAAAGAAAAAAAACAGTGATGCACGGAGAGGAGCGGGTGGGACAGTCAAAAGAGCATGGATTCAAGACAAAATGAACTTAGAGTGTGGGTATGGATTTTTTAAAATTTTATTTATTTATTCATTTATTTATTCTGCTATGCAGCATATGGGATCTTAGTTCCCTGACCAGGGATTGAACCCATGCTCCTGTACCGGAAGTGAAGAGTGCTAACCACTGGACTTCTGGGAAATTCCCCTAGAGGATGGATTTTGATTGGCATTTCTTGTCCAAAGAGTGGTACAAGCAAAGTAATGGACTCCTATGGAAGGGCAGAACAAGAAAAGGGCTCTGGAGCAGAGAGGAGTAGAGCCAAGTGAAACACAAAATACAAGGTGGGCTGGGGTCCAGAGACAAGGAAAAGAGCTGTTCCTGGTGCTCACTTCCTTTATAGTGTTTGATTTTTTAAACCACGTCCAGGAAACGGACCCAGATTGACTGGATCTCAATCCACGCTGATCTGCAAAAGTACTTTCTTTCAAACTGAAGAAAAGGACAAGTGCATGAGTTTCCCTCTCTCCCCATCCCACCAGAATGAAAACAACACAAAGCTAATAGAGCACGGTTCCTCTTTGACCTCTTCCTTAAGAGGTTCCTCTTGGTTGAGAGGAAAGTGGCAGGCAGTGCCCCAAGTCCGAGCCACGCAGAGGCATAATGCAACACAGAAACGGTTTGACACTTTAAAAATGAAATGCCAATGATGAGATCATCGCAGTGGGAACCAAGGAGCCAGGCAGCTGAGAAGTAACACAACATCATGAGGGCTACGTCTGTCCAAGTCATGGCAAAAATCTGCCAGGCCCAGATTGACTTCATTAGTCATTTCGAAGCGCATAGATCACAGAAAAAAATTCTCCTCCTCCTCACTGAGAAAGAGCTGATCATCAGTATAAATAGAAACTGATTAGAACACCAGTTCTTCAAAGCATAAATATTTCATTCACCAACCAGTTGCAACTTTGCCCAGGGCGATCAAGAAGAAAGTACAGCCAAGCGACCACATGAAAGGTATGACTATAGTCAACCTGAATAGGGAATTAGCTTTGACGAGGATCCACACTGGGTATGGGGTGAACACATAGACTGAATTGTCCCAGACACACCAGGCACCTTGGAGAGAAGCACAGTCACACAACTCAGTGAGCTCCCTTCAGTACCCTTCACCCCCTGGGTCTACTCTGGCTAATGTGATTCTCACTCTGCAAACATTTACCAGGTACTTTCTGGAGCAAGGCACTGTGTTTGGTATTGGAAATTCTAGCCTGAACAAGACAATCACAAGCCCTTCCTACTTTTTAATTTTTTAAATTTGTTTTTGTTTTGTTTTTACTGGCACATAGGCTACCTACTCCAATATTCTTGGGCTTCCCTGGTGGCTCAGTTGGTAAGGAATCTGCCTGGGTTTGGTCCCTGGGTTGGGAAGATCCCCTGGAGAAGGCAAAGGCTACCCACTCCTATATTCTTGCCTGAAGAATCCCATGGCCCGTCCATGGGTCACAAAGAGTCGATCACGACTGAGCGGCTTCCCTTTCACTTTCTTTATAATTGATGTACAATGTTGTGTTAGTTTCAGGTGTACAGCAGAGTGAAACTTGTCCATATATACATACCTATCCACTTATTTAGGTTCTTTTCCCACATAGGTCATTACAGAGTAGTGAACAGATTCCCTGTGCTATATAATAAGTCTTTACTAATTATCTATTTTATATATAGTAGTATGTGTATGTGTCAATCTCAGTCTCTCAATTTATTCCTCCCTCTTCTTCCCCCTGGTAACCACAAGTTTGTTTTCTATATCTGTAACTCTATTTCTGTTTTGTAAAATTCATTTGTACCTTTTTTTAAATATTCTACATGTAAGTGATGTCAATTGATATTTGTCTTTTTCTGACACTTCACTCAGTATGACAATGTCTAGGTCCATCCATATTGTAGCAAGTGGCGTTATTTTGTCCTTTTTGTGGTTTAGTAATATTCCACTGTATATACGTACCCCATCTTCTTTATCCATTCCTTTCCAAAAAGGTATATGCACCCTAGTGTTCATTGCAGCACCATTTAGAATAGCCAGGACATGGAAGCAACCTAAAAGTCCTTAAAAGTTCTTCTTAATCATCACCAGTTTATCTTCAGTTCTCTCTGTCTCCTTACCAATCTTCCCTTTTCCCCCCGAGTCCTTATCACTACCTGACATTATATCGTGTCTACATTGGTTTCGTATTTGTTGCCCCACTTATTAACACAGAAACACCATGGGCAGGTCCTTCAATTGCCTTACTACACGGTGTCATCAACACCTACGCCACATTACGGGCTCCAAGAATATCTGTTGGATAAATAAGGCTTGTGTTCAAATTTGTCCTCATTTCAATTACGATAAGCAAAATAAAACTATAAGTGTTGTATGTATCAATAGGAAATGAAGGAGGCCTTTCCTGAGCAAGGACATCTAATAAATTAAATTAATAAAGAGAGGAATTTGTCTGGAGAAGGGATAGGGGAGAGCCTTTCAAAGAGAGGCAGCAACACGTATAAAGGTGCTCATAGCATTGAAAAGACAGTGGGGGGGGAAAAACCAGTGAAGTGGAGCTGGGGGAGACTTTCGAGTGATGAAGCTGGAGCCTGGATAGGAATCAGATGATGGCCAGTTGTCTAGGACACATTCAGGGTTTGGGACTTTATTGAGATGTATAGAAAGTTCCGGGCAATGACGTGGGCACAATGCCCAATGTGGGAATCTCTCTAATAAACACCAAAGCGAGCATTTGAGCCTGAGCATTCCAAAATCACCTGGGTATAAGAAACGGCTGGACTATCTCAGCAGGTGGAGAAGAGGGAGTGTGAGAGTGGGCCGTGCTCATGGAGGAGACAGCAGAGGCACCACATCGCAACAGGCAGTGGGTGGCGGGGGCGCAGCACAAAGGAGCCTGGGTTGAGAGAACCCAACCAAGCTACAGAGAGGCAGTGTGCATCCTTGGAAAGCCTGGGGGGAACTGAGGAACCCCAAAGGAATGTGTGTGCCTGTCTCCTTTGGCTCTGAGGCCATCGTGGCCCCATGAGGCCCTTCCCGGTCAACCAGACCTCCCCCAGGTGCTGCGCTTGGCCCTCCAGGAAGAGGATGCCTGGGGATCCCCTGGCACGCATCTCCTCCACCCACGCCTTGCACGAGCCACCCATCCTGCTATCCCAACTCCACCCTCACTGTGTCTCCTGACAAACTGCTGGGCTCCCGCCCAGCACTCAGCAAGAAGATGTGACACACGATCGGTAACCCACAATTGTCAGATCAGGGTTGCAGAGTGAGCTCAGACCTGTCTCTCTTTTCATACCTGTCAAGCACAAGCTGGCTTCAGGTCAGCTTTGGACTAGCCACAGTGTTGAGGCCCCTCCATACATTCTCATCTTCACCATAATCTCAAAAGGCAGGCCTTATTCCCAGTTTGCTGAGTAGGAAACTAAGGCAGTAACTTGCTTAAGATTTCTCTCGCTAGGTACCAGGGACAGAAACTCACTTCCCTTCCTCTCCTAAGGCCCTGGTCTGACTCATTGCTTGCTTATGTTCACCTCCTGCCCAAAGGTTTCCTTGATACTCCAAACCGCCATGAAGAAAAACCTCCAGGCTCCGGAAGTATTTTTATAACTATCTTACCTAATACCTTCCCTCTGTCACCTTACTGACTCTCCTTCACAAGCACTGAAAAAGCTAAACCTCATCTAAAAGGGCACAGAGATGAGGGAGAGCACTTTTTAAACTTGGAATATAGCTCACAGAAATATTTCACCTACAAAAGCTCAAATAGTCCACACCAAACACAGTTCAGAATTAAGGTCTCCCTGATGAGGTTACTACACCAGAAACAACATGTCTATTGTCTCATAAGAGACATGTCACCTAACAATTCATAATGGGGGTTCTGAGGGAAATAACTCACCCATTGTGAAGTCAGTGTCCAAATCAATATCCCTTGGGGAGAAAAATATTGCTCATTGATGGAGATTGATTTTTCTTTTCCTTAAGAAATCCTCGAGGGGTAAACAACATTTTTTTTCATAGTGAATGTAACTAAATCTACCACTGTTGAGGTCGACATTTTCTTATCATCATTAATATGATATTCAAAAATTATTAGTGTAATTATGAATGCCTTTTGACCTATTGAAAAATAGATGCTGCTTCCATTTTTTTAAATCTCATTTTAATATCCAAGAAACAGGACCACCATGCAGATAACCTGATGTATATCTTTTGCTTTACTTCACAGCACTCTTATTAGTTAGATGATTTTGATCTTTTAAAATAATAAAAAATTAGCCAAAAGCTAAAAATACTGGATCTTAGATTAGTTTACCTACAAATTTAATAATGACTATTAAAAAAAAAAAATCACAGTCTCTCTCTTACGTTTCCAACTCGTAATCCCCCAAGTGATTATAGCAGTTGGATCTAGCCACTTACTGACTACCTTCATGAAAGAGAAGAAGTTTTAATGGGCAAAGGGTAAAAAGGGCTGAATGTAACTTGTTTTATATTTAACATGTTAGTTCAGGCTGGTGAATCTTCCAGATTTCTAGGTTGGAGTAGATTCTATTGTCTAATTCATATAGGGTCTTCTTAGGCTAAATGTGTGCTGAAAAGAAAGCTTGCCTTCCACTCTTTTGAAACTCAAAGGTTGCATAAGAAAGGACAGATGGATGATTTGGGGAAAAAAGAAATGCCACTCAATTAATATTTGTGGAAAAGGGTGTCACAGATCATTGGCGGAATTTCCACCCATTGGCAACTCCCCCAAGCAGCCAAAGATTAATTGAGCACCCAGACTATTGAGTTATATGAGAAGAGAAGAATAATTGTGTTGATGAATACAGAGGCTGATCTGTGGAGCCAAGAGAAGAGGGGCTAGATGAACCACACGCAGAAATGAACTATATGCAGGAGTAACCACGGACACCCTAGTAGGCAAACAGGCCATTCTTATTGTTTTTCCCCTGTGATGGAGCTGGATTCATATTGGGCCACACTCCCATATCTTATCCTTCCCTTGTTTAAAAGAATGTATTTTTCAAGTGGATTAAACAGATTACATTAGGAGCCAAGTTCATTGATGGACACACAATCATGACTTACAACTTGACTTTAGGAAAAACTCAAACTACACCTAACACACTGATGTTTCTCATCCTAAATCTACCACTGTTGAGGTCGACATTTTCTTATCATCATTAATATGATATTCAAAAATTATTAGTGTAATTATGAATGCCTTTTGACCTATTGAAAAATAGATGCTGCTTCCATTTTTTTAAATCTCATTTTAATATCCAAGAAACAGGACCACCATGCAGATAACCTGATGTATATCTTTTGCTTTACTTCACAGCACTCTTATTAGTTAGATGATTTTGATCTTTTAAAATAATAAAAAATTAGCCAAAAGCTAAAAATACTGGATCTTAGATTAGTTTACCTACAAATTTAATAATGACTATTAAAAAAAAATCACAGTCTCTCTCTTACGTTTCCAACTCGTAATCCCCCAAGTGATTATAGCAGTTGGATCTAGCCACTTACTGACTACCTTCATGAAAGAGAAGAAGTTTTAATGGGCAAAGGGTAAAAAGGGCTGAATGTAACTTGTTTTATATTTAACATGTTAGTTCAGGCTGGTGAATCTTCCAGATTTCTAGGTTGGAGTAGATTCTATTGTCTAATTCATATAGGGTCTTCTTAGGCTAAATGTGTGCTGAAAAGAAAGCTTGCCTTCCACTCTTTTGAAACTCAAAGGTTGCATAAGAAAGGACAGATGGATGATTTGGGGAAAAAAGAAATGCCACTCAATTAATATTTGTGGAAAAGGGTGTCACAGATCATTGGCGGAATTTCCACCCATTGGCAACTCCCCCAAGCAGCCAAAGATTAATTGAGCACCCAGACTATTGAGTTATATGAGAAGAGAAGAATAATTGTGTTGATGAATACAGAGGCTGATCTGTGGAGCCAAGAGAAGAGGGGCTAGATGAACCACACGCAGAAATGAACTATATGCAGGAGTAACCACGGACACCCTAGTAGGCAAACAGGCCATTCTTATTGTTTTTCCCCTGTGATGGAGCTGGATTCATATTGGGCCACACTCCCATATCTTATCCTTCCCTTGTTTAAAAGAATGTATTTTTCAAGTGGATTAAACAGATTACATTAGGAGCCAAGTTCATTGATGGACACACAATCATGACTTACAACTTGACTTTAGGAAAAACTCAAACTACACCTAACACACTGATGTTTCTCATCTAATAGCTTAACTACAAGCATATGGTAACAGAGTAGATACTGTACAGAAGAACAAAAAAGGAAAGCAAAACAAAAAATTTCAACTAAAAGAAAGTATAAGATTTAAACCCATCCTTTCTAATAATGTGCTTCTGGAGAAAGTAAAAAGACCTTGATGCACCAGAAGTTCCAAGATCTATTCCTCTTCTAAAGTCCTGCTTCTTTAAAATTCAAGAATTATGTGCATGTTATCATAGGGCTGTGTGCTTGCTTACTTCTTACCACACATTAATGCTTTTGTCACAAATTGAGATGGTAACAATGAGAAACAAGGAACAGAAATAGCTATAGACCCTAACAATAAACTACAGACTAAGATGAGCAAGACAGGGGAGACAAAATATGGTCCTCTAGGAAGAATAATATAGTCACAATCAGAACACATCTGGGATTTGATTCAAACTAATATGGACCCACTAAGTGGATCCCCAACCTGTTTTGTACACAACACACACATAGTCAGATTTCGAAAATGAAATTTCCAAAAGTAATCCAAAGGCGCTCACCGAAGAAAAGATTTCTCTGGCAGATACAGGAATAACTTTATCCTATTCTGTGGTGACCCATGAATGGAGTGGGCTGAATACACCTTCCTACCAAAGGCCCCACCTACTCCTCCCACTCCAGCAGGGTTCTGAAGGTGTCAGCAGGATTTGGTCGACTGTACTATTAACGGGGCTTCAGTTAATTATTGACTGATTAGGGATTTACCTGATCTTTCTATCTGGAGCTGGCTCAAGAGTGAACGGCGCTCCCCACATGCCTTTTTCTTCTTCTCCTTTGGGCCCTTCACTTGTCCTTTCCCTTAATTCATATTGCCGTAAGAATGGTCAGTCCTTCCTGGGTTTGGGGGTCCTCAAACGGACGGCAGATGAGAGGGGCCCGGTTCCTGGTGAGGCGTGTCCAAAGACAGAGGCCTAGAGCTAGGGAAACATTAAGGCTCCCATATCTTATCCTTCCCTTGTTTAAAAGAATGTATTTTTCAAGTGGATTAAACAGATTACATTAGGAGCCAAGTTCATTGATGGACACACAATCATGACTTACAACTTGACTTTAGGAAAAACTCAAACTACACCTAACACACTGATGTTTCTCATCTAATAGCTTAACTACAAGCATATGGTAACAGAGTAGATACTGTACAGAAGAACAAAAAAGGAAAGCAAAACAAAAAATTTCAACTAAAAGAAAGTATAAGATTTAAACCCATCCTTTCTAATAATGTGCTTCTGGAGAAAGTAAAAAGACCTTGATGCACCAGAAGTTCCAAGATCTATTCCTCTTCTAAAGTCCTGCTTCTTTAAAATTCAAGAATTATGTGCATGTTATCATAGGGCTGTGTGCTTGCTTACTTCTTACCACACATTAATGCTTTTGTCACAAATTGAGATGGTAACAATGAGAAACAAGGAACAGAAATAGCTATAGACCCTAACAATAAACTACAGACTAAGATGAGCAAGACAGGGGAGACAAAATATGGTCCTCTAGGAAGAATAATATAGTCACAATCAGAACACATCTGGGATTTGATTCAAACTAATATGGACCCACTAAGTGGATCCCCAACCTGTTTTGTACACAACACACACATAGTCAGATTTCGAAAATGAAATTTCCAAAAGTAATCCAAAGGCGCTCACCGAAGAAAAGATTTCTCTGGCAGATACAGGAATAACTTTATCCTATTCTGTGGTGACCCATGAATGGAGTGGGCTGAATACACCTTCCTACCAAAGGCCCCACCTACTCCTCCCACTCCAGCAGGGTTCTGAAGGTGTCAGCAGGATTTGGTCGACTGTACTATTAACGGGGCTTCAGTTAATTATTGACTGATTAGGGATTTACCTGATCTTTCTATCTGGAGCTGGCTCAAGAGTGAACGGCGCTCCCCACATGCCTTTTTCTTCTTCTCCTTTGGGCCCTTCACTTGTCCTTTCCCTTAATTCATATTGCCGTAAGAATGGTCAGTCCTTCCTGGGTTTGGGGGTCCTCAAACGGACGGCAGATGAGAGGGGCCCGGTTCCTGGTGAGGCGTGTCCAAAGACAGAGGCCTAGAGCTAGGGAACAGCTTCGCTTATTGGCCCCGAGCCTCCCATTAAGTCCCTGGGAGTAAAAATCAATGACTTTGTGTCTCTAAAAATGCGGGTGATGCCTGTGGCGAAGAATCGGCCCCCCACCGCCCACCCCTGAAAAGCAGGCCACCTCTCTGCTGAAGGCCTCTTGGCAAGGCTGGGCAGTCAGCACAGGCGGTGCGGGCCCAGCTGCCCCAGATAAGAGGTGGCCTGTGTTAATGTACAGGCTTCCTCTGCACCTCAGCAGGGCCTTCCTTTTCTAAACAGTCTCCCTTTAATGTTGGCGAATGTTATTTTTCCATTGACTCAACATCTCGCCTCTGGGGGTAAGCCAGTGGGGAAAGTTGGGGGTGGGGCAGGGGCAGAGTGGGAGAGAGGGACGCCAGGGCAGAGGCGAGCAGGACAGCGAGCTGTGCTTCCAAACAAGCTGGACACCTGCTCTGGAAGGACAGCGTCCAGGCCTAAACGTCTTGCTTCCTCTTGATTGAGATCAGCTTTTTGTTCCCTGTGTGTTTGTGATCGGCCCTGATGCCCCCTCCCTACAATATCACCCCTTGGCCGAGAACTGATTCAACATGAAAACAACCATGAGGGATTCTTAGCGTCCCTTCACCAATTAACTGTCTTATCTGAAGGAAAGAAAGGATAGGAGAGCTACTGGAGTGTATTAAAGAGGGGGAAAAGAAAATCGAAGAACAAGATAAAAGCAAAAATAGAAGGAAAACAAGAGAGAAGGAAATTAGAGAGGCATAGGAGAAAGGGGCAAGTGAGGGAAAAGACAGGAAAAAAGGAAAGAATAAAAGAATAAAACCAAAAAGAAGAATGAACAAGAGAAAGAGGAAAGAAGGAAGTTTGCATAAAAATGAAATTTGAAATGAGATGTTTCCCCAGAAGGTCCATTTCTCAAGAACCAGGAGGGACAGTGGTTGAGGATGAAGGGCAATGAGTCCTCTTTGGGGGCTTCTCTGGGTAAGCCAAGGTCAGGGGGCATCCTCAAAACCCAATCTTGATTAGAGCCAGCTAAATGTTTTGACTTGAAGGAGACACGAAGGATTAAAAAGCAAAATAGAGCAGCGTGGGTAAGAAAGAAACAGGAAAAGAAAGAAAATTGAAAAAAGAAACAAAACTCATGGGAGGCACAAAGGGAATGATAGAAAACACTTCTGAATCAGCTAGTCATCCACTAACAAGCTGCAAAGATTTCCAATGACAAGTTGTCACATTAGTTTAGTGAAACTGAAGCAGTACTTATCCCCTTTCCTGTGCTTAATCTCTCCCTGCGTGCCACAAAAACATGCTACCACGTTTAATAGGATTAGTTTCGTTCACTTTCTCCCCCACCCCTTTTATTTTTTTACAATTCTATTTTCAGCAATACAGGGATCCTTGAATTCGATTTCCTGCCGTGCACAGCAAAACCTGGCATGCATGGGTTTTACCCTTTAAAGACTTTATTTGAATCCGAAAGATGTAATTTGACTATTTTGGATTCCCCCTCACCCCTCCATCCCAATGAATTACTTTCTCCTCCTGGGAATCTCCATAGCTTGAAGGGTAAGGGAGGGAGTGTTGGTGGTAAAAGAGTCAAGACGGACCTGGACTAGGACAAACAGCTGCCCGAGCCCCATCCTTGCAGAGGCTGGGCGTTCCCTGTGTGTTTGTGATCGGCCCTGATGCCCCCTCCCTACAATATCACCCCTTGGCCGAGAACTGATTCAACATGAAAACAACCATGAGGGATTCTTAGCGTCCCTTCACCAATTAACTGTCTTATCTGAAGGAAAGAAAGGATAGGAGAGCTACTGGAGTGTATTAAAGAGGGGGAAAAGAAAATCGAAGAACAAGATAAAAGCAAAAATAGAAGGAAAACAAGAGAGAAGGAAATTAGAGAGGCATAGGAGAAAGGGGCAAGTGAGGGAAAAGACAGGAAAAAAGGAAAGAATAAAAGAATAAAACCAAAAAGAAGAATGAACAAGAGAAAGAGGAAAGAAGGAAGTTTGCATAAAAATGAAATTTGAAATGAGATGTTTCCCCAGAAGGTCCATTTCTCAAGAACCAGGAGGGACAGTGGTTGAGGATGAAGGGCAATGAGTCCTCTTTGGGGGCTTCTCTGGGTAAGCCAAGGTCAGGGGGCATCCTCAAAACCCAATCTTGATTAGAGCCAGCTAAATGTTTTGACTTGAAGGAGACACGAAGGATTAAAAAGCAAAATAGAGCAGCGTGGGTAAGAAAGAAACAGGAAAAGAAAGAAAATTGAAAAAAGAAACAAAACTCATGGGAGGCACAAAGGGAATGATAGAAAACACTTCTGAATCAGCTAGTCATCCACTAACAAGCTGCAAAGATTTCCAATGACAAGTTGTCACATTAGTTTAGTGAAACTGAAGCAGTACTTATCCCCTTTCCTGTGCTTAATCTCTCCCTGCGTGCCACAAAAACATGCTACCACGTTTAATAGGATTAGTTTCGTTCACTTTCTCCCCCACCCCTTTTATTTTTTTACAATTCTATTTTCAGCAATACAGGGATCCTTGAATTCGATTTCCTGCCGTGCACAGCAAAACCTGGCATGCATGGGTTTTACCCTTTAAAGACTTTATTTGAATCCGAAAGATGTAATTTGACTATTTTGGATTCCCCCTCACCCCTCCATCCCAATGAATTACTTTCTCCTCCTGGGAATCTCCATAGCTTGAAGGGTAAGGGAGGGAGTGTTGGTGGTAAAAGAGTCAAGACGGACCTGGACTAGGACAAACAGCTGCCCGAGCCCCATCCTTGCAGAGGCTGTGTTTCCTGGAGGAGCCGTTCTAGCCCTGAAGGCAAGCAAACACGGGTTCTGATTCCGACGGCTATTTACTGACTTTGTGGCCTTGAACTGGTGGTGAAACCTTCCCCGTCTCTGTGTCTCTGTTTACTCATCAGTACCATACAGTGGAGATAACTCTTATCAGGGCTGTGGGGAATACTACACCTAAGGTACTTATTTCTTCACTAATACGATTCACTTCTCATATTTTATTATGTTCCCGCAGTCAATATGTCTTACAATCAATTGTGCATTTAAGGTCATTATGTTTTCCTTTTCTCCCAAAGGGCATCTTTAAATGGATGGTGTGTCTTATAGTCTATGGCATTTGAGGAAGAAGAAAATGTAAGTGCTGGGCATAAAGCATCCGGCCCAGTTCTATTGCCGGCAGTGCTCCGTAGACGTTAGAATTATCTACACGGTTCATCACTATTGCCTAGGCCCCTCCCTCCCGCATTCTCACAGAAAAAACGCTTTGGACCATGGAGAGAGGGAGGTGTTGACACTTTGTCCTCCTCACCCAGCTTCCTTTAGACTCCTGCTCTCAATTGAGGTTTCAGAAACCTGACTAGATTGAACACATCATCACTGTTCGTCGGTGTTGGATAAGGACCAAAATCCTCCAGTCCACTCGCTTTCTCAACAGGGTCACCAACTGCCACGCTCAGCAGGGTCTTGCAAACAATAATTATCTGTTGAATGATTCCATCTTCTTTGAGCCTACTTTGGGTTCTGCAGCCCCTCCTGCCCAGTCCGCCCAGGCACCACCCCCAGAAGATTAGCATTAAGACAAAGGGGTAAACTGGACAACTCCAAGAGGAAAAGGGGTGGGGCCTTTGGGGGAGGGGACACAGGGGTCTGAGGAAGCCACACTGGGCCTAGGATGGTCATGGAGGGGAGATGAAGCTGGGAGGAAGGAGGAAGCTGGTTGCCTGACTGTGGCGCAGGGCACTGTGGGAACCCTACAATCTGAGCAAGGATAAGAGAATCCCAGGTGGGGGAGGTGCAGAGAGGCCTCTCCCAATCTGGTACACTCCCACAAACAGTGCCCCAACTGGGGAGCCCAGGCTGCCTGTTCCCCTCAACGGGCAGCCATAAGAGGGGCTCTGAGGTCTTCCTGCCAGGAGTGATCAGAGGGTGTCCCAGAGCCTTCCAAAGCCTGGCCAGATGGGTGAGAAGGAGCCTTGTGTCCACCCCCATTCTCTGCACCCACACTCAGCCAAACCTGGGCCGAATCTAGCCTCCAGCCCTGCCTTCTCTCCTGCCTCCATCTCCCATCCCTTAACTCCACCTCACACCCCTTATGTCCCATGGAAACCTCCTTGCCCACCCCAGACCTCCTGCACTAGCCCCTCCCCCAGTGACCTGCTCTGGCCCCCCCACCTCTGCCCTTCCTCTGAGCTCCACTCCTTAGCCACCACCCCCTGCAAGTTACTCCCCCCCTCACACACACACACATTTACCTTCTGCAAGGACACCTACTTCCCCTCACTCATGCTCCTCCCAGACCCACCCACACCACCTTCCCAACCTTATCCTCCCACCCTCCAGCCAGCCCGCCCCCTCCAAATCTTCCTGGCGACATCTGCCCGCCTCCCTCCACAAGTATGGGCAAAAGTACTCTTCCCACCAGGACCCCCACCAGGAGGGTGCTTGGGAGTAAGAAACTGGTTTCTCTGTACCTGTTGAAAGTCTCTGTTGGGTCCCCTAGAGTCACAGACTTGGCCCTTTCACACCCAGCAGCCAGACAGCAGGAATCCTCCACAGGGACCCTGGGAGGACAGGCAGCTAGCTAGGGGTCAGGCCCCTGGCCTCATTCACTAAGAGGCTGAGCTCACGGGACCCTCAAGCTGGAACTCTCTTCCACAACGCCTCCCCAGGAATACATGGCTCCTGTTCCTCGCAAGCCTGCTGAGGACACCTCTGCAGGCTGGGGACGTAACCACCCACAGCCACCTCCAGTTCTGAAACCATCAGCCTTCTTGCTCTGGTCTCTGCTGGGCCCATTCCTCTGACTTTCTTCCCCTCACATCACCGCAGAACCACAGCCAGCCTTGGCCCCTTTCCACCTATCTTAGTTGGAGCTGTCTTTGGCTGGGCTCTCCCTTAATGACTTTGGGGTGTGCTCCTGTTCCCCGGGTCAAACAGAATTTTATGAGGGTTGTATTTTACAGGACTTTGGGAGAGTGGGTCATTCACACATGTAAACAGATGATGCACATATGATTCACACATATAATTCATGTATGTTTAGTTTTACCTACAATTTTTGCCTTCTTGTTTTCCCTCCTCGAATAAACTTTTAAGAGGGGCTCTGAGGTCTTCCTGCCAGGAGTGATCAGAGGGTGTCCCAGAGCCTTCCAAAGCCTGGCCAGATGGGTGAGAAGGAGCCTTGTGTCCACCCCCATTCTCTGCACCCACACTCAGCCAAACCTGGGCCGAATCTAGCCTCCAGCCCTGCCTTCTCTCCTGCCTCCATCTCCCATCCCTTAACTCCACCTCACACCCCTTATGTCCCATGGAAACCTCCTTGCCCACCCCAGACCTCCTGCACTAGCCCCTCCCCCAGTGACCTGCTCTGGCCCCCCCACCTCTGCCCTTCCTCTGAGCTCCACTCCTTAGCCCCCACCCCCTGCAAGTTACTCCCCCCCTCACACACACACACATTTACCTTCTGCAAGGACACCTACTTCCCCTCACTCATGCTCCTCCCAGACCCACCCACACCACCTTCCCAACCTTATCCTCCCACCCTCCAGCCAGCCCGCCCCCTCCAAATCTTCCTGGCGACATCTGCCCGCCTCCCTCCACAAGTATGGGCAAAAGTACTCTTCCCACCAGGACCCCCACCAGGAGGGTGCTTGGGAGTAAGAAACTGGTTTCTCTGTACCTGTTGAAAGTCTCTGTTGGGTCCCCTAGAGTCACAGACTTGGCCCTTTCACACCCAGCAGCCAGACAGCAGGAATCCTCCACAGGGACCCTGGGAGGACAGGCAGCTAGCTAGGGGTCAGGCCCCTGGCCTCATTCACTAAGAGGCTGAGCTCACGGGACCCTCAAGCTGGAACTCTCTTCCACAACGCCTCCCCAGGAATACATGGCTCCTGTTCCTCGCAAGCCTGCTGAGGACACCTCTGCAGGCTGGGGACGTAACCACCCACAGCCACCTCCAGTTCTGAAACCATCAGCCTTCTTGCTCTGGTCTCTGCTGGGCCCATTCCTCTGACTTTCTTCCCCTCACATCACCGCAGAACCACAGCCAGCCTTGGCCCCTTTCCACCTATCTTAGTTGGAGCTGTCTTTGGCTGGGCTCTCCCTTAATGACTTTGGGGTGTGCTCCTGTTCCCCGGGTCAAACAGAATTTTATGAGGGTTGTATTTTACAGGACTTTGGGAGAGTGGGTCATTCACACATGTAAACAGATGATGCACATATGATTCACACATATAATTCATGTATGTTTAGTTTTACCTACAATTTTTTTTGCCTTCTTGTTTTTCCCTCCTCGAATAGAACTATTTGTGGTGTGGTTTTGTTAGAGTGAATGGTTTCTGTAGCAAAGGTTTGCCATTTATAAAGCAGGGAGGGAGGGAGGGAAGAAAGAAAGAGAGAAAGAAAAAAGGGAGAGAGAAAGAGATAAAGAAGAGAGAGAGAAAGAAAGAAAGAGCGAGCGAGAAAGAGAGAAAGAAAGAAGGAAGGAAAGAAAGAGAAAGAAAGAAAAAGAGAGAGAAAGAAGAAAGAAAGAGAGAGAGAAAGAAACAAAGAGAGAAAGGAGAGAAAGAAAGAGAAAGAGAGAAAGAAAGAAAGAGAGAGAAAAAGGATCTCAGATTGGTAAATGCCTCCTGTCTGCCCGTGGGCCTGATGGACAGCTCTAAGTCCAAGAACACAGGGCCTAGCTTCCAAACCTGCACCGGTTCTATTTTTCATGGTCTAAAAATAATGAAAGGTGAGCATATGAAGCGTCCAAAGTAGCAACTATGCATTAGCTAAAATATGCATACATGTACACATGAAATGAGAGGCCTGTTAGCTTCACTACAGTATTGCGGGGAGGGGTGTCTCAGACAAGAGGAATACAGGCCCGTGCAAGTGTGAAGAACACACGTCTGTAGACCAGTTTCCATTTTTATTGAGCACCAGTCACGTGCTGGACAGTATTACTTATGCACGTGAAAGTCGTTCAGTTGTGTCTGACTCTGCGACCCCAGGGGTCGGTGGAAGTCTCCAGGCAAGAATACTGGAGTGGGCAGCCTATGCCTTCTCCACGGGATCTTCCGCCCCCAGGGATCAAACCCGGGTCTCCTGCACTGCAGGAGGATACTTTACCAGCAAAGCTACCAGGGAAACCCATTACTTAAGCAAAGCTCTCTACTTTCCCCCACTTAACAGATAAAAACAACCAACGCTCAGATAAAGTGACACACCCAGAGTCACAGACTGAGCAACTGGCTAGGCAGTAACTGGAAACCCCGTGCGACCCCTAGATTCCCACGTCTTCTTGCTGAAGGCCTCGCTGGGGTGGGCCCAGAAATCCTTATTTTTGAAAAACTCCCTTGGCGATTCCTGATGACTAGCGCCGTCTTGGGAACCACTGCTCCACATCGACCAGCCCACTCTCCCCGTCGCCAGCCTTGCCTCTGAGCAGCCTTCTCCACGTCGGATAAAACATTTAAAACACATTTAAATAGCAATTTTGAAAAACTATGCAGCATATGGATTTTCCTTTTGATCTCAAAATGATGACAAACAGACACTTAGATACTTCATAAAAGAAATATTACCAGAAAAATTATAGAAATCTGGCTTTCAACTTTACCCTGCTCTAATTTAAACAAAATGCAACTTTCCAGAATCACTCACTCCCCACCCCACCCCCCAAATAAATCCAAACTGGAAGCGTCCTTCTCTTTTTCCCTGCGTGAGCCTGGCCTACATCTATTTATTTCTAAATAGCTGGCCTCCGGGCGGTAGGGATGACTTACATTTTACCATCAAAGCCCCTGAAAAGAGCGTCTTCTCCGAATTCACACCCTTGACTTACAAGAGACAGCTAAGAAAGGGAAGCTGGGAGTAAGTCTTAGACTGAGAAAATAAAGGGAGTGGGCAGAAGGGGAGGTCTCCAGCCCTCCAAGCGTCCCCGCCCCTCTCTAGGTCCCCGGCGGGGGTCCCCACCCCGCAGGCGGAGCGCTTCCACCTGCTGCGGGGGCGCTGCCGCCTCGACCCCCGAGCAACAGGCGGGGCCCGGGGCGACCGCAGGGCCGCGCGGGACGCACGGCGTCGGACGTTTCCCGGCGCCGCGGCGCGCGGGGAGCAGGTGGCTGCCCTCCGCGCCCGGCGGGGTCGGGTCCGCGGGGTCGGGTGGCGGCCCCCGAGGAAGGGCCGGGCCGTGGGGGCCGCGCGGGGCGATCCGCACCCCACGCGGCCAGCGGGCGGGACGGACGCGCCCTCCGCGCGCTGCGCGGCGCCTGGTGCACGCTCTCTCCGGGCCGAGAGGCCGCGACACCTAGCGCGGGGCCGAGCCGAGGCAGCGATAATAAGGGCCGGGAGGGAGGAGGAGACCGGGAGGCACCCGCGGGCGAGGAAGCCCGGCTCCCGCCTGGGGGCCCCAGAGGAGACGCTCAGCCTTCGCACCTGACCCGAAACTTTTCCAACACCGCAGGCGAGCGTTCCTCGCGGGTGCCCGCGGCCCCGAGCCGCCGCCATCGGGAAGGAGGTGTGGCAAACAAGCCTGTCCCCGGGCACGCACGCGGAGGTACGCGGACCCACGGGGAGGAGGCCCTGCGCCTCCGGGGAGGTCCCCCGCAGGCCTGGGGGCTGAGCATCCTGCCAAACGTCGGATAAAACATTTAAAACACATTTAAATAGCAATTTTGAAAAACTATGCAGCATATGGATTTTCCTTTTGATCTCAAAATGATGACAAACAGACACTTAGATACTTCATAAAAGAAATATTACCAGAAAAATTATAGAAATCTGGCTTTCAACTTTACCCTGCTCTAATTTAAACAAAATGCAACTTTCCAGAATCACTCACTCCCCACCCCACCCCCCAAATAAATCCAAACTGGAAGCGTCCTTCTCTTTTTCCCTGCGTGAGCCTGGCCTACATCTATTTATTTCTAAATAGCTGGCCTCCGGGCGGTAGGGATGACTTACATTTTACCATCAAAGCCCCTGAAAAGAGCGTCTTCTCCGAATTCACACCCTTGACTTACAAGAGACAGCTAAGAAAGGGAAGCTGGGAGTAAGTCTTAGACTGAGAAAATAAAGGGAGTGGGCAGAAGGGGAGGTCTCCAGCCCTCCAAGCGTCCCCGCCCCTCTCTAGGTCCCCGGCGGGGGTCCCCACCCCGCAGGCGGAGCGCTTCCACCTGCTGCGGGGGCGCTGCCGCCTCGACCCCCGAGCAACAGGCGGGGCCCGGGGCGACCGCAGGGCCGCGCGGGACGCACGGCGTCGGACGTTTCCCGGCGCCGCGGCGCGCGGGGAGCAGGTGGCTGCCCTCCGCGCCCGGCGGGGTCGGGTCCGCGGGGTCGGGTGGCGGCCCCCGAGGAAGGGCCGGGCCGTGGGGGCCGCGCGGGGCGATCCGCACCCCACGCGGCCAGCGGGCGGGACGGACGCGCCCTCCGCGCGCTGCGCGGCGCCTGGTGCACGCTCTCTCCGGGCCGAGAGGCCGCGACACCTAGCGCGGGGCCGAGCCGAGGCAGCGATAATAAGGGCCGGGAGGGAGGAGGAGACCGGGAGGCACCCGCGGGCGAGGAAGCCCGGCTCCCGCCTGGGGGCCCCAGAGGAGACGCTCAGCCTTCGCACCTGACCCGAAACTTTTCCAACACCGCAGGCGAGCGTTCCTCGCGGGTGCCCGCGGCCCCGAGCCGCCGCCATCGGGAAGGAGGTGTGGCAAACAAGCCTGTCCCCGGGCACGCACGCGGAGGTACGCGGACCCACGGGGAGGAGGCCCTGCGCCTCCGGGGAGGTGCAGCGGGCGCGCAGGCCGCGGGCGCTACTGGGCCCCAAAAGGGTTCCCCACGCGCGAGACCCCGTGCTGAGCATCCTGCCAAAGCTCGGAAGTGCAGCGTTGCCCAGAGGCGCTGAGAAACTTTGCCCGCTGCGCCCCCGCGCGCAGAGGCGTCCCCGCACAGCACACACACGCACGCACACACCCACACCCACCCACCCTACCCGCCCTGGCTGCGGCCCGAGCCTGCTCGAGTATTTCAGGAACCCGGGAAGAGATGCTAAACCGCGCGCCAAAGAAGGAGGGGTGTAAATGGCGTGACTCCCACTCCCAGGCATCCCCAGATTCGGAGCGAGTGCGCCCCGTTCTTTCCGAAAGCGGCCCCTTCACTTCCCTCCGCTCTTGGCCGCTTCTCTCCTGTGGGCTGAAGAAGATAAAGCCCAAGCGGATCGATGTGTATTTTTTTTCTCTCTCTCTAAAATCACACCCTCTCCAAATCTTAGCCCTCAAAAGAACTGGGTGGGATTGGAAAAAAAAAAAAAGGCAGGTTATCCTGGGAGGGGGCCGCGAGGGGCGGGCAGCAGCACCCCTCGGAAGGCGCGCGCGCGCCCGGGCGGAGTGGCTGGATTATGTAAGTAACAGCCCTCCCTGTGCTCACCACCATCTGTTAATATCTTGATACTGGAAAGTTTGGTTCCTGAGGCAAAGCCAGGGGTGGCGGCGCAGAGCTCCCAGCCTGCTCTTTTCTACTCCGGGGCAGGGAACTTACCTCCCTTTGATTCACCCAACTTCGATAAAATCTGGTAGTAGGGAGCCCCTTCCATCCCTGACACCCAAGCCGCTCTCCCCGCCAGAGTGTGCCTGTGGGAGAAGTGATTTTTCTCCGAGGCCACTCTATTGCAAGGAATCCTTTCAATGAATGTGTATGTTAATGACAATTCTAGGCTCCTTGAGGCGTTGTGCTGGACCCTGATTTGGGAGTGGGGACTTTATTAAAAATTCTGCTTTTTCTGCCAGCACCCCTGACCTCAAATTCTTGTAAGAGTTATATTTCAACTTCTTTGGAGTGAATTGCTTCTGTTTACTTTGAAAGCTGTTGGTTAAACAAACATCGCTTGGGAGGCTTCTAAGCAGTGGGCTTCCCAGGAGAGAAACCTTGCAGCTGCTCCTTGCTACTGATCTCGTGGCATTTCACTCCCCCCTACCCCCCATTCAGAACAAATCCACGCTGGGCTTGGCGTCACACTGGGCATAGGCATTGAGAGAGCGCAGGAATATGGCAGGCAGCCGCTTGGCCTCCGAGCAGCCTGGAGCAGGCCGGCCTGCTCCCTCGAGTTGGTTTCATTTCTTTCTCTTCCTCTCTTTAAGAAGGTGGTGGTGGTGGCTGGTGGGTTAGGTGTATGTCCAGGCTGGATCTCCAGCTTCCTTCTCTTGAAGTAAACATCCATGTTTGTCTCTCAGCTGGATCTGCTTGAAATTCCCAGAATTGGTTTGTTTCAAATCTGCTAACGGTTGTTTGTAAGGTTTTAAACGACGGATAAGCAGTCTATTCTCCTACCCTACACCCCACCCCCCACCTACTGGCTGTAAGAAAGAACCCAAGGGGTAAAACACATCGAAGAAATGCCAAGGAGAAATGTATTTAACCCAGAACCAGATGCATACGTGATAAATGCAAGAGTTTGAGAACGCACAGATCACCCTTCTGATAACAGAAGTAAATGTAGCCTGCACGGATGAGGTTTGTTGGGAGACCGGTCAGAACATGTGTTAACTTTTAAATTATTGGGGTTGTGTTGGCACTGGGGCGGAGGAGACTGACCGTTTAAAGCCAGGGGTGGCGGCGCAGAGCTCCCAGCCTGCTCTTTTCTACTCCGGGGCAGGGAACTTACCTCCCTTTGATTCACCCAACTTCGATAAAATCTGGTAGTAGGGAGCCCCTTCCATCCCTGACACCCAAGCCGCTCTCCCCGCCAGAGTGTGCCTGTGGGAGAAGTGATTTTTCTCCGAGGCCACTCTATTGCAAGGAATCCTTTCAATGAATGTGTATGTTAATGACAATTCTAGGCTCCTTGAGGCGTTGTGCTGGACCCTGATTTGGGAGTGGGGACTTTATTAAAAATTCTGCTTTTTCTGCCAGCACCCCTGACCTCAAATTCTTGTAAGAGTTATATTTCAACTTCTTTGGAGTGAATTGCTTCTGTTTACTTTGAAAGCTGTTGGTTAAACAAACATCGCTTGGGAGGCTTCTAAGCAGTGGGCTTCCCAGGAGAGAAACCTTGCAGCTGCTCCTTGCTACTGATCTCGTGGCATTTCACTCCCCCCTACCCCCCATTCAGAACAAATCCACGCTGGGCTTGGCGTCACACTGGGCATAGGCATTGAGAGAGCGCAGGAATATGGCAGGCAGCCGCTTGGCCTCCGAGCAGCCTGGAGCAGGCCGGCCTGCTCCCTCGAGTTGGTTTCATTTCTTTCTCTTCCTCTCTTTAAGAAGGTGGTGGTGGTGGCTGGTGGGTTAGGTGTATGTCCAGGCTGGATCTCCAGCTTCCTTCTCTTGAAGTAAACATCCATGTTTGTCTCTCAGCTGGATCTGCTTGAAATTCCCAGAATTGGTTTGTTTCAAATCTGCTAACGGTTGTTTGTAAGGTTTTAAACGACGGATAAGCAGTCTATTCTCCTACCCTACACCCCACCCCCCACCTACTGGCTGTAAGAAAGAACCCAAGGGGTAAAACACATCGAAGAAATGCCAAGGAGAAATGTATTTAACCCAGAACCAGATGCATACGTGATAAATGCAAGAGTTTGAGAACGCACAGATCACCCTTCTGATAACAGAAGTAAATGTAGCCTGCACGGATGAGGTTTGTTGGGAGACCGGTCAGAACATGTGTTAACTTTTAAATTATTGGGGTTGTGTTGGCACTGGGGCGGAGGAGACTGACCGTAAAGTAAGGCTGGCTGCTGCTTTTAGAGACGGAGCGTATGTCTAGGCGACTTCGCGTCTCCAGGCTGACTGATCAGTTCTCGCCTATCGGGAAACAAACCGCGAGGAGCCCGAGATAGGGGGACTCGGGCCTCATGCCTTGATCCAGGGCGGCCTGAGACCCAGGGGAGCGCCGAAGCTCTGGCCAGAGAGGTTGCCAGGAGCCTGGCCTGTAAGTCGCCGGGACCTTAGGGGACAGTGCTGGTCTCGGAATGCGCAGCTCGCGGAGCTGGGCTGCGGACCGAGCTCGCTCTCCAGCGTCTCGCGCCCTCCTGTTTCAGCAAGCCGCTCTTGTGCCCCAAAGCGGGCTGCGAACCGCCGCCGCCGAGCCGGCGAGCCTCCGCCGCGGAGAATGGCGGTGGGGGAGCTCTCTTGGCTGCCAAGCGGGTTACCCCGTCCTCGACTCGGGCCTGCCTTTCCCCGGGAGAGATAAAGGACTTACTAGGGCTCGCAGGGAACTTTTCCCGCCGCCAGTTCCCGGGCGTAGTGTGTGCAAAACGTGCACTCGAACGCTAGGTGTAACTGACATCAACTTGTGGGCTAAAGTTCAAGCCGTTTCCTTCCAGAGTCTGAACCTTTTCTCTTGCTCAGCTTCCTTTCTTCCCCCGTCTCCCCCTCCTCCTTCCCTACCCTCCTCCCTTTTAAATGTCAAACTGAGCAGATGGTTTTAAGGTGTGGAGGGCATGTATGCTTTACTTGTGCCAGTTTATTTGTGGGCTGGCGCTAACATGGACACACTGGGATACTTAAGGGAAATAACAGTGCGCGAAAGAAGAAAGGCAATGGCACTGATCCATTCGCAGCACCCAAATTTCTCCTACCCTCCCACCCCACCCCCCACCTACTGGCTGTAAGAAAGAACCCAAGGGGTAAAACACATCGAAGAAATGCCAAGGAGAAATGTATTTAACCCAGAACCAGATGCATACGTGATAAATGCAAGAGTTTGAGAACGCACAGATCACCCTTCTGATAACAGAAGTAAATGTAGCCTGCACGGATGAGGTTTGTTGGGAGACCGGTCAGAACATGTGTTAACTTTTAAATTATTGGGGTTGTGTTGGCACTGGGGCGGAGGAGACTGACCGTAAAGTAAGGCTGGCTGCTGCTTTTAGAGACGGAGCGTATGTCTAGGCGACTTCGCGTCTCCAGGCTGACTGATCAGTTCTCGCCTATCGGGAAACAAACCGCGAGGAGCCCGAGATAGGGGGACTCGGGCCTCATGCCTTGATCCAGGGCGGCCTGAGACCCAGGGGAGCGCCGAAGCTCTGGCCAGAGAGGTTGCCAGGAGCCTGGCCTGTAAGTCGCCGGGACCTTAGGGGACAGTGCTGGTCTCGGAATGCGCAGCTCGCGGAGCTGGGCTGCGGACCGAGCTCGCTCTCCAGCGTCTCGCGCCCTCCTGTTTCAGCAAGCCGCTCTTGTGCCCCAAAGCGGGCTGCGAACCGCCGCCGCCGAGCCGGCGAGCCTCCGCCGCGGAGAATGGCGGTGGGGGAGCTCTCTTGGCTGCCAAGCGGGTTACCCCGTCCTCGACTCGGGCCTGCCTTTCCCCGGGAGAGATAAAGGACTTACTAGGGCTCGCAGGGAACTTTTCCCGCCGCCAGTTCCCGGGCGTAGTGTGTGCAAAACGTGCACTCGAACGCTAGGTGTAACTGACATCAACTTGTGGGCTAAAGTTCAAGCCGTTTCCTTCCAGAGTCTGAACCTTTTCTCTTGCTCAGCTTCCTTTCTTCCCCCGTCTCCCCCTCCTCCTTCCCTACCCTCCTCCCTTTTAAATGTCAAACTGAGCAGATGGTTTTAAGGTGTGGAGGGCATGTATGCTTTACTTGTGCCAGTTTATTTGTGGGCTGGCGCTAACATGGACACACTGGGATACTTAAGGGAAATAACAGTGCGCGAAAAAGAAGAAAGGCAATGGCACTGATCCATTCGCAGCACCCAAATTTCTCCGCTCAGTACACCCGCTTACCTCGAAAGGACCCAACCCATAGACGCCTTATTCCATCCTGTATCTAATGGGCATGTTGATAGATTATTTCTGTGCCCAGTCGAAATAGTCACATCTCGATTAGAACACTTGATACAGTGTCCGATCATTGAAAGCGTGAGTGGTGGATTTGCGAGCTTCTATGTTGTTTCCGTAACGGGTGGCGGGGACTGTCTGAAGGCAGCCAAAGGGGAGAAATGACGGCTGGGGATGTTCCAGCAAGTCTTTTTTTTTCTCTTTTCTGATCCCCAATACCTAACCGGATCGGCTTGACTTTTACCCTTCTTCTCTCAGTGTTTGAATCCTTGTGCCAAAAGTTTCCTACAGGGTATGGATTAGACTTCTTTACAGTTTGATGAATTTAGGCTGAAATTGTCCCAGGAAAAGTGTGTGCGTGTGTACGCCCGTGTGTGTGTGTGTGTGCTAGTGGCTGGCCAGTGTACTTGTAACACACTTCACAAACCCTCTGTGTCACGACGCACCACTCAACCTTTGATTTGATTAAATTTGAGGGAGACACGAAAAATACGTGTCCCCATCCCACCAAGAAAAAAAATGTGTCTTATTGATTGGGTATGAATGTTTCTGGTTCATAGCCCTTGCAAGTCCTAGCTTTTATAGAACCTTGAAGTCATAAATGCGGTGGCTTTATGAAAAGCCGGTTAGTGTGCCGGGTGAAAAAGACAGCCTCGCTGCGGCTGGAAGCTTGCGCTTTAGCCTTAGCCCCAAAACTTATCAAGAGCCATATTTTCTAAAGAAATCTTCCCTTTTCCTCCAGAGTCTGAACCTTTTCTCTTGCTCAGCTTCCTTTCTTCCCCCGTCTCCCCCTCCTCCTTCCCTACCCTCCTCCCTTTTAAATGTCAAACTGAGCAGATGGTTTTAAGGTGTGGAGGGCATGTATGCTTTACTTGTGCCAGTTTATTTGTGGGCTGGCGCTAACATGGACACACTGGGATACTTAAGGGAAATAACAGTGCGCGAAAAAGAAGAAAGGCAATGGCACTGATCCATTCGCAGCACCCAAATTTCTCCGCTCAGTACACCCGCTTACCTCGAAAGGACCCAACCCATAGACGCCTTATTCCATCCTGTATCTAATGGGCATGTTGATAGATTATTTCTGTGCCCAGTCGAAATAGTCACATCTCGATTAGAACACTTGATACAGTGTCCGATCATTGAAAGCGTGAGTGGTGGATTTGCGAGCTTCTATGTTGTTTCCGTAACGGGTGGCGGGGACTGTCTGAAGGCAGCCAAAGGGGAGAAATGACGGCTGGGGATGTTCCAGCAAGTCTTTTTTTTTCTCTTTTCTGATCCCCAATACCTAACCGGATCGGCTTGACTTTTTACCCCTTCTTCTCTCCAGTGTTTGAATCCTTGTGCCAAAAGTTTCCTACAGGGTATGGATTAGACTTCTTTACAGTTTGATGAATTTAGGCTGAAATTGTCCCAGGAAAAGTGTGTGCGTGTGTGCGCACGCCCGTGTGTGTGTGTGTGTGCTAGTGGCTGGCCAGTGTACTTGTAACACACTTCACAAACCCTCTGTGTCACGACGCACCACTCAACCTTTGATTTGATTAAATTTGAGGGAGACACGAAAAATACGTGTCCCCATCCCACCAAGAAAAAAAAAAATGTGTCTTATTGATTGGGTATGAATGTTTCTGGTTCATAGCCCTTGCAAGTCCTAGCTTTTATAGAACCTTGAAGTCATAAATGCGGTGGCTTTATGAAAAGCCGGTTAGTGTGCCGGGTGAAAAAGACAGCCTCGCTGCGGCTGGAAGCTTGCGCTTTAGCCTTAGCAACTTTCAAATCCCAAGAAGCTCTATCAAGAGCCATATTTTCTAAAGAAATCTTCCTGGTTATTTTTCGTCCAAGAAATGTCAAAATAAAGTGAAATTTCTGTGGTTTGACATAGAAGCCGAAATTTAAGCGCTTGAAATTTCTTACATAGTCAACTTTAAAGTTTGTTACCCAGGAGTCGAAACTGTGTAAATCCTACATGAAACCTCTCTGTAATCATTCTGAGGTGAGTGAGTTGCTGAGCGGTAATCGCGTGGTCATGTTTATAACATCACCCCCGCCCCCAAAGGCTGTTACACCTACAATCCAGATAATAACGTCGTTAGAGGTAACCAAGGACAAATCTTTTCCCTAACAATTTTGACGGGAGATGGACTGGGATTCAGCCAATACTGGGCTTATAATAGACGCAGCGGAGCCGGTGGGAAACCTCTAGCACCTATTACTCTAATCCCCAACCTACCTGTATTGTCCACCTCTCCTTTGAAAGAAAGCAAGGGTGACATGTAGTCCCGATACTGGCTATGGTCATTTTAAAAGTAGAATGATTTGAGGATCCCCACTCCCTCCTCGTAGAACCCCTTCACCCCCTAAAGCCCCCACTTTTTCTCCCGCACACTTTTCGATGCCTTCCTCCACCCCCGTCCGAGGAGCGCTCACTCGCTCGGCCGGCTCGGCGAACTCGATCAGCGGTATCTGAGAAACGAAGGGGGAAAAAAAAAAAAAAAAGAGGACCTGCGTCCTGGAAGAGCGAGTGTGAGCCGAGCGGCGCTCGCGCGGTCGCCCGTTTGCACAGCGCCCGCAGACAGCTCGCTCCGGCCCGGCGCGCGATCCGGTCGCCCCGAAGCCGAGGCTGGGCGCGGGCAGGGGCGGGGATGGAGGAGGAGGAGCGCGGCCTCTCTCCTCTGCTCCTTCCCAGGCCGTCCGCCATTGAATTGAAGACAGTGTCCCCATCCCACCAAGAAAAAAATGTGTCTTATTGATTGGGTATGAATGTTTCTGGTTCATAGCCCTTGCAAGTCCTAGCTTTTATAGAACCTTGAAGTCATAAATGCGGTGGCTTTATGAAAAGCCGGTTAGTGTGCCGGGTGAAAAAGACAGCCTCGCTGCGGCTGGAAGCTTGCGCTTTAGCCTTAGCAACTTTCAAATCCCAAGAAGCTCTATCAAGAGCCATATTTTCTAAAGAAATCTTCCTGGTTATTTTTCGTCCAAGAAATGTCAAAATAAAGTGAAATTTCTGTGGTTTGACATAGAAGCCGAAATTTAAGCGCTTGAAATTTCTTACATAGTCAACTTTAAAGTTTGTTACCCAGGAGTCGAAACTGTGTAAATCCTACATGAAACCTCTCTGTAATCATTCTGAGGTGAGTGAGTTGCTGAGCGGTAATCGCGTGGTCATGTTTATAACATCACCCCCGCCCCCAAAGGCTGTTACACCTACAATCCAGATAATAACGTCGTTAGAGGTAACCAAGGACAAATCTTTTCCCTAACAATTTTGACGGGAGATGGACTGGGATTCAGCCAATACTGGGCTTATAATAGACGCAGCGGAGCCGGTGGGAAACCTCTAGCACCTATTACTCTAATCCCCAACCTACCTGTATTGTCCACCTCTCCTTTGAAAGAAAGCAAGGGTGACATGTAGTCCCGATACTGGCTATGGTCATTTTAAAAGTAGAATGATTTGAGGATCCCCACTCCCTCCTCGTAGAACCCCTTCACCCCCTAAAGCCCCCACTTTTTCTCCCGCACACTTTTCGATGCCTTCCTCCACCCCCGTCCGAGGAGCGCTCACTCGCTCGGCCGGCTCGGCGAACTCGATCAGCGGTATCTGAGAAACGAAGGGGGAAAAAAAAAAAAAAAAGAGGACCTGCGTCCTGGAAGAGCGAGTGTGAGCCGAGCGGCGCTCGCGCGGTCGCCCGTTTGCACAGCGCCCGCAGACAGCTCGCTCCGGCCCGGCGCGCGATCCGGTCGCCCCGAAGCCGAGGCTGGGCGCGGGCAGGGGCGGGGATGGAGGAGGGGAGAGGAGCGCGGGGCCCCTCTCCCCTCCTCTCCTCCCAGCCCCTCACCCCCACCCCTTTTATATATTTTTTTTTCCTCCCAAGTTCTCTTGCCTCGCTATCCCCCCTTGAATCCGAAGGTGCCTCGCGATTGGGTGCTGGGACCGGGTACGTCAGTCAGACTGTGACGTGCAGTCTTCCTGTTTCCTTCAGCTGTGTCTTAAAGTAAATCTTGTTGTGGAGCGGAGCCCTCAGCTGAGGGAGCGCTCGGAAATAATACACCATTGCAGTCGGGGAAAGCAAAGCGGCGCAAAGAGCTCTCGCCGGGTCCGCCGGCTCCCTCTCCGCTTCGCTGCTCTTCTCTCTCCCCTCTTCTCTCCTCTCTGCTCCTGCTCTCTCCTCGCCTCTTCTCCTGCCCGCGCCTCCTCCTCTCCGCCCTCCTCTCCTCTCCCTGCCCACCCTCTCCCCTCTCCCGGCTTCTGCTCCCCGTCGGCCCGCTCGCGCGCTCCCGCACGGACTCACCGTCCCTTGTCCAATTATCATATTCATCACCCGCAAGATCGCACCGTGCGTGTGCGCGCGCGTGTTTTTCTCTCCGCCTGCAAAAAAAAAAAAAAAAAAAAGGGGGGGGGGGAAAAAAAAAAAAAGGCTCGGTCCCACTGCTCTCTGCACCGCGTAAGTATCTTCTCTCCGAGTCCCCTCCCCTTTTCCAGAATCACTTGTACCGGCTTGTTCTTGAACGAGAAGAAAAGAAAGGAGACTCCCTTTACTCAGACCCGTGAACACATCTTTCCACCCTTCCCCAGGAGAAAATGGTGTTCTTTAAATGAATCATAATCAAATCGCGTCTCAACAGTTTCTAAGCAGGCGCCTCGGTGGAACTCAGCGCTCCGCTCCTCCCAGTTCCTAAGAGTAAGTGATCCGCTTGGCTTTTATTTCTTTCTCTTTCCTGCTGTTGGCTGGGGGCGGTGGTGGCGATGGGGGCAGGCTGGTCGTGCTGGACTTGCCGCTGATCTTGTCACCTTTTGTGGACTGTTTCTGGGGGGTGAGGAGGCGTTCGCTTCCTCCCCTCCTTTCTCTCGGCCTCTCTTCTCCGGAGAGAGGACCGCGAGGGGGACCGGGTCGCTTTTTGTTCGTCTGGATCCCCGCTCGCCTCCTAGCCTCACCCTTCCCACCCCCCGGTGAAAACTCCTGGGCCAGTCCCCCGTCCTCTCTCTTTGTCTTGTTTATTATAGCTGCCTTTCTTCCAGGCTCTTCCAATTTGCTTGTCATTTGCATACCTTTCACTTCTCCTTTTTAACCCCAGCAGAGGGCCAGGGAGTAGGGAGGAAGGCGGAGGAGGAGGGGGGCGCTCTATTACTTTCCTCTCGAAACGCTGTCGAAGCCGAAATGTTGAAATCGCGGCTGGAGCAGTGGAGAGATGGTCCCGGGCAACGAGCGCGGGGCCCCTCTCCTGACCTCCCAAGACCCAGAGCTAAGTCGAGTTCAGTAGGGTAAGGGGGCCTTGGGAGCCTCGGGGGGTCATGGGGCGGGGGGGGGGCCCGGGGCGCGAGCGCCGAGGGAGGATGCGAGGATCGCGGGGCGGGCGGGGGCAGGGGATGTTCCTGGGCAGCGGGTGGCTCGCCGTCGTCGCCGGCAGTCGACTTGGTTGGGCGGCTTGGATCTGATCTTGGTTCGTCCGGGTGGTACCTACAATTTTGCCCCACTTTGGAGGCCTGGAGAGGGAGGAACCGAGAGGTGAGAGTGATTGTTAACTGGGAAGAAGAGCCCGAGGGCCGGAAGAGCGGCTATCTTGCCTGGACAGACAAGGAGGGGGACGACGAGGGCGAGTTGAGGGGGAGACATTCTCCAAAGCCCAGTTGAGCAAGTTGTTGGTTCTTCTGATGTGTCCGCCACTGACTCCTCCTGCTAGAACTGAACGAAGGTGGAGAGTGTGAATTGGAGCGGCTGGGGGGTGGGGGGCGCGGGAGGGAAGGAGTGGGGGAGTCGTTGGAGAGAGGCTCTCAGGTCTCCCGCCACTTCTCGGCTTTTTTAGGAAAAGTCCTCCTGGGAGGAGGGGCTGATCTACCGTCTTCAGCAGCCCAAGGAGGCAGGCTGGAGGATGAGATTGCTGTTCTTGGCAATCCAGAACCCACGGCGCTGGGGAAGGCTGAGAACTCACCTGCTTGTTTTATTTTTCCAAGAAGGTCTGGTCTCCTTGAGCTTATAAACAGTACAAACACAGGTGGCCTTCTCTCAAAGCGCTTTTTGTTCGTCTGGATCCGCTCGCCTCCTAGCCTCACCCTTCCCACCCCCGGTGAAAACTCCTGGGCCAGTCCCCGTCCTCTCTCTTGTCTTGTTTATTATAGCTGCCTTTCTTCCAGGCTCTTCCAATTTGCTTGTCATTTGCATACCTTTCACTTCTCCTTTTTAACCCCAGCAGAGGGCCAGGGAGTAGGGAGGAAGGCGGAGGAGGAGGGGGGCGCTCTATTACTTTCCTCTCGAAACGCTGTCGAAGCCGAAATGTTGAAATCGCGGCTGGAGCAGTGGAGAGATGGTCCCGGGCAACGAGCGCGGGGCCCCTCTCCTGACCTCCCAAGACCCAGAGCTAAGTCGAGTTCAGTAGGGTAAGGGGGCCTTGGGAGCCTCGGGGGGTCATGGGGCGGGAGGGGCCCGGGGCGCGAGCGCCGCGGGAGGATGCGAGGATCGCGGGGCGGGCGGGGGCAGGGGATGTTCCTGGGCAGCGGGTGGCTCGCCGTCGTCGCCGGCAGTCGACTTGGTTGGGCGGCTTGGATCTGATCTTGGTTCGTCCGGGTGGTACCTACAATTTTGCCCCACTTTGGAGGCCTGGAGAGGGAGGAACCGAGAGGTGAGAGTGATTGTTAACTGGGAAGAAGAGCCCGAGGGCCGGAAGAGCGGCTATCTTGCCTGGACAGACAAGGAGGGGGACGACGAGGGCGAGTTGAGGGGGAGACATTCTCCAAAGCCCAGTTGAGCAAGTTGTTGGTTCTTCTGATGTGTCCGCCACTGACTCCTCCTGCTAGAACTGAACGAAGGTGGAGAGTGTGAATTGGAGCGGCTGGGGGGTGGGGGGCGCGGGAGGGAAGGAGTGGGGGAGTCGTTGGAGAGAGGCTCTCAGGTCTCCCGCCACTTCTCGGCTTTTTTAGGAAAAGTCCTCCTGGGAGGAGGGGCTGATCTACCGTCTTCAGCAGCCCAAGGAGGCAGGCTGGAGGATGAGATTGCTGTTCTTGGCAATCCAGAACCCACGGCGCCTGGGGGAAGGCTGAGAACTCACCTGCTTGTTTTTATTTTTCCAAGAAGGTCTGGTTGTCTCCTTGAGCTTATAAAAACAGTACAAACACAGGGTGGCCTTCTCTCAAAGTCAAGGCTAGGAGTCTCTTCTCCTCCTCTCACCCCTCACCCCTCCTCTCCCATCTATAAACTCCCTTACCCAAAAAAAAAAAAAAGTGCTTTCCTAGACTCTGTAGGCTGAGGTCTCAGCCCCAGGGCTGTGCATGGGCAGGGCCTGACAGGTGTGTTGTGTCAAGAAAGACAGGTGCAGATTTCCTCTCAGTCAGTGTGTGTGTGCGCAGTTGCAGACCACGGTGCTGTGCTCCAGGGCTGTCGAGGTTTATGAATTTATGGTTGCCCTGGTTAATAGGATTGTCCAGGCTAATGGGAACTGGGCTGTTGTTCTGTTTTGAGCCTTGCCATGTGAGTCCTTTGGTTGGGGGTGGGGGACAACTTGGTATGTGTTTGTTTATTTTTCTTAAGGATGTTGGCAGGCTGCTCCGGAGGCTGTGTCTCAGGCTTCTGTCTGCCAGGCAGCTGAAAGTACCCCACACTTCAGGCAGCAGGTGGAGGGAGACTGACTTTCTCTTTGCTTCCCTCTGGTTTAGCCTATCTCCCAGGTCTGTGGGGGTGTTGGTGGGGAGTGGTGAGAGCTCTTGTGTGTGTGGGTGTGTGTGTTTTAGACATCCATGGGTAGTGTGTATAACTGCCAAGAATACCAAAGTCAGTTTGAAAGTGTTACTATTGTTACTGCTTATCTTTTTAGCGTGCTTTCTCCCTACCCAGGAAGAATAGGTATGTGCGTAAACTCTTTCAAGTCATATGTTAAATACTCTCATAAAGTAGAATGAGCCTGTCATTGTACCAGACATGTGCCAGATGTCCTAGTTATTACTTTGACGGAGAAGGAAAATCTCAAGTATGTGAGAGGTAATTGTGCTTTTCTGTTTGATGCAAGATGCAGGCAGTCCGTTCTCTGAGGAGTTTCTTGCAAGAACTTCTGAGCATTTTCAAAATTGAATGGGCTGTGGGTGGTGATGAAGAAAAGGGTGAGTGATTTGGTGAACCTGTCCATGTGTTACAACAAGGACCCGTTTCTGCAGTGGTAAAACAGATGAAGGTGAGGACCGTGGCTTCATGTGTGAGGGAGGCTATTGAGAATTCAGTGTAAGTGCTTATCTAGATTCTCAAAAATCTGACCTTTCAATTTTTTCTCTTTCAAACAGGCTGCTTCTTGAGTTGCATAGAGATAGATTAGATGGCGGATGGTGTTTGCTAGTTGGCTTGGTTGCTTGGGCGATGGTTGTGGTTTCATGAAAATGAGAGTGTCTCTCATTTGTTCTTTCAACTTAAACATCCAAGTTCCTCCTAAGCCTTTCCTTGGATGCTTTTGAAGTTCTTTCATAATTAAAATGTCATCTATGGATATGTTCATTTGCCTTATTTTTAATAAGCATTTTCTGTGCCAGGCACTTATTGATATTTTTATGTGTCCATTATGCAGAGTTCTATTTAGTTTAATCACTGCCTTGTGGGAAAAATGTCATGCATACATAACATGCATCTTTGTTCTCACTTAATTCATTCCCTAGCATCTTTCTTCCACAAGTAGCACTTACAATCTTAAAACATCACCTCGCTGCCAGACATGTTCCTCATGTATTCAAAGTGAAATAGGCCTTTTCTCATGAATTTCTTATAGGCATTGTTTGCATATGCAACTGTTAATATAAGGAACATTTAGGTTCAGGATTAATAAAGATTATAAAATGTTACTGATTTAATAATAAAAGATGGATTAGGCCTGATGTATTATAATTGGATTCTCATTAAGGATCTGTATAAATTGTAAAGGACATATACATAAGGAATTTCTCAAACCTTATTGTCTGGTGTATTCTAAAGCTTCAAAGGACACTTAAGAGTATTTCAGTTCTCTTCAGAAAGAAAGAAAAAGTATGTTTCCTCTTGAAGTTGTTTCTCACTCCCTTTTATTTACTAATCTGGTGAATTATTACTTTTTAAATAAGTAGAAATGAATATTTTAGGTGTGTTCCAGAGAATGTGCTGTGTTCATCCTGCAGGTGAAAATGTATGGAATATTTGACAGGATGGAGGAATTTTATATGAAATGGATCTGCTTTGAGAACTCTATGTTAGTAAAATTTAAAATCTGATATAAGCTTTTGACAATACAATTGTAGTCAATTTAAGTGTTAACTAAATATCAAGTGCATTATTCACGATAAACATCAAAGGCTTTCTTAACCTAACAGTCAGCGGAAACATCTCCAAGGAGAAAGTTACTAATTAGCAGAAATGAACTCTTAAATACAGTGAAAGGGGCCACTTGGTAGCGGGCAGGGGTGGGGGAGCCCCTAAATCAAGGCATCGGACTTTTCCCCTTGCATTACGGATTTCCAGATGGGTTTCCAGGGTTCTTTGTTAGTGTCATTCCTCTTGAAATTTCATAACGGAGTTGATCCAAGGAGATCAGAGGCCCACTCAGAGGTGGTTTTCTAAATGAAGTAAAGCGTAGACTTGAGCAATTTCTTCAAATCATTTTAGCAACAAAGACTGATCATCTAAAGAATCCAAGCAGGGAACAGTGCCCAGCATCTGCTTCTCCATCTCAAGAAAGATTTACCTTAACAACTTGCATAATGACCATAGTGACACTTCTTTGTCCAGAATCTGGACTCCAGATCGAGGTGTAAAAGTTGCATCCCCTTCCCCAAGTAACTTTTATTTCACAAACTTTAAACTTCTCATTTTGTATTGGGGTATATAGCCAGTTCACAGGGTTGCGGTAGTGTCAGGTGAGCAGCAAAAGGACCCCGCCACACATAGACTTCTCTAGGTGTGTCAGGCTGAGCAGTTCATGGATTAGGCCTGATGTATTATAATTGGATTCTCATTAAGGATCTGTATAAATTGTAAAGGACATATACATAAGGAATTTCTCAAACCTTATTGTCTGGTGTATTCTAAAGCTTCAAAGGACACTTAAGAGTATTTCAGTTCTCTTCAGAAAGAAAGAAAAAGTATGTTTCCTCTTGAAGTTGTTTCTCACTCCCTTTTATTTACTAATCTGGTGAATTATTACTTTTTAAATAAGTAGAAATGAATATTTTAGGTGTGTTCCAGAGAATGTGCTGTGTTCATCCTGCAGGTGAAAATGTATGGAATATTTGACAGGATGGAGGAATTTTATATGAAATGGATCTGCTTTGAGAACTCTATGTTAGTAAAATTTAAAATCTGATATAAGCTTTTGACAATACAATTGTAGTCAATTTAAGTGTTAACTAAATATCAAGTGCATTATTCACGATAAACATCAAAGGCTTTCTTAACCTAACAGTCAGCGGAAACATCTCCAAGGAGAAAGTTACTAATTAGCAGAAATGAACTCTTAAATACAGTGAAAGGGGCCACTTGGTAGGGGGCAGGGGTGGGGGAGCACCTAAATCAAGGCATCGGATTTTTCCCCTTGCATTACGGATTTCCAGATGGGTTTCCAGGGTTCTTTGTTAGTGTCATTCCTCTTGAAATTTCATAACGGAGTTGATCCAAGGAGATCAGAGGCCCACTCAGAGGTGGTTTTCTAAATGAAGTAAAGCGTAGACTTGAGCAATTTCTTCAAATCATTTTAGCAACAAAGACTGATCATCTAAAGAATCCAAGCAGGGAACAGTGCCCAGCATCTGCTTCTCCATCTCAAGAAAGATTTACCTTAACAACTTGCATAATGACCATAGTGACACTTCTTTGTCCAGAATCTGGACTCCAGATCGAGGTGTAAAAGTTGCATCCCCTTCCCCAAGTAACTTTTATTTCACAAACTTTAAACTTCTCATTTTGTATTGGGGTATATAGCCAGTTCACAGGGTTGCGGTAGTGTCAGGTGAGCAGCAAAAGGACCCCGCCACACATAGACTTCTCTGGTAGCGTGGGGCACTTCGCCACTTTCTGCGTCTCACTGCCATGTGCCTTTGCAATTCTTCCCTGAAAATTCTTTTCTACTGACATCGTCATCAGCTTCCTTGGGATTCTCCTTGTTAAATTATCTGACATTCTTCAGATAACTCAGTTTTAATGAAGAATGTTGTGGAGTCATTAAAATCTGACTTGATCGTACTTGGATGTTTGTTCTTATCTTTTCTCTGGGAGGCATCTGCTAATGTTAAGATAGCCCTCGTGTAGGAATTATTAAAGCATTGGTGTAGTTAGATGCCCAGTGGTACAATCCAATATTTAATAATAAAAATATTCTATGTAGATTTTCACATTGATTAAAGAGAAGTTTAAAGGAATAGAATATGTGCATTGATCAGTAATACATTTGGGTTCAGATTCTGTTTCAGTATTTTTCTGCATACTTGCTGATATTGATGTTCACCAGTGCTGATCAAAAGGCTTTGTATTGCCAGGTTAAACTCAAAGTTAATATTAAAATTAAAATATAATAAAAAATCAATAATAATTGTAGTTAAAGCAGATGGCTTAATAGATATGTTGACAGATAAGAGAGTTTAAAAAATCTTAGTGGATAGGATGGTATCAGTGATAAATCCAGTCCACAGCATTTTCTAAATTTTGAACTGGGAAGTCACAGAGGCACTTTGAAAGCATTTTCAAGTGATTTACCTTATATTATAGTCATTTAACAATGCATTTTCCTGTGTGGTAAAATACTCATGTGTATATTCTGCTTATGAAGCACGATGCTAATAAAGTACTGTCGTCAACCAGTTACTTTATTTAATCTCACCCATAGCCTCCATGAGTTATAATCCCAATGTGTAGACTCCTTTACCTTCGTTTCTGAGTTTCACTTAAAGCTGTATGAAGAGGTCTGTTTATATATGCCTATTTATATAATGCCTTGTCTTGCTGGATTTGATCAGTATTCCTAGTTTTCCTATTTATTTTGTCCTGATTGTTATATCTCAGCTGTACATTTTACAATAAGACCTAGAAGTGTTTAGATTCTCTAAGCCCCAAACAGAAACAGATCCTTCTTTAATCTAAGAATGCTGACCTGTTGAAAGATATTGCAAAAAATCAGTTTTGTTTGGTGAATTTGAAAGAAGTTGCAGGATCTTTTCTTCTTATACTACCCAAAGATCGTGTCTAATTAACATGTATTCTCCACTTAAGATGAGCACATCATTTCTTACCACCTTAGGAAGAGCACAGCCCTCCTCTTGGCTCAAGCCTGGTGGGGATGCAAAGCTGGGAGGCATCTGCTAATGTTAAGATAGCCCTCGTGTAGGAATTATTAAAGCATTGGTGTAGTTAGATGCCCAGTGGTACAATCCAATATTTAATAATAAAAATATTCTATGTAGATTTTCACATTGATTAAAGAGAAGTTTAAAGGAATAGAATATGTGCATTGATCAGTAATACATTTGGGTTCAGATTCTGTTTCAGTATTTTTCTGCATACTTGCTGATATTGATGTTCACCAGTGCTGATCAAAAGGCTTTGTATTGCCAGGTTAAACTCAAAGTTAATATTAAAATTAAAATATAATAAAAAATCAATAATAATTGTAGTTAAAGCAGATGGCTTAATAGATATGTTGACAGATAAGAGAGTTTAAAAAATCTTAGTGGATAGGATGGTATCAGTGATAAATCCAGTCCACAGCATTTTCTAAATTTTGAACTGGGAAGTCACAGAGGCACTTTGAAAGCATTTTCAAGTGATTTACCTTATATTATAGTCATTTAACAATGCATTTTCCTGTGTGGTAAAATACTCATGTGTATATTCTGCTTATGAAGCACGATGCTAATAAAGTACTGTCGTCAACCAGTTACTTTATTTAATCTCACCCATAGCCTCCATGAGTTATAATCCCAATGTGTAGACTCCTTTACCTTCGTTTCTGAGTTTCACTTAAAGCTGTATGAAGAGGTCTGTTTATATATGCCTATTTATATAATGCCTTGTCTTGCTGGATTTGATCAGTATTCCTAGTTTTCCTATTTATTTTGTCCTGATTGTTATATCTCAGCTGTACATTTTACAATAAGACCTAGAAGTGTTTAGATTCTCTAAGCCCCAAACAGAAACAGATCCTTCTTTAATCTAAGAATGCTGACCTGTTGAAAGATATTGCAAAAAATCAGTTTTGTTTGGTGAATTTGAAAGAAGTTGCAGGATCTTTTCTTCTTATACTACCCAAAGATCGTGTCTAATTAACATGTATTCTCCACTTAAGATGAGCACATCATTTCTTACCACCTTAGGAAGAGCACAGCCCTCCTCTTGGCTCAAGCCTGGTGGGGGATGCAGCTGTTGATACCTAGGCTAGAGGAGAGGATGTGCAGTTGACACAGAGGTAGATGACAATTGGGAGAGGCAGGACGGCTGGAGATGACCTTGTGCTCATCACTTACACCAGCCTGTTGTTTCCGAGCCTCCCTTGCAGAGAGATGCTCTTCCTATAGCAAGGGTGGGTAGGAGGAAAATCCAGATCAGAGGTTAAGAGGAATAGGAGAAGAAAATACTGCAGAAAGTTTATTTAGTATTTTGATTGGAGACCTGTGGACCTGTGTGCTTTTCAGGTGATATGAAAGAGAAAATGATTTATTCACAAAAAGATACGAGGTAATATTTTTAAAGAATGGCAATAAACTCTCATTTTGAAAAGCTGGTAGATAACCCACAGAGTCCTTGCAAAGGGATCCTCCCTCAATACACAAGTCTTTCTGTGCTTTAAAATAATTTGGCCTTTTTCTTATTTGTCTCTGTATCCCTCTATTTTTTCTCTCACCTGAGAGCTGTACCTGATTTATCAGATCTAACATGTTAGTGAAATATTTGCCATTGGATTTTTGTATTCCTGAAACCAATTTCATTTATTAACATGGAAGGGGTCACAATCATCTTGAATTCAATTTTGAACCCTGTGTATTGAAGCTATCAAGATCTGTTTCCATTCCAAGTTCAGGGAATTTCTTCCTGAGGCACACAGAAAGTATTTTGCCCTCGAGCATGCAAAAAACATTTAAAGAAGCATTGTGTTACTTTCTTGACACTGTGAACCAGGTTTTATTTAAATGTTGCATCTTTATAGGAAAACTGGGAACAAGGGCTACATGACAAAATCTTTGTCACTTAAACACAGACACACACACACACATTGCCATCTAAGCATTGAGCTTCTTCTTGATTTTTACAGGTTATTTCATGCTGAAATTATGCCTATTTGCATGGATAGTCATTCCTTAAAACTAGCCACAGATGCAGTCCTAGGGAGCACGTAGATGTTTTTACAGGTGAACCGAAAGAGATGGGAGCTGTTCCAAACACTCTGCACGCTGCCTTTGGCAATAGACCCTGTTATTGTGAAGATGTGCTCTGTTAAGCAAACGTGAAGTTTAATATTAGATAAACTCTGTGTGAAAAAAATATTTTCATTTTCTTCTTAAAACGTTTATTGTAAGCAAGAAGGTGCAACCTAGTAACATATAGACAGTATCTGGGGTTGGCATCACTGGTTAACATCACAAAATATGTCAAGTGCCTTTTATAAAATGCGGAAGGAATATGTGTGTTCTTACACCAGCCTGTTGTTTCCGAGCCTCCCTTGCAGAGAGATGCTCTTCCTATAGCAAGGGTGGGTAGGAGGAAAATCCAGATCAGAGGTTAAGAGGAATAGGAGAAGAAAATACTGCAGAAAGTTTATTTAGTATTTTGATTGGAGACCTGTGGACCTGTGTGCTTTTCAGGTGATATGAAAGAGAAAATGATTTATTCACAAAAGATACGAGGTAATATTTTTAAAGAATGGCAATAAACTCTCATTTTGAAAAGCTGGTAGATAACCCACAGAGTCCTTGCAAAGGGATCCTCCCTCAATACACAAGTCTTTCTGTGCTTTAAAATAATTTGGCCTTTTTCTTATTTGTCTCTGTATCCCTCTATTTTTTCTCTCACCTGAGAGCTGTACCTGATTTATCAGATCTAACATGTTAGTGAAATATTTGCCATTGGATTTTTGTATTCCTGAAACCAATTTCATTTATTAACAGGGAAAGGGGGTTACAATCATCTTGAATTCAATTTTGAACCCTGTGTATTGAAGCTATCAAGATCTGTTTCCATTCCAAGTTCAGGGAATTTCTTCCTGAGGCACACAGAAAGTATTTTGCCCTCGAGCATGCAAAAAACATTTAAAGAAGCATTGTGTTACTTTCTTGACACTGTGAACCAGGTTTTATTTAAATGTTGCATCTTTATAGGAAAACTGGGAACAAGGGCTACATGACAAAATCTTTGTCACTTAAACACAGACACACACACAAAATTGCCATCTAAGCATTGAGCTTCTTCTTGATTTTTACAGGTTATTTCATGCTGAAATTATGCCTATTTGCATGGATAGTCATTCCTTAAAACTAGCCACAGATGCAGTCCTAGGGAGCACGTAGATGTTTTTACAGGTGAACCGAAAGAGATGGGAGCTGTTCCAAACACTCTGCACGCTGCCTTTGGCAATAGACCCTGTTATTGTGAAGATGTGCTCTGTTAAGCAAACGTGAAGTTTAATATTAGATAAACTCTGTGTGAAAAAAATATTTTCATTTTCTTCTTAAAACGTTTATTGTAAGCAAGAAGGTGCAACCTAGTAACATATAGACAGTATCTGGGGTTGGCATCACTGGTTAACATCACAAAATATGTCAAGTGCCTTTTATAAAATGCGAGGAAGGATGTTCTCTTTTTATATTGTGTTCCCAAGAAACAATGGAAGTTCATATGCAAAGGCAGTATTTCTCTTTCTCATAGTTAATTGATGTTACCTTTTTATCTCTTTATGTATCTTCTTTCAGTCTTTTTTCTTGTATTTTTTAGAAATGTTTTAATCTGGCATAAAAAATTAGATTCAGAAATGGTGTCTGTTAAAGAGTTTTTTTCAGGCACTTGAAGTATTATTTTGGCAAATGATAAGGGGGAAAAAAAAAACCCTTGTATTGATGATGTATTTATCCTTGCCTAATTCAATTGATTGTTCCATGTATTGATTTCTAAAACGTGACAATGTCCTCTTTTGCACTGAGTCCAACTTTATAATAATTTAAGCCATCAAAAAGACGTGATGAAAATTTATAACTATTCTCACACTTAACATTAAAATCCAGCAAGAGACACCATCTTCAGATGTGATTTTTAGTAATAAAAAAAAAAATGCATATCTGTGCTAAATAAGCAGACTTGTAAAATGAGTATTTGTGCATTTATCTCCATGTTAAATTGACCATTTATGTTGGAAAGATGCTGATGGGAGTTTTTTCTTTCCCATTTCACATATGACAAAAATATTTTAAAATTCAGTAGTAAAGGGTGTGTGTAAAATATCTGCATTTTTTAAGACTCAGTTCCCCTTAATAGCATTAAAGCCACAATAATTCTATTGTAGCAATGGAGTTTTTCATTCAAATTTCACGCATCCTCAAAATGTAACCTTATTTCTTAAGTATAGACTACTTTTATCTTCTTTTGTAATATGAATCTCAGTGCCCAAAATTTAATCAATTGGTTGTCAGAGGCTGTGTTCTTATAATCTACTGTTTAAGGTAACAAAATTTCAAACACTCTGCACGCTGCCTTTGGCAATAGACCCTGTTATTGTGAAGATGTGCTCTGTTAAGCAAACGTGAAGTTTAATATTAGATAAACTCTGTGTGAAAAAAATATTTTCATTTTCTTCTTAAAACGTTTATTGTAAGCAAGAAGGTGCAACCTAGTAACATATAGACAGTATCTGGGGTTGGCATCACTGGTTAACATCACAAAATATGTCAAGTGCCTTTTATAAAATGCGAGGAAGGATGTTCTCTTTTTATATTGTGTTCCCAAGAAACAATGGAAGTTCATATGCAAAGGCAGTATTTCTCTTTCTCATAGTTAATTGATGTTACCTTTTTATCTCTTTATGTATCTTCTTTCAGTCTTTTTTCTTGTATTTTTTAGAAATGTTTTAATCTGGCATAAAAAATTAGATTCAGAAATGGTGTCTGTTAAAGAGTTTTTTTCAGGCACTTGAAGTATTATTTTGGCAAATGATAAGGGGGAAAAAAAAAACCCTTGTATTGATGATGTATTTATCCTTGCCTAATTCAATTGATTGTTCCATGTATTGATTTCTAAAACGTGACAATGTCCTCTTTTGCACTGAGTCCAACTTTATAATAATTTAAGCCATCAAAAAGACGTGATGAAAATTTATAACTATTCTCACACTTAACATTAAAATCCAGCAAGAGACACCATCTTCAGATGTGATTTTTAGTAATAAAAAAAAAAATGCATATCTGTGCTAAATAAGCAGACTTGTAAAATGAGTATTTGTGCATTTATCTCCATGTTAAATTGACCATTTATGTTGGAAAGATGCTGATGGGAGTTTTCTCTTTCCCATTTCACATATGACAAAAATATTTTAAAATTCAGTAGTAAAGGGTGTGTGTAAAATATCTGCATTTTTTAAGACTCAGTTCCCCTTAATAGCATTAAAGCCACAATAATTCTATTGTAGCAATGGAGTTTTTCATTCAAATTTCACGCATCCTCAAAATGTAACCTTATTTCTTAAGTATAGACTACTTTTATCTTCTTTTGTAATATGAATCTCAGTGCCCAAAATTTAATCAATTGGTTGTCAGAGGCTGTGTTCTTATAATCTACTGTTTCTTCTGAAGATAAACAGTATCATTTTAGGCATTTGTGAAAGAGAATCATATTACTGGTGCTTAAGCAGTTTTTGCTTTTTTTTTTTTTTTTTTAATCTTAATCCATCTTAAACCAGTGGAGCAGAAATATTTAAAAATGTTTCATTTCAAGCAGAGTGCATAATAAATTGCAATAATTGTAATGTGCCATAAATCCCAGAGCCTATGCATTTTGCATTTGATTCAGGATTGAGGTCAGGAAATTTGGAGAAATTTAAAGAAAATGATTCATCAGTCCTTTTGTTCTGTTGGCCAGGGTCCCGGGATTCTTGAGCTGTGCCCAGCTGACGAGCTTTTGAAGATGGCACAATAACTATCCAGTGATGCCTGACCATGACAGCACAGCCCTCTTAAGCCGGCAAACCAAGAGGAGAAGAGTTGACATTGGAGTGAAAAGGACCGTAGGGGCAGCATCTGCATTTTTTGCTAAGGCAAGAGCCACGTTTTTTAGTACCATGAATCCCCAAGGTTCCGAGCAGGATGTTGAGTATTCAGTGGTGCAGCATGCAGATGGGGAAAAGTCCAACGTCCTCCGCAAGCTGTTGAAGAGGGCGAACTCGTACGAAGATGCCATGATGCCTTTTCCAGGAGCTACCATCATTTCCCAGCTGTTGAAAAATAACATGAACAAAAATGGTGGCACGGAGCCCAGTTTCCAAGCCAGCGGTCTCTCTAGTACAGGCTCCGAAGTACACCAGGAAGATATATGCAGCAACTCTTCAAGAGACAGCCCCCAGCAGGCTCGTACAAGTATGCTGATGGGAGTTTTCTCTTTCCCATTTCACATATGACAAAAATATTTTAAAATTCAGTAGTAAAGGGTGTGTGTAAAATATCTGCATTTTTTAAGACTCAGTTCCCCTTAATAGCATTAAAGCCACAATAATTCTATTGTAGCAATGGAGTTTTTCATTCAAATTTCACGCATCCTCAAAATGTAACCTTATTTCTTAAGTATAGACTACTTTTATCTTCTTTTGTAATATGAATCTCAGTGCCCAAAATTTAATCAATTGGTTGTCAGAGGCTGTGTTCTTATAATCTACTGTTTCTTCTGAAGATAAACAGTATCATTTTAGGCATTTGTGAAAGAGAATCATATTACTGGTGCTTAAGCAGTTTTTGCTTTTTTTTTTTTTTTTTTAATCTTAATCCATCTTAAACCAGTGGAGCAGAAATATTTAAAAATGTTTCATTTCAAGCAGAGTGCATAATAAATTGCAATAATTGTAATGTGCCATAAATCCCAGAGCCTATGCATTTTGCATTTGATTCAGGATTGAGGTCAGGAAATTTGGAGAAATTTAAAGAAAATGATTCATCAGTCCTTTTGTTCTGTTGGCCAGGGTCCCGGGATTCTTGAGCTGTGCCCAGCTGACGAGCTTTTGAAGATGGCACAATAACTATCCAGTGATGCCTGACCATGACAGCACAGCCCTCTTAAGCCGGCAAACCAAGAGGAGAAGAGTTGACATTGGAGTGAAAAGGACCGTAGGGGCAGCATCTGCATTTTTTGCTAAGGCAAGAGCCACGTTTTTTAGTACCATGAATCCCCAAGGTTCCGAGCAGGATGTTGAGTATTCAGTGGTGCAGCATGCAGATGGGGAAAAGTCCAACGTCCTCCGCAAGCTGTTGAAGAGGGCGAACTCGTACGAAGATGCCATGATGCCTTTTCCAGGAGCTACCATCATTTCCCAGCTGTTGAAAAATAACATGAACAAAAATGGTGGCACGGAGCCCAGTTTCCAAGCCAGCGGTCTCTCTAGTACAGGCTCCGAAGTACACCAGGAAGATATATGCAGCAACTCTTCAAGAGACAGCCCCCCAGAGTGTCTTTCCCCTTTTGGCAGGCCTACTATGAGCCAGTTTGATATGGATCGCTTCTGTGACGAGCACCTGAGAGCAAAGCGCGCCCGGGTGGAGAATATCATCCGGGGTATGAGCCATTCCCCCAGTGTGGCATTACGGGGCAATGAAAATGAAAGAGAGATGGCCCCGCAGTCTGTGAGCCCCCGAGAAAGTTACCGAGAAAACAAACGCAAGCAGAAGCTGCCCCAGCAGCAGCAACAGAGTTTCCAGCAGCTGGTTTCAGCCCGCAAAGAACAGAAGCGAGAGGAGCGCCGACAGCTGAAACAGCAGCTGGAGGACATGCAGAAACAGCTGCGCCAGCTGCAGGAAAAGTTCTACCAAATCTATGACAGCACTGATTCTGAAAATGATGAAGATGGTAACCTGTCTGAAGACAGCATGCGCTCGGAGATCCTGGAGGCCCGGGCCCAGGACTCCGTGGGGAGGTCAGACAATGAGATGTGCGAGCTGGACCCAGGGCAGTTCATCGACCGAGCCCGGGCCCTGATCCGGGAGCAGGAAATGGCCGAGAACAAGCCGAAGCGAGAAGGCAGCAACAAAGACAGAGACCACGGGCCCAACTCCTTACAACCGGAAGGCAAACATTTGGCGGAGACCTTGAAGCAGGAACTGAACACTGCCATGTCGCAAGTGGTGGACACGGTGGTCAAAGTCTTCTCGGCCAAGCCCTCCCGCCAGGTTCCTCAGGTCTTCCCACCGCTCCAGATCCCCCAGGCCAGATTTGCCGTCAACGGGGAGAACCACAATTTCCACACCGCCAACCAGCGCCTGCAGTGCTTTGGCGACGTCATCATTCCGAACCCCCTGGACACCTTTGGCAACGTGCAGCTGCCCAATTCCACAGACCAGACGGAAGCCCTGCCCCTGGTGGTCCGCAAAAACTCCTCTGACCAGTCTGCCTCCGCGCGCCCGGGGCCACCACCACCCCTGCACCAGTCGCCTCTGTCGGCCACCGGGCTTCCACGCACCTTCCGCCACCCCTTCCCTGCCCTTGATGGCCTACCGTTTCACACTCCAAGTGGAAGATATATGCAGCAACTCTTCAAGAGATAGCCCCCCAGAGTGTCTTTCCCCTTTTGGCAGGCCTACTATGAGCCAGTTTGATATGGATCGCTTCTGTGACGAGCACCTGAGAGCAAAGCGCGCCCGGGTGGAGAATATCATCCGGGGTATGAGCCATTCCCCCAGTGTGGCATTACGGGGCAATGAAAATGAAAGAGAGATGGCCCCGCAGTCTGTGAGCCCCCGAGAAAGTTACCGAGAAAACAAACGCAAGCAGAAGCTGCCCCAGCAGCAGCAACAGAGTTTCCAGCAGCTGGTTTCAGCCCGCAAAGAACAGAAGCGAGAGGAGCGCCGACAGCTGAAACAGCAGCTGGAGGACATGCAGAAACAGCTGCGCCAGCTGCAGGAAAAGTTCTACCAAATCTATGACAGCACTGATTCTGAAAATGATGAAGATGGTAACCTGTCTGAAGACAGCATGCGCTCGGAGATCCTGGAGGCCCGGGCCCAGGACTCCGTGGGGAGGTCAGACAATGAGATGTGCGAGCTGGACCCAGGGCAGTTCATCGACCGAGCCCGGGCCCTGATCCGGGAGCAGGAAATGGCCGAGAACAAGCCGAAGCGAGAAGGCAGCAACAAAGACAGAGACCACGGGCCCAACTCCTTACAACCGGAAGGCAAACATTTGGCGGAGACCTTGAAGCAGGAACTGAACACTGCCATGTCGCAAGTGGTGGACACGGTGGTCAAAGTCTTCTCGGCCAAGCCCTCCCGCCAGGTTCCTCAGGTCTTCCCACCGCTCCAGATCCCCCAGGCCAGATTTGCCGTCAACGGGGAGAACCACAATTTCCACACCGCCAACCAGCGCCTGCAGTGCTTTGGCGACGTCATCATTCCGAACCCCCTGGACACCTTTGGCAACGTGCAGCTGCCCAATTCCACAGACCAGACGGAAGCCCTGCCCCTGGTGGTCCGCAAAAACTCCTCTGACCAGTCTGCCTCCGGCGCGCCCGCCGGGGGCCACCACCAGCCCCTGCACCAGTCGCCTCTGTCGGCCACCGCGGGCTTCCCCACGTCCACCTTCCGCCACCCCTTCCCCCTGCCCTTGATGGCCTACCCGTTTCAGAGTCCACTAGGTGCTCCCTCTGGCTCCTTCTCGGGGAAAGACAGAGCCTCTCCTGAATCCTTAGACTTAACTAGGGAGACCACGAGCCTGAGGACCAAGATGTCGTCCCACCACCTGAGCCATCATCCCTGTTCACCAGCACATCCGCCCAGCACCGCAGAAGGGCTCTCCTTGTCGCTCATCAAATCCGAGTGTGGCGATCTTCAAGACATGTCCGAGATCTCACCGTATTCGGGAAGTGCAATATCCTTTCATTTACCCCCCAAGGAAAGACAACCAAACCGGAACCCCAAAGGCTGCCCCAGAGGTCAGGTTGACACAATATTTAGAGTGATGTAGATGAGTATCTTCTCAAGTCTCTCCTCTTATCCAGAGCAACAGGCTTTTATCAACACGTGGGTGGCACTTCTGGTTGCGTGAAAGCTTTACAGGAAGCCAACATCTTTGCAACTTTCATAAGGTGTTGACTGCCCCAGGGCACTCGGATTTAATTTGTGCTTTTGTAGCAGTGTTTTTTCCTGCCGTTTCTTCCCATATTGTCTTCTTATCCTTTTTTTTTTTTTTCCCTTCTTCCCTAATAGTAGATTTAGTGATGGGGGGGTGGGGGGCAATTCTGATTGTAACATTGCATTCTATTAGATTTTAACATACTAAGTTTCCTCCGGGAGTAAAGTCAGTTTCCAGGGAATCTTAGGGAAGATTCTATGAGAAGAATTCTCCCTTTAACCCTCTGTAAGGCCCCTGGTCTGCTTAAAGAAGCCTGATTAAATCATATGAGGAACACTTTACTGGTTAGGAGGCGGCAATGGGAGAAAGATGGATGTAGATGGGGAGTTAAATGCTCTCCTGTTCTTTAAGGGAGATTTTTTTTTTTTTTAAAGGAAATACACAGGTACTGATTTATTCAGACGACATCCGTCTCTCTCCCGTTCACCCAAGGTCTGTTCTGTGGGTCTGGTGCAGCTGCCTCTATGCATGATTAACCTCTGTTCAGCCATACACAGAAATCTTTTGTCCTAACATACACAAAGCAAATTATTTTGGAAAGCGAGAGAGCACAATTAAATATAAAACTCAGCTGTATTCGACTTTAAAACTGCTTCTTTTTATGTCTCTTTTATATTTTGAACTTGACTTTTGAGATGCCAGTTGTGTTTTTCATTAGACCTGTCCTGAACTCTAGCTATTTTTAACTCATGATTTCTTTTCTCTGTAAATTGGTCCTTTCAGTAAATTTTTTAAAAATCTTGTGGTTGTTGATATTTGGGGGGGAGTAGAATGGTAGCATTTGGGGGCAAGTAGAGCCATGCTTATTTTATAATACATTGCCAGATGGATATAAAATTTAGCAAGTAAGTTGGCTGATGCTAAAGTGAGGGTTTTGAGCAATTGTCTTGATGACTGGATATTGGCATTTTCATAGCTAAGCTCACTCCAGAGGCTGCGATGTAAGGGACAAGTCCCAGCTATGGTGGAAATGCATTTTCCTTGATATGAAGGTCATCCTTCCAGCCAATTCAGTATAGCAATAAAGATTTCAGATAAGGCAAATGTGAGATACACATGTGAGACCCATTTGGGCAGTTAAGCACAGTCTCTTTCTATAGAGAGGAAGAAGAACATAATGTCTGGAGAGAAAGATGTGAGGACTTAGATGTAAATAGAAATTGAGTCTTGGCTGCTGATATACAAATCTAACTTTCAGAGATCTAAAGTTGAATCCTCCAGTCTAGAATCAGCGCTGTGGCAGGCACCATGCCTTACACATCATGAGCAGGCAGCAAACATTGGTCAAAGGCATATAGCTACTGGAGATGAGAAGGGCAAAGTACAAAGACACAGGCATGGAATCTTTTTACCCTCTGTGGGACAGCATCTTTTGGGGGACTCATAACAGGTTCGTGTCCAGGGCTAGACCCCATTGCTCCTCAGGTGTCTCTTGCTTCATTTTGAAGCCAGTTGTAGTGGTGGTGGGTTCTCTCTCTTCCCTCATGCTCTCTGTCACACTCACACACACACACAAAACACAGGAAAGGGACACGCCCATTTGGGTGAATGTTTGAAGCCAGGTTTCAAAGGCCATACTAAGCTCTTTAATTCAAGATGCTGGTTTATGGGGTGTGTGTATGCGCGTGCGTGTGTTTAATAAGTTGGGTCTTCTAAGAAAACAATCTTTGGATTGCTCCAAGTGTTGGCTATGCTCACTGTCTCACCCTCTCTAAATCCCCTGAGGAATTTCGAGGATTTGAATAGAAAGGACTTTCTTTTCTTTCTATACATATCAAAGGCTTTAAAGAGAATTTAGCTGCTGCTTCTTCAGAGGAATGAATAACTTCTCTCTCTCTCACTAAAGAATATTCTGCTCAACAGTGATGGTTTGGAAACACCTGTGCTCATAGGAAATACTAGTTACTTACACCTGGAGTTATTTCTTGTGTGTAAATAATGTTGGTCTCTTGCTGCATTTAGTGATTGCATTTCCCACCTGCTGGCCTTCCAGCTTCCGTTTCTTTCACTTTTTCCCTCTACATCTTTGCCCTTTTAACCATTTATCTCTCTGCTGTATTATTTCTCAGGAACAAAACAGGCAAGCACCCTTTTCTAGAGTCTACACAGTTATGAAGGCAGTGAGACTCTGAGTGTCTGTTGGAGGACTAGATCCACTTTTCTCTGTCCTTGTATGGCAATGAGTTCTTCCCTTGACTTTCCTGATGGTGTCTAAGAAAACTTCTCAAGCTTTTAGTTTAAACAAATCTTTAGGCATCACAGCAAGTGATCTGACTTCAGTTTAGGTAGAGAAGGCCATAGTTGAACATCTTATGCAGTTTTTTGAAAAGCTCCATCAAAATGAGGAGAAATGGGATGAAATGGTATCTTCATGATTGTTGTTATTGTTTTTCTCTTTAGTTCATGGCTTTGCAAACTGTCATGGATAATTGAAATACTTAAGGAATAATTCTTTCTGACCCCCAAAGCCGTCATCTGTTTCTTTGAACAAAGTAGCCAAGATAAGAACTACGAAGAACACCAGCTTATCATGGAGAAATCCATTCTAAGTACAGCATATGTGTTCTGTATAGTTGAGCACACTATCTTACTGTCCCTTCTGATAGAAAGGAAAGAGTGAATCTGTACCTGGTAATCTGAATGTCAGTGCACCTGCTCCAAAAACTCTCTTCTTGGGTATAAAAAATGTGTTCAATATCTTTGCAAATGAATCTATTTTAATCAAATATTAAGTTTTATTCAAATTCCAAAAGAAACAGCCAGCCAGTTGCTTTTCCTCCTCATGTTCCTTGCCATTCATCCTCTTTGCATGTCAAGAAAAATAGCTTTGTTCAGGCCTCAAACATTTGCATGCACCCGATTAAAGCCCAGGAGCTGTGTTCAAGCCTGCTTAAGACGAGTAGCTGAAGAGCCTGAGATTGTACTCCCCAACAACCAGCTCTCGCTCTTCCACTTTTAGGGAGAATGTTTTAGAAATACTTGAGGTTCAAAAAAGGAAAATGGCTTCATAGTTTGAAACGAACATCCACCTGGAAAACTTGAATTCAAAATGAATTTCTAAAGTGTGAATGAATCTGTAGAAGTTCATCTTGTACAGTTTTGAAAGTCATGTGGGGCCACAGGATTGCTTCCATTTTCCCAGCTTCCGTTTCTTTCACTTTTCCTCTACATCTTTGCCCTTTTAACCATTTATCTCTCTGCTGTATTATTTCTCAGGAACAAAACAGGCAAGCACCCTTTTCTAGAGTCTACACAGTTATGAAGGCAGTGAGACTCTGAGTGTCTGTTGGAGGACTAGATCCACTTTTCTCTGTCCTTGTATGGCAATGAGTTCTTCCCTTGACTTTCCTGATGGTGTCTAAGAAAACTTCTCAAGCTTTTAGTTTAAACAAATCTTTAGGCATCACAGCAAGTGATCTGACTTCAGTTTAGGTAGAGAAGGCCATAGTTGAACATCTTATGCAGTTTTTTGAAAAGCTCCATCAAAATGAGGAGAAATGGGATGAAATGGTATCTTCATGATTGTTGTTATTGTTTTTCTCTTTAGTTCATGGCTTTGCAAACTGTCATGGATAATTGAAATACTTAAGGAATAATTCTTTCTGACCCCCAAAGCCGTCATCTGTTTCTTTGAACAAAGTAGCCAAGATAAGAACTACGAAGAACACCAGCTTATCATGGAGAAATCCATTCTAAGTACAGCATATGTGTTCTGTATAGTTGAGCACACTATCTTACTGTCCCTTCTGATAGAAAGGAAAGAGTGAATCTGTACCTGGTAATCTGAATGTCAGTGCACCTGCTCCAAAAACTCTCTTCTTGGGTATAAAAAATGTGTTCAATATCTTTGCAAATGAATCTATTTTAATCAAATATTAAGTTTTATTCAAATTCCAAAAGAAACAGCCAGCCAGTTGCTTTTCCTCCTCATGTTCCTTGCCATTCATCCTCTTTGCATGTCAAGAAAAATAGCTTTGTTCAGGCCTCAAACATTTGCATGCACCCGATTAAAGCCCAGGAGCTGTGTTCAAGCCTGCTTAAGACGAGTAGCTGAAGAGCCTGAGATTGTACTCCCCAACAACCAGCTCTCGCTCTTCCACTTTTAGGGAGAATGTTTTAGAAATACTTGAGGTTCAAAAAAGGAAAATGGCTTCATAGTTTGAAACGAACATCCACCTGGAAAACTTGAATTCAAAATGAATTTCTAAAGTGTGAATGAATCTGTAGAAGTTCATCTTGTACAGTTTTGAAAGTCATGTGGGGCCACAGGAATTCTACTAGGCGTATTATCTTTGGGGAAACATGTCTATTAACAGCTAGAAGTTTCTGGGTTCCTCCCTTCTCCCTCTCCCCAATTATGAAGTAAGCACATTAAAAAACTTCTGTAAATTATACATCCCACCAATTATGTTAAACTTCCTAGTGAAGCCACAACTGGCTCTATGACTTTTATGAAAAGTGAGCGTTTAGATCTTTTCTCCCCATTTTACCTATCTACAGGGAAAAGTCTCTTAGAAACATAGCAATCAGAATGGAAGCGGAAAGCTAAAATTTTCTAGATTTCAAAAACATTTGAGAAATTGTAAGCAAGTACTCCGGATCCATTTGGTTGGCCCTGCAGTACGTAAAACCTTTAGCCACAATTCAGGATTCCGTCGGGGGAAAAAAATAATTTTCTCCCTGAAGCCTTCAGCCTTCACAACCAATTATTCTCTCATTTGCCTTTTTGCTGCCTCCGATGTTCCTCCTGCGGCTGTTGTTTAGGTGAGGTTAGACCGTGCTTGGTAAACAGACCACACTTAAATTCTCAGGTTGTTTGAACACCGTTTAGGTTCAGCTGCAGTCCCTTCCTTCTCTGATCTTTTATATTCCAGAGCAGATGTCTTTCATTAATTTATGGATTTATCATCTTTTCTTCTTTTTTTCTTTTTCTTTTCTTCTTTTTTTTTTTTTTTACACCTGGCAGCTGTCTCAAGTTTCAGTAGTTATTGTCTATTTTGCATTATACATAGAATTGAATGTCATCTGTCTTCACAAAGCTATGGCTAAGAGAATTGAGGCAAAGCCACATGAGCTGCCGGGACAGATCTTGTTTGCGTTCCATCCCCCCTCACCCCGCCCCCCTTTACCTCCTTAATATTTATTTGTGCTCATTTTCTTTCCTGGCCTTGAATGGAGCTTAGCTCGTGTTCAGTACAGCTGTATGTTTACTGAATCTATTCCATCATGAGTCATTGTGCGTGTGTAAGTATCCTGGAAACAGCTAGTGCTTTCTTGGAAGAACAGTTGCTTTTCAGCACAAGCACTTAAAAGGGAAATTAACCAATTGGTCAGTTCAGATTTATTTTGAGGAGGAAAAAAAAGGATTATCGAACTGTTGGCTTTTAAATCTTTCATTAGCTATTTTTAATTGTTTATTAGAAACATATATTTTATGGGAATTTTATCTTCATTACACAATGAGCAAGAAATAAAGATATGTTCTATGTTCCGTCGCCACTGATCAATTCCAAGTATTTCCAACAGGAAGCATTTTAAAGCAAAAAAAAAAAAAAGACGGACTTGAGAAATTCAAGTTAGGATGATTTTGTCATGGAATAAAAAGCCTCTAAATCACAGTCAGAATAAGATGGATACTTTGCTCTGTGGCTTTTTTTTTTTTTTTAAATAAAAAGGACGAAAACATCTTAGCATAATTTAAAGCAATTGAAAGCTTCAGGAAGTTTTGATGGCTCAATAACTCTCTGAGAACCACAGCAAACCAATTTTGTTTTGTATGTGACCAAATTTGAAAAGATTTGAGACTTTTCCCCACTGATAATTAAATGTACCCCCAAAAAAAAGTTGAGAAATTTCCTCCTGCGGCTGTTGTTTAGGTGAGGTTAGACCGTGCTTGGTAAACAGACCACACTTAAATTCTCAGGTTGTTTGAACACCGTTTAGGTTCAGCTGCAGTCCCTTCCTTCTCTGATCTTTTATATTCCAGAGCAGATGTCTTTCATTAATTTATGGATTTATCATCTTTTCTTCTTTTTTTCTTTTTCTTTTCTTCTTTTTTTTTTTTTACACCTGGCAGCTGTCTCAAGTTTCAGTAGTTATTGTCTATTTTGCATTATACATAGAATTGAATGTCATCTGTCTTCACAAAGCTATGGCTAAGAGAATTGAGGCAAAGCCACAGGTGCTGCCAGGACAGATCTTTTTTTGCGTTCCACCCCCCCTCCCCCCGCCCCCCTTTACCTCCTTAATATTTATTTGTGCTCATTTTCTTTCCTGGCCTTGAATGGAGCTTAGCTCGTGTTCAGTACAGCTGTATGTTTACTGAATCTATTCCATCATGAGTCATTGTGCGTGTGTAAGTATCCTGGAAACAGCTAGTGCTTTCTTGGAAGAACAGTTGCTTTTCAGCACAAGCACTTAAAAGGGAAATTAACCAATTGGTCAGTTCAGATTTATTTTGAGGAGGAAAAAAAAGGATTATCGAACTGTTGGCTTTTAAATCTTTCATTAGCTATTTTTAATTGTTTATTAGAAACATATATTTTATGGGAATTTTATCTTCATTACACAATGAGCAAGAAATAAAGATATGTTCTATGTTCCGTCGCCACTGATCAATTCCAAGTATTTCCAACAGGAAGCATTTTAAAGCAAAAAAAAAAAAAAGACGGACTTGAGAAATTCAAGTTAGGATGATTTTGTCATGGAATAAAAAGCCTCTAAATCACAGTCAGAATAAGATGGATACTTTGCTCTGTGGCTTTTTTTTTTTTTTTAAATAAAAAGGACGAAAACATCTTAGCATAATTTAAAGCAATTGAAAGCTTCAGGAAGTTTTGATGGCTCAATAACTCTCTGAGAACCACAGCAAACCAATTTTGTTTTGTATGTGACCAAATTTGAAAAGATTTGAGACTTTTCCCCACTGATAATTAAATGTACCAGGTTGTTTGAATGTCTCTGCTCTGAAAGAACAGATTAGAACCCAGATCTGAGCATGTTTGCGAAAGTTTGGACTTGCCTAAAACTCTTATCACAAGGCAATGGGAGACAGCTTGCAACTATTATTTCACTTATCCATTTGGACAGATGGTCCTGAAGTGCGCCGGGCTCCTTTAGTCCCTCCTCTGGGTCTAATGGAGGTTACTGGAGGGCCTTTCAGCTCTTTCCTTGGCACAAGAAGTATGTCAGTCATAAATTATCGTCTTTGTAATCATTAAGGATCTCAAACAAAAACACAAGTTCAGTTAAGCTGCTTTGGCTTACAGATAGAATATCAAAATTTCTTTCTTTGGTGTTTATTTTCAGTGACAACAAAAGGCACAATATTTAACTTTTCAATTCACAGACCAAGATGATCTTTTTTCAGAGTGTGATATTAAGGGGAATGCTAATTGATCAAATGCTCGGCCTTACATTTGGGTGAGCCCCGTCTTATACGTAGTCAAGAGCTTATCGATACTAATTTGATTATGCTTCTGTAGGAACTTTCTGGTTTCCCTCTGTTCCTGAGATTGGTCACGCTGTACTTGATAGAGGTCATTTAGAAACCTTTACCTTTCTTAAATATCTGTGTTTTTTGACCTTGCTTCATGCAGTGTGAAAATGTGGCGGGGTTTGTTAGCCAAGTGTGTGTGTGCGCTTATGTATGTGTGCGCCCACACATGCATATTTTCTTTTCCTCTTTTTCCTTATTTTTTTTCCCCAGACTCTCTTTTCAGAGAAAATCCTTAGAGAAGCTTCTAGGAAGGACCCTTAATTGACCTTGTGGGGGACCACATTGATTTTCTCCACGTGCATCTTCATTTCTGATAAATTATAAAGCCATTAATTTGCTGAGGAAATGGCAGGGCCAGGCTGCGGCACAGATGTGACCAGAGCCATCCCTGCTCGAGTCTGCCGAGGAGTGCCAGGAGTCTGGGGGAGGATCAGGAAGCCGGGATTGTTATGGTTAGCCTCACATTCTCTTGGGAACTGTTTTAGTTGCTGCTGTTTACAGATCTAAAAGGTAATGATGTTTCCAGATAAATAGGCCTTCTTATTTTGGGTAAGTGGCCATTTATTGATCTGCTAGCCCACATTTATTGATTTGTTCGCCCCAACCACTGTGCCACTCTCAAAGGAGTTAACTATAAATCCAGAAGAGGCAAATTGTATTTGGTTTTGGATCGTTGCTTTAACAAAAGCGGCACCCCCCTCCCTGTTCCCTCAGTACCCAAACTACCCCTCCCAAGTTTTAGCTATGATTGAAAAGGAAACAATTAAAAAGATAGAACAATAAGATAGGAAGAAAGTGAGTCAAGACGCTCCGTTGTATTAGCACTAAAAGGTAAAATGTGAAGCTTGCCTAAGAGTGATCAAAATAATGCACTTTATATTTTCACTTACATTAGTATAATAATTGGATGTCAACTGCAGAGAGCAAAGAGAAGAACAAACAGAACTGTAATTGCAAAGAAAAAAAACTCACGATAAGAGTTGTGCAATACCTGTTGGGTGCATTTGTCTCCTTAGCAACAAGTGAACGTATAGATAGCATAAGGACCTCAAACGGGGGAATAAATGTTTTGCCATCCTCACTAGGATGTCACCAAGACCCTGAAACTGAATTGTGCATCCTCCCCATTATGTTTGGCCATCTCTGACTGCAGTGGTCATTCTTAGCTCGCAATAGCACGTTAGGCATGGATTCCGTGACCAGAATTCCCGTGGCTACTGGGTGGGCCTCCAGATTCCTGGCGGGACGGAGGAAGGGATGTAGGATCTTGTGTTTCAAGAAATTATCTCCTTAACCAATTGCATCCTACATGCAGGAAGGATTGTCACCTAATCACTTGAAAAAAGCAAAGCTCATGTTCTTTTATACCCGTTATCCCAGCTCCAACATGCTGAAGACATACTTCTCTGATGTCAAGGTAAGCGCATTTTTCAGTATTCATGTTTTCAATTCCTGTGCACAATGTGGTAATTTGAACTCTTGGGAATTTAATGGAGATGAGTGTGTGGTCTGTTGGTAAATACACCTGTGCTGTAATTGATGTAATGCACTTGTCCTTTGGTCCAAAACTGTGCCAAGCAAGGAGGCTCCTTGCTTATTAAGACCAAAGGACTGAGCACATGGATGTTCATTCTAATCTGGGTAACTTAGCCTCTGTCTTTTTATATCTTAATAATGTCTTGGAAGAAATTTCAGCGGGTCCTGGAGCAATGTGCTTTAGAGAATTTTTTTCCCTCCTCTCCACCACAGTAAACTGTTTCTGTTTTTGTTTCTGTTAGTTTCCCCATATTTGTGCTTAGGAAAGCCAACTCTAGCACCTCTTTTTCCCCCTGTCGAAAGGAGCGTACATTGAAATTCTCTCGGCAGTAGCTGCTTAAAAACAAAAGTGATGATTGTCTCTTATTTACAACTTAATTTGTTGTTGATGTAGAGTACACTGAGCATAAGGAGAATGAATAAAGTGACAGATTCAGGACACATTATTCAAATGAGGATATGAAAGCTGTCGGGCTACAGCTGCAGCCTCCCTCATTCTACAGAATGTGGGGACCTCCTGGTTCCGCGTGGTGTGCGTGTGTGTGTGTGTGTGTGCGCGTCTGTGCTTGTCGGGGGGGTTTAAGTAATTGTTTGCAACAACTTGATGTTGTGTTAATCATCTGTAACTTTTTAAAACATAGATTGGGCTTTGATGATGATAATGACATGCACGGTATCATTATCCAAGGAACTCAATAAACACTGCATTAGCCGAGATTAGTTTATGAGGGCTGGGTGTGCTTCCCCCCACCCCCCTCTGCCCACCCCCATGTGCACAAGTTCTTATCTCTGCCATGGCAGGGGAAGGGAAATTGTCAAGAAATTATCTCCTTAACCAATTGCACCTACATGCAGGAAGGATTGTCACCTAATCACTTGAAAAAAGCAAAGCTCATGTTCTTTTATACCCGTTATCCCAGCTCCAACATGCTGAAGACATACTTCTCTGATGTCAAGGTAAGCGCATTTTTCAGTATTCATGTTTTCAATTCCTGTGCACAATGTGGTAATTTGAACTCTTGGGAATTTAATGGAGATGAGTGTGTGGTCTGTTGGTAAATACACCTGTGCTGTAATTGATGTAATGCACTTGTCCTTTGGTCCAAAACTGTGCCAAGCAAGGAGGCTCCTTGCTTATTAAGACCAAAGGACTGAGCACATGGATGTTCATTCTAATCTGGGTAACTTAGCCTCTGTCTTTTTATATCTTAATAATGTCTTGGAAGAAATTTCAGCGGGTCCTGGAGCAATGTGCTTTAGAGAATTTTTTTCCCTCCTCTCCACCACAGTAAACTGTTTCTGTTTTTGTTTCTGTTAGTTTCCCCATATTTGTGCTTAGGAAAGCCAACTCTAGCACCTCTTTTTCCCCCTGTCGAAAGGAGCGTACATTGAAATTCTCTCGGCAGTAGCTGCTTAAAAACAAAAGTGATGATTGTCTCTTATTTACAACTTAATTTGTTGTTGATGTAGAGTACACTGAGCATAAGGAGAATGAATAAAGTGACAGATTCAGGACACATTATTCAAATGAGGATATGAAAGCTGTCGGGCTACAGCTGCAGCCTCCCTCATTCTACAGAATGTGGGGACCTCCTGGTTCCGCGTGGTGTGCGTGTGTGTGTGTGTGTGTGCGCGTCTGTGCTTGTCGGGGGGGTTTAAGTAATTGTTTGCAACAACTTGATGTTGTGTTAATCATCTGTAACTTTTTAAAACATAGATTGGGCTTTGATGATGATAATGACATGCACGGTATCATTATCCAAGGAACTCAATAAACACTGCATTAGCCGAGATTAGTTTATGAGGGCTGGGTGTGCTTCCCCCCACCCCCCTCTGCCCACCCCCATGTGCACAAGTTCTTATCTCTGCCATGGAGAACCCATGAGCTGCCAAACCTGCTCCTTTCTCCGCCGCTCTCCTCTCTCTCTGGTGGGTTTTATGCCCGATGACTGAGTCGCATCCCTGGCCCCCTTGTGCAGACGGACCCATTTCAGGCTCTTCTTCTCCAACGTTTTACTTGGCCTTGTAAGAAATGTTCTGTTTTCCGTCCTGTTTGCTTTTGAGTTGTGTAGCAACTCCAGGCTTGTCTCTCTCTCCTTCCCTGGCTGAGCTCCTTACGTGGAAGGCATGTTTCCTCCTCATTCAAGGGCCAGCAAACTGGGCAGCATGGGAAGAAGGGAAAGGCAGGAACTTGACCAGCTAGTTAAGCATCATTAGGCACAAGGAAGGTTGGGGGCCATGGCAGCGCAGGACAGGGTTTGGACCTTGGAGAGGACCATCTGAAACTGACAGACGGAAGGGCATTTGTCAGTTGGTGGAGGACCAACCTGTTTCTGGAGCCTCGCCCTTCCAGGGAATCCTCGCACTACTTGAGTTCTAGAAGGGGGACGTGGAGGAGGGGGAGAAAACTGTTCCTGTGCCAGTGTGCATGTGTGGGCGTCCGTGTTACCCGTGTGCATGTGCAAGTGTCCGTGTTACCTCTGTGACTGCTGCTGCTGTCATCTGCAGTGCTGGGTTGTAATACTACAGTATGCTGTCTACATGACCCCTTCAGCCAGGGAGAGCCCAGAGAGCTGTACACACTGTATAGACAGGGATCACTCACCGACCACGGAAGTGCAGCCACCTGCAGGGTAGAGAGCCGCCACCTTTCTGAGTGCGCCACAGTACTCGCCAGTCGATGCAGATATTAGTACCAGAGGCACGCATGTTTTGGCACATGTGTGGTGAGGGGGGAAGGGCAAAGTTGGGGGAGATTGTTGATTTGTGACTTTATAAATACCAGGCACTGTAAACCAACAAGAAACTGTTCCCCTTCCTTTAGAACACATCTACTCATTAAGCTTTGCAAATAATCACTCACTGTATGTAAATAACAATTAAATACCTGGGTGACTATTTCATTTAAAAAAGCACTAATATCCAGATAATAGATTCTATCCATTCTCTAGCCATACTGGAAGAGAAGGTTGTCAGAGAGTATGCGAGTCTGGTTAACTCCCAATTATCCACTCTGATGGAGAGGAAACAGTAGGGCATATAATGCAAAGCAGAAAATCATTGAAGGTCACTTCTCTTTTATTTTTGGAATGAATTTATACATTTTTAACTTTCCTAATTATGCTTCTTGTTTGGCTAGTAATAAATGCATTTGTATTCCCTGAGCTTACTGTTTTCCGTCCTGTTTGCTTTTGAGTTGTGTAGCAACTCCAGGCTTTCTCTCTCCTTCCCTGGCTGAGCTCCTTACGTGGAAGGCATGTTTCCTCCTCATTCAAGGGCCAGCAAACTGGGCAGCATGGGAAGAAGGGAAAGGCAGGAACTTGACCAGCTAGTTAAGCATCATTAGGCACAAGGAAGGTTGGGGGCCATGGCAGCGCAGGACAGGGTTTGGACCTTGGAGAGGACCATCTGAAACTGACAGACGGAAGGGCATTTGTCAGTTGGTGGAGGACCAACCTGTTTCTGGAGCCTCGCCCTTCCAGGGAATCCTCGCACTACTTGAGTTCTAGAAGGGGGACGTGGAGGAGGGGGAGAAAACTGTTCCTGTGCCAGTGTGCATGTGTGGGCGTCCGTGTTACCCGTGTGCATGTGCAAGTGTCCGTGTTACCTCTGTGACTGCTGCTGCTGTCATCTGCAGTGCTGGGTTGTAATACTACAGTATGCTGTCTACATGACCCCTTCAGCCAGGGAGAGCCCAGAGAGCTGTACACACTGTATAGACAGGGATCACTCACCGACCACGGAAGTGCAGCCACCTGCAGGGTAGAGAGCCGCCACCTTTCTGAGTGCGCCACAGTACTCGCCAGTCGATGCAGATATTAGTACCAGAGGCACGCATGTTTTGGCACATGTGTGGTGAGGGGGGAAGGGCAAAGTTGGGGGAGATTGTTGATTTGTGACTTTATAAATACCAGGCACTGTAAACCAACAAGAAACTTTTCCCCCTTCCTTTAGAACACATCTACTCATTAAGCTTTGGAAATAATCACTCACTGTCTGTAAATAACAATTAAATACCTGGGTGACTATTTCATTTAAAAAAGCACTAATATCCAGATAATAGATTCTATCCATTCTCTAGCCATACTGGAAGAGAAGGTTGTCAGAGAGTATGCGAGTCTGGTTAACTCCCAATTATCCACTCTGATGGAGAGGAAACAGTAGGGCATATAATGCAAAGCAGAAAATCATTGAAGGTCACTTCTCTTTTATTTTTGGAATGAATTTATACATTTTTAACTTTCCTAATTATGCTTCTTGTTTGGCTAGTAATAAATGCATTTGTATTCCCTGAGCTTACTCTAATGATAGTGGAAAGTCATGCATAAAAAGGCAAGGACCGTCAAGGCAAAGGGGTCCAGAAACTTTCTAGAAAACAATGGCAGAGCATTCTTGGATTTCTTTAATATTAAGGAAAATCCAGAATATGAATGTTGACAGTACACATACTCTTATTATATATATGTACATATATTATCTATATGTATATATGTACTAAATGTGTTTGTGTGTGTGTGTGTGTATATATATATATATATATATATATATATATATATACACACACACATATATATATATATACACATACATATCTCTATTTAGATGTGGATACACAAATGTGGGTACTTATTTTGTAAGGCTGAAATAAATAACTAGGTGTTTCTCTATATATAAATATATGATCCAAAATTTTATTTCAGCCCAGATTCCAGAAACCACAGAATTGGGAGATCCCTAGATATTGGAGGAGAGCCCTTAGAACTTTATCAGAAGTGAAACCATGCCACATAACATATTAAAAAGTATATATCCATGTGTCTCTGGACCAAGCAATACTTGTTGCAATGACACATGGGCATACTTGTTTGTGGCCATATATAAGAAGAGAAAATTCCTAATTCTAGAAAAATGTCCCTTTCTAAATCATAAAGTGACTTTATCTCAGGTAGTCATTCAAAGCTCATTTTGCAAGTAAAAAACCAAGCAACACAACACAAGCCGAAAATATTCGGTTTGGTGAGTAAGCTGTAGGCTAGGTATCTACCAAAGGCATAGTTGGGAGATAGTGCTGGAATGAATGACTCTCCAGCCAGTGCCAGAAGATGAGGCTCACCAGGATGTGCCTCCCACCCTTGTATCTTTCCTTAGAAGGAAGACTATGCTTCATTCTCCACAATGACTTCTGTTTGGGAAGGAGGTGAATCTTTTAAATTACCTTGGGGGAAAA